>CM057812.1:31042036-31642036 GCA_030067965.1 Latrodectus elegans
TAAAATTCATAATATTTATTATATTTGTTTTAATACTTATTATTGCTAAATTTATCGTAATGTCAGTCTAATTAGCTTTTACAAAAATCTGTCTAAGACTGAATATCAAAAATTATTTGAAACTCAAATGAATAAAAATTTCGTTGCGTGAAACGTACTTACGTAGATGTTTTTTGTTATATGTAATTAGACATTTATCATAATTATCATGCGTCTCCATTCATCATATAGTTTCAAAATACCTGATAGATGAAAACATCTTATTCTTTTGGAAGAAATATTGCACTAATAGTATAATATTTCTTCCAACATCAAAGGAACGATGGAATCGTTTGTTGAAAAACAATGGAATCAATGTTTTGCATTGCTATTATCTATACTAACATTACTAAATGGTATCGATTTCTTTCTAAAAGTTGATACCTATACAATTTAAATTCAAAAACTAGAGTTTTACTTCAAATAATTTTCTTCGGTTAAATATAGGATAATTTTCGATTTGTCAATATACATTTTGATTTATTATAGACTTAATGATATTAACACGTAAAATACCTTAAATAAAAAATAACAAAATAAATCATTAAAATGTTTTTAAAAGCAACAGGTGAATGGAAGGGGACATTGAAATAAAAAAAACCAAGCTTCAACTTTCTAAATATAAGCTCTTATACTCGAATACGCCTACAACATCCTCGTTTTTTAAATACCCTGCTAATCCGTCAGCAATCACAGCAATCTTGCTCAGTGAACCGCAAAAAGCAGTCACGTGACCCCCTGACAGCCTTTTAGCCGGGGTTAATAGATCCCCTCTCAGATCTTTTTATATAAGTAATGAATCGGCCATCATCAATGCTTTAGCTTAGGATTAATCGAGCGTATGTTGCGATACGGGTGTCGCAGATTAACATGCTCACCCCTGCCAACTGTGTACTTAACTATTTTTCATGCGTGAATGACTAAAAGAAAAAGAAGAAACCTGCATGATTTGGTCATAGGGTTGAAGCGTTATACTTTTACAAACTAAAATAACGAAATATGTGTACAAGAAATATGCAGATTTCTTAATTTTCAAACATTTGAAAATTATATGAAATTTAGTCTGTGATTGGGTAACTTTTTCGGTAATATTTAAAAATTATGAGAGAGGCAAAACGGAATTATACAACTTTATGCATGGTTACAAAATTTATAAATTTTTTCCCGTTCTTAATTATTACAGAAAAAATCAAAAGTTCTTAAATTACTCATGCAGACGTTCTGAAAAATTTTATATACAATATTTAAAACTTAAATCAATTATTCTTCATGAATTATAAAAAAAGAAAATTACATCACAAAGGAAAATAAAGCACAAAGTTATGATAAATGTTTGAAACATTGCCATTTTTCTTTGAAGTAAAGAGGAATTTTCTGTGCGCGTAATAAAAATGTGTTGAATCTGTTCAATAATTCTTATTTTCATATATTAAAAAAATAGTTATATAATCTTTGAGGACTTCAGCGATACTCAGATGTAACAGGTGTACTCAGGTATATAATATACAGGTATATAATTGTGTGTATCATTATGTATGAGCATATAAACACATCATTGCAAAATATTTACATTACAATATTCTTATTTTTATATTTGATTCTATTCTAGGTTATCCTCACAATGCCATTGGTGGAATGACAAAATCCTCTTTGGATGCGCATGCGCACCCACATATTAGGAACATGCAAGGTATGATGTAGAACTTTAAAAATAACAAAACATACCACAAAATTCCGTTTTGATAACGTTAGATTTTATGATGTAGTCAATCATAATAGCAGGTTTAATCAATAAGACTATTTTTCATAATTTTTTTTATCTGTACTGATTAATTAGATCACTGCAAAATTAAACTTGTACAGTAATATGCCTTCGGGGTTTTTTTTATTTATTTTTTTATGTCATGCTGATAACTTGGAAATTAACTTAAATATTTATTTTTACAATTAAATAATGCAAGATAAAGAAATTTTTTTAAATATATAGTTTTTGCAGATTATATTTATATATATAATACGCAATTCTTTCTCTAAGTCAGTGTTATTCTGTGTTGTAACATTAACAAAAGCCCTTCAGTAGCATTTCAACGGTCAATTAATTTTTTCCACTAAAATAATTGCTTTCTAAAATTATTTTATGTTTTGTTGAATTAATATTAATAAATATCTTTGAAATAAAGACTATATAATATGCTAAAAATATTAAAAATAAAATGAGAAATCATTTATTTAAAACAGGATATTTTATGCCAACTTCCATTATCAGGCAAATATTCATTAATAAATGTTTACACAGACTTTTTAATTATAATGCATTAAGAATGTTGTACAACATAATAATTGTATAAATAAACTTTTTTTGGTTCCAAATACTCTGAACTTCTTTTTAAAATAATTTTTAAGTTCTAAATATATTTGAAGCATATTATATTTCCAAATGTAGATACAAAATATTATTAAATAAATTTATTCAAAGCACTTTTATAAGAGGTAACTTTATATAAATCTTTGGCTTTTCTTACAGTTTTTAATGTATATTTAAGCTATTATAAGAGAACAGATGATTTGTAAAAGGAAAAATAGATTAACAAAACTTGAAACAAAATTAAAAATGTTTTTGGAATGGAGTATCATCAGTGAGGTCTTTAAAATATATAATTCAATAATTTAGGAATCGATCATATGAGCTGCTCAATTGAATGCCAGACCACGCACCACTCAATGGCCAAATAGTTCAAACTTTACTAGCTTTATGTTTTCGAATTTTCATAGCATTGTTTAATGTGGTTACATTTGAGGACAAGATTTGCTCTGTTACTTTTCTCTTTATCAATGTTTTCATAAACTCTTAACTGATAACAGCAAAGTTGTACTATTTGTGATACATCAAACAATTCTGACAAACCAAAAAAAAAGTGTTGAATTTTTTTTACAGAGCAAGTTACATTTATTTGACATATAATACTAGATATAACATTTTTACCACATTGTTTGAAAAGATTTTAAGATTCGATAATAAAAAAAGCCTTTATAATAGAATAAAAATGAAAATTTAATAACACATAAGCACAAAAATTCTAAAAAAAACTAAATTATCTTTGAAACTAAACATTTATTGTCACTCGTTTCTTAGATAACCATCGTAGGATGAAAACCTTTTTGTCAATAAATCATTAGTTTCTAAGTTTTATAAACTATAAATTGTAACATTTGTACTCCATTAAATAAATGGGTTTTATTTAGGAAACATTATTTAAATCTGTAACCGCTTACACAGAAATTATCATAAGCCACAAATAAATTGTAGAAGGATATAAAGACACAGTGTACTTATATTGCATCTTCCGACATTAAACTAAAAGTTGTGGCAATTCCTGGATTATCGTCTCATCCTCCCTTTTTGGAAAGTAAATTATCGGGGTTGAGCTGGACATTGAAAGATTTCAGTCACGTTTTTTGGATCTCATGAGGTCGTGATCTTCGTGTGATCATTTGTGTTTGGGATAGGGGAAAAGTTCTCTCAAATGAGCTAACTCTCACCCTCGAATAATCCTATACAGAGCCTCAGGAAGGTTACTTTCCTTTCCAAAGTCGCCAATCGACTTCTCTACAGAATAAACTCGCCAAATCAGATATATAATTCCTTTTAAAAATAAAACGCCCAACAGGAGTGCACTTTATATTTATACTACATAAAAATATTTTTACATCCTTTAAAAATATTCAGTAATATTATTTCATTAAAAAAAGAAATAATTGATGCTTGCATTCAAATCTGCAATTGCTAATAAGAAAAACTTTTAATCTAAGCAACAATTAAAGAAATTTATTTTATCCATAAAAATTTTTAATGTGTCTAAGGGAAATTTATAAAACTAAAAATGGATGAACTGGATAGATAAACAATTTGTTAATTTTTGTCAACATGAATCATTTAATAAAATTTTATTTACAATTAAACTGCTTATGTAAGTAAGTGATACATAGCGCAAGATCGCTTTATGTGATATATAGGTATTTTTTTATTTCATTTAAAATTAAATTAAATATATTATCTTGGATTTCATTTGTAAAATATATTGTAAAAATACAATGGATCAAGTATTAGTTTACATAATCAGTTATGTAAAATAAAAATTAAAGACTAAAATATCCTCTTTTACTATGTAGTTTCATTTAAAGTTATGGAAACTTTTGATTTGAGCAAGTATTTTCTTCATAGATTTTATCTTTAATATTTAAAATGCAATTAGAAAACGCTGTAATTTTTAAAATTTTTAAATTCAGGATATCAAAAAAGTTTTTTGATATCCTGAATTTAAATAACACACTTTTATGATCTCGTCAAATGATAATATTAATTAAAGTACTAGTATAATATTAATTATAGTACTCATAATGTATTATATTGCAATTTTCTGAAGAATATCATAAAAATTCAAGTCTGATCTGCAAAATTTGTAAAAATATTCAAACCACTAACTTTACTCTTGCAAATAAAATATTACTAAGAAGGCATACACTTTATTCTAAGCCTTAAAAAGTAAATTTCTAATTAAATCTCAAAATCAGGTTTTTTTATGTATTCTAATGGGTTAAATATAACAGAATTATGTATCGAATTTTAAATTAAACTTAACATTTTTCGGTATAACAAACGTAGTGGTTACTTAAAATATATTGTATGCTCTTATGAGAATTTATATTAACAATATTTGTTGATTTTCGAATTCTAAAAATAACTGAGGGAACATTGTGAAATGTAAAAGCCTTAAGTAATACTCATTCAGAATAATAATTAAAAAATTTTCAAACAATTTTTAATATATATAATATGTTTTAAAAGTGTAGGTAATACATGCATACAATACATTGCATTTAACTTTGGTCACATTTCTTCACTCTTTTAGAGAGAGAATACCTCTACCTGAAATCTAAATATAATCTTTATAACGTCCGATTTCTCTCAGAAATATTACTTTATAATATGTTATAAATATTTTATAATTTTATATTACTAAAATGTAAGCCTTCTAATGTAGAAACAAAGAATCTGGAGTTATTTCATAATTATCGTTTGAAATTATACTAAGAACTAATTTAAATAAAAATATTTAAATTTTTCAATAATTGAAAAAGTTTACTTTTGCAATTTAAAATGTTATTTTATAATTTTAAATAATATTAAACTTTCAAAATAGTAAGTTTTCATTTCACAATGTAAACTTAAAAAAAACATAATCATCAATTTTTAAAAAATAAAATGTTATGAAAATAACAACTAACAAAAAAGGCTGAATAAAAATGCATTGCAAAAATCTCAGAAAAAAAAGACTTAAATATGTCTTTTTAAATTCATGTTCAAATATAAGAATCCCCAATGATATAATAATACTATTGACTCTGATTCAGAGAATCTATCTCTTACACAATAACAAAAAAATATTTTATGTGTCATTTAATACACATTACATAATTAACACAAATATTATATATTTTTTAATCTACTCAGGTGTCGCCATATTCAGTTATTTATAGTCTTTAATGATTATTTCGGATTTAAGAATGTATAACAAATATATAATTTCCTAATTTTGTATGATCTAAAATATAATTTCGCCAATTCGCCAAAAGGGCGATATGAAACCTAAAACAGTTGCACTCGGGGATATCAATGAATATTGATTTGGTAGAACATAGATTGGAAAAGAGGGAACACAGAGCAGCGGTCACTTCTACGCTTCCCGGATTAAGAACAATGAAGCTGAAACTGGCAATCACTGACCACCCCTCTAATCTCTATTCTCATTCTACTGCTGATCGGTGATTGAAAAAACATCGGGCATTCTTCGAAAAAGAGATTAAATGAAAGCATCAAAGCGAGTAAAATACAGGGAGAGTTATTTGGAGAAATATTTTACTAGAAATAAAGATATTATTAAAAAAAAAATCAAGAAAAATATATAAATCAATTTTAAAAATTATCATCTACAAAAAATTAAAATAGAATAATAAAAAATATTATTTTCCATTTTCTTTGCGAGAAAATATAGTATTCCATAATACTTTTCTGGAAATATTATTTCCATGATTTTTATTGAATTGCTTATAAAAAATTATTTCTTAAAAAATATAAATTCTGAAGAAGTATAAATTGAAAAAAATATAAAATAATCATTTCTGAAAAAAATTGGAATAATTAAAAAGTGATAAAGTTTAAAATTTTAAAAATAAAAATATTTAAAACTGGAATTTTTGTATGAATTTTTTTATTTAGTATATTAATAAAACTGCCAAAAATTTTGCAATTGTGTGGAATAAGCATACTTCGGTTATATTTAAAAAAAAATTTCATTTACTGTGGAGATTATTCTTTAAGTTAGATTCTAGTTATTTCCAAAAATATAATGTATTTTACATTTTATAATAATTTAACATTTTACTTTAATTTACTTTGCCTTATGTAGCTGTTATTATTTTACTGAAAATAAACTTATTTAAATATTTGTAGTATACCATTATAAAAGTGTTTCCCTTTACATTTAATTTTCTCGAAATATTTCCGTTTGTAATATTCTAATTATAGGAAAATACAATTAAATCTGACTTAGTGCATGCAATGAATTTTTCAAAAAGAAATTACTTATGTAATATAATTCATATATTATAACCTATACATATTTCTCTACTTTTAATTTTTATTTTGATATCTATTACAGTACCTCAATTTTTAAAAATGCAACTTATTCTGTGATTTTGTAGTAATTAGTTTCTCCCCTTCAAAAAATAAAGACACTATTTTGCTGCCTAACGGAGATCAAATATTTAAATTTAAATTTATTTTTCTACGCATACATCTTTATCTAACTAATTAAAAAATAAAAAAATTTTCGGTGAAAAAATAAAAAATACGTATTTTAAAGATTTATATATTTTTTACAACGACAGACTGTAGACAGTTACAACTGCAACAGAGTCTATTAATCTATTGTTCCCTGATATCAAGGAACCGGCCAGACACAGCGACCTCTTAGCCATCGAGGCGTTGCCCCGGGTGCACCACAGGGAGTGGTCCACCATCACATCCTCACACATGCCATAGGGACACTTTTATAGGGTAGGCACCATTCATACTTCATTCACACACAAGGAAAGGACAAAGACAGGATAGAGAGAGAGAAAGTACATCCATGCCTGAACCGGGATTCAAACCCAGGTCATCCCGATCAGTAGTCAGACACGCTGGTTTTAAGGATATATATAATGTGATAAAATCGTATTTTATGTGCTTGTTCATATAAAAATTGTAACGCGCATGTGCATTTTAGAAAATACAATTAACTTAGGTAGCCCTTACGTGTATGTATTTACTAGCAAGATTAAATTCAAATTGGTCGCAAAATCATAAGTCAAAATTAACACAGTTTTGGATACGTCAAATTTACCTTAATAACTGTATTTAATTATTTCTTTAAATCTTAACTCAGGTTGTATACTTTTCTATAATTTATTTTGGTGTCATTTATTATTCTCAAAGTAAATAACATGGGATTTTTTATAATTAAATGATACCAGCATTGCTATTTTATTTTTCCAAAACTACATAATCAAATATTTGCAAATAATAGTTATTTCTTCATTTTCTGTTGCTTACATTTATGTATTGATTTTATTGTCATTTTCATTATAGTCATGAGTACTGAAATTTAAAGAGAAATAAATAATATGAATAATTAAGAAGAAATAATATTAATAATAAGACATAAAAATATGAAAAATTAAACTAAAAATATATAAGTTATAACAAATATTTTAAAATAATTTATGAGTAGGAAATTTTAAACTTTTCCAAAAAAAATGTTGTAAACATCATAGTTTTTCAAATTCATTGATTTTTTTTAACTTTACGTTTTTTTGATGATGATTAATTTAATGAAAAATATAGTTTTAATTTCAAACAAAAATAATATAATGGAACTATTTCAAAACTAAACGCTCCACTCCTCTGTTTTTATAACAATATTTTATTTCTCAGAAACGTGACGAATTTGTAAAATCTCTGAAAGTTTCCTCATTCTTGGTACAGCGAACTGAATATTTCAGTATTTTGTGAACTCCCAATGGTGTTGGAACTTCTGAAAAGTTTCTCCAACAAAATTTAACTCACTTTTAAAATTTCTATTTTTGAAGTGCTGTTCTAAATATAGATGATAAGAAAATAAAAAATGAGTTAGAGAAAGAGAGATAGAGATTTAAAAAAGTATGGAATTTTGTTTTAATATGCTTTAGTTTGAAATGTTAGTTTATTTTCAAGACAATATTGCCATTAGCTAATGTTCTTCAATAAATAAAATATTATTTGCACATTTTTTACTTAAAATATGTTAAAATTGCTTGAGAAATATTTACTAATAAAATTTTCTTGTTTAATTTGAAATTATTAATGTAACAGTGAGTGCAATTAATATAAAATTCCATCGAAGCATGATATGAAAACCATTTTGTATAAGGTTTAAAATAAAATGATTCGGTTTTAAATATGATTAATATTATTTTTTTATTAATTTGATAAGTTTAATCAAAAGAGTTTAGGCTATGAAAGTGTAATTTCATTGTAAATTAAAAAGTATCTTTATAAAAAAGTTTGTAAAACTAGTTTATTAATGATATTTTTTTCGAATTAAAAAAAAGCTTCTTCTAAAATAATATTAATTTACAAAAAATTACTACTTTAGCATTCCATTCTAATATCAATATTTAATTCAGCGAATAACTAATAGATTTTTTCCTTATTTTATCTTTATTTTAATTATAATTACTGACAAAATGTATTTAATTGATTTAAAAAATCAAACAACAATAAAATGCTAGTTAAGATATATAACCGTGTAAGTTAACTGTATACTTAACAGATGCCTAAATCATATTTAAAACAATAACCTAACCTAATATAATAATACCTAAACACTTTAAAACCACATTATATAAAGCATTTTAAATAGGAAGGAGGTATTAATTATGAATTATAATTACTTAAATTGAATAATTAGTAGAAAGTTGAGAAGCTTTTTATTCGTAATTAAGATTATTTTGAATTTGAGAATGTTTAGAGTAAAGGATACCTTTAAATATTGTTAACCAACAATTCAAAGAAATTCTAAGAACAATTAAGAGTGGGTTAATGTCACACACACAATATATGTTAAAGAGAGTCCATACTATCAAACGCTTACATTTTTTATCCATGCTAATATGCTGATAAAGATAATCATTAAATTTTTTTTAACTTAAAGTTTCATATTTTGTTTCTATTCATGTAGGCAAAATGATTACCATCTGCGTCTAGTAGGACATTTCCTGCCAATTTCCCCTACTTTGATCAGTCAAAAGCTTTAGATTATTTTTTAACCATGAAATTTAATAATTTCATCATTATGTGTTTAATAAAAAGAATCTCTCGTATATTTCATGAAATTTTATCAGCCACCAAAAAGATAATTATATTCATGCAAGAAAAACTTTTCAAAATCCGTTAAGAATTCTAATATAAGAATAAAAATTTTATTAATATATATTTCTATAACTTTATTATTTTTTTTTATCTAATAACACAAAATTTAAAAAAAATTTTAAGAATTGTTACTTTACCAAAATCAAACTCTATAATCAAATGTAAAAGTATTTGAAATTTGTTCTTGATCTATAACAAATAATAACTCGCAGTTATTTGAGGCAATCTTTACAAAATTACCTATTAACAAAGTTAAGTACCGAAAGTCTTAGAATAGCAGTACACAAATAACTAAATTAACAATGCATTGTTAAGGATTGCAGTTGTTTTAAAGGCATGATATGAGAAGGACTCACCCTCGTATAGAGATATGACAGATTTTTTACAGCTCAAGGTCCCGGGTTTGATTCCAGTCCCTGTTGAGCAACGGTAATTGAATATTGAGTTTCTGAATACATATCTGTCACATATAAATCTGTTGGGAGATATTCTGGTTTCTGTCCTAAGGACACGAATACGGCGCATTGTCTACAAGAAATACTTTTAAAAGATGATTTATACGGTGAGTGTTAAAAGAACTTTCGACGGCCCCTACAAAGTTTTGAAAGGCTTTACAAAGAAACAAACTGCTTAAAATTGTATGCAATAATAAACAAGAATAAATATATAAAAGAAATAAAATAAATAATTTTTATACAAATTTAAGATTTTGGAATGCTTATGAAGACTTACTTGTTATGTTACCCTAAATTCACTCATGCATCAAAAGCAGCAGATTAGCAAGTGATGAAATTTTTTGCCTCTCTAAGGTTATTTCTTTCATACAAAAATACTTCAAACAGATAAAAAAAAATCGAACCGAATTTTTGAACTGAATTCCTAGCCTTTTTATTTGTGTTGGTGGAAAGAATTGAATATACTAACCGATGAAGTGAAGACCATAAAACTAATTAATTAATTATAAGTCACGTTTGGAGTAAAATAAAGAAAGCATTCTGATAAAAAAAAATAAAAAATTAAAAAAAAAAACTGAGTAACTAATTATTTGACTGTAACCATATTTAACTTTAAAATTATAAAAATAAGGGATTTAGGATTCTAATATCAAACTAATTTAATTAGCGATTTAAGATTAAGGAAATGTGGAATTTTAATGTAAATAGAGAAAAATTTATATCTTTTGAGAAAAATACGTAAATTTATTTCAATAAAAAATGAAAGATATTTATATTAAAAGTAATTTATTTGAAAAATCTTAATTCATTTTCTAAGAACATGCTTTAATACAAAATATATATTTAAAAGAAAAAAGCAATAAATTATATTTCTTCAGGATCCAATATTCGATATCACCCACACTGAAAGGCAATCAATTTTGAATTACAGAGTTGATGATAAGAAACGCTTAAATATTACTTATATTTAAAATAAAGATAAAAAAAATCAAAACTTTTTACTTTATTTTTTTACATTTTGTAAGCGGATACTTTTATAAGTGAAATATTTTTTTATTTTTATTTTGGCCCTTTAAATTAGTTTTTTATTAGTTTTTTGGAAAAAGTGATGCATATATGGAACACAATTTTATTTTTAACGCATGAAATTTAGAATTTACATGAAAAAATGATCTTGTACACATTGAAATACAAATTTTGTTATTTACAAATATCATATTCTATATAAAGCATTATTCCCATAAATTTCGTTTTGAGAAATATCATTCACCAAATAATATGAAGATTTGAGTAATCAAGATTTAGGGAAAAGAAATTTGTAAATAATGAGGAATAATAAGTTACTATAAATTGACGATCTAGATTTGCCGAAAACTTTTTTAATAACAAAAATAAACAATAAGGATTTATTAAAATTATGCTGATCAAGATTTCGTAAAAAAATTCCTTTTAGTAATAAATATTATAGATATCAACCTTCAAGGAAAATTCTTTTCTGAAATATTGAGGAATAATAAATCAAATAATTTGATGACGAAACTGAATAAAAATTAATCATAATAAAAAGGAAATGCGAAAATTAATAAAGGATAACAAAGAGTTATTGAAGGATAGGGTTAAGCATTAAGAATTCCTTCTGTAGATTTATTGAATAGTTATCTCGACTCGGGAGAAGAACATTCTGAGATGAGCAAACAGCATGAGAATAGCAACGGTTGATGTGATGTGAAAATGTTTACGAGGATGATTAAGGATGGTGGTGCCATCATTTAAAATTCCTAAGCAGTTCAGACGATTCTTAGGAGAAGATAAGGTAAATATGTCACAGGGCACAAAAGTGTCGAGAGAGAGGAAGATGCTCCCGAGGGTCGGCAAGCGAGTGAGAGAGAGTGGAAATCCACGGATCTGATATCGGAAGTAGTCTGCTATTAGATCTGTCGGAGCGCCGCTCGAGCTTTTCCGCAATTTCCGCAGCCCACCCCTCTAATCCGTACTTCTGCCTTTCCGTACTTCTCTTTTTGGCGGACGTGCGGAATGGCAGCCACTTTGGAAGATTTCTGCTTCTTTTTTTCCCCTACGACTTTTTGCACCTCTTTTTTTCCCCCTTCTTCAATTCCTTTCCCACTATCACTTTATTTCTTCTACTGGTTTTGGAATTTCGAATCAATTTCTGGCATACTAAAAGAAGGAATTGGACAACCTTTTCCAAAACCACGGATTTCTTGAGAACCTTATCCTTTTAAAAGTGGCAATGGGATGTAAAATTTTCATTAGATCTCAATGCATTTTAAAGACTTTAAATTAATAATTTTAATCAAATCCAAATTTTGATGTCTCAAATAATATTAAATTAATAACTTTAAGGTAATGTCTTTAATTATAACCCATATATCAGTAATAAAGAAAAGAATTCCTGTAATTGTGGATCAAAGATTATTTTGCTGCGAGCTACTTAACTATTTTTCTTTCATATGTTTTTTATATTAGAAAGTTCTCTCTAAACACCCCAAAAGTTTGGAAAATAACAATAAAAATTGTTTTAAATATTTTTAAAATAAAGCTGGTATACAATTCATCATTGATTCAGTGTTTTCAAACACAATGATTTTAAACTTTGAATAATTCATTCATGATAACAATAAACGTGTTATTATATGGAAACATAGTCTTTGCAGTTTTTAAGCATTTTCTGAAGAATATAATTTTGTATATTGCTTTAGTGGTGATGTAGATATAAACAATGACATCGATAGCTAAAATTTGGGTCATTTTAGTTGTTGATTTAGTTTTTAATTGACATTGAATAATGGAGGGAACACTGTATTGAAGAAACTTTCAACCGTAAAGAGTTTTCCTACAGAAAATGTTGAATAACATTTAGATATTAACGACAAAAATTTTTCATGACTACCTATGACTGGACAAGGAGATGTACGAGGGTCACTCTGAAATTTTTGAGATATAACTAGGTGTTTAAATTCATACTTACAAAACTTTAGGTGTGTTCAAAGTAGTCTCCTCCAGCATCAAGGCATTTATGTAGATTAATTTTCCACAAATTAAATGACTCAAGCCATTCATTTCTTGGAATCAAGGAAAAAATGCATTTATAGCTACATCAATCTCTTCTTCTGAATGAAAACGACATCCACATAAGTTCTTTTTTAGTTTAAAGAATAACCAATAATCACACATAGCTAGATCAGGTGAATACAGTAGATGTTCGATTACTTTATTTTTTTGTTTTGTTTAAGAAACTTAACTGTTAATCTGGCTGTATGTGAAGATGCATTGTCATTGTGAAGCATTAGTCCCCTAACATTCAGTTCTTGTAGAATTTCTGGAAGACATTTAGTGGTATACCAGTTTGCTGTTATTGTCTTCTGTCCTTCCAACTTGATGACATTGACAAATCCCATACTTCTGAAGAAAGTGACATACATCACTTTTTTCAGTGCCCGTTGTTTTTTCACCATTGTCGGCGTGGGATCATCTTCAAAGACCCATACTTTGCTTTCTTGACGTGTTAGAACGTCAAAAAACGGCATGTACATTTCATCACCTGTTACAATTTTAGAAATGATGTGGTGGCTACTATCATTTAGCAATTTACGAATTTTATTACTGATTCTGACACGCTCCTCTTTTTGATGCTCAGTTAGATTTTGGGGAACCGAATGGCAAACTACTTTTTTCATATGTAATTCTTCATGAATGATTTTGTGTATGGCTGCGGATCCAATCATAAGTTCCTTCTGTTTCATTTCTTAGGTACAGCGATTATCATCCATTAACATTTTTCGTATGGCAGACACATTATCCGGGATTACTGCCGACGGAGGTCTTCCTATGTGTTCTTCATCCTGAAGAATATTGCGACTTCTTCTAAATTCTCTAAACCATCTGAATACAGTAGCACGAGCTGGAGATTCATCACCAAATGCTAGTTGCTTCCATTGAACGCATTCTTCTTGATTTAA
Organism: Latrodectus elegans; assembly: GCA_030067965.1. Classification (NCBI taxonomy): domain Eukaryota; kingdom Metazoa; phylum Arthropoda; class Arachnida; order Araneae; family Theridiidae; genus Latrodectus; species Latrodectus elegans. The sequence goes on from CM057812.1 coordinate 31,056,022, forward strand.
TCCTGCTTTAAAATCGTAGAAAATCATATCGCGAAAATGTTCTCGCGTCAACTCCATTTTCTCTTCTGTTTAACATTTATTCTACGCTAAACAAGTTGAAGTAAGTCAGTAAAAAATCGTCTTTTGTGTTCAAATATTTTGTATTTTAAAATTAAACCGTTATTTTGATTTTGTATATTCTCGTCTGCACGTATCTCAAAATTTCAGAATAACCCACGTACAAATAGGAGCTTTAAATTATTAAACCAATTTTTTTCTATTTAATACATGGTATAATTTATTATGCACAAAATGTTTTATTTGAGCTTTTTAATTCTAATCCAAAGAGTATTAAAATTTTTGGTAGTGGCTGTTGATGTTCTGAACAACAATTTATGATGACTGTTTGAGTCTAGGCAGTGGCTTAGAAAAACACAGTTTTGTTTTTTAAGCCCTTTTATCAAAAGTTTATCAAACAGTTTTGCTTGTTTTATTACTTACTTGAATTCACTACGCAGAACCTGTTGTAGTCTTCTTGATATCAAAATAGCATTTAAAACATTTGTTTTACATTGCATTTTTATTGATGAAAAATGCTTTTTTTTATTATCAAACTGCACTTTTTAAATAATTCAAGGTATCTTTTGTAAGATGAAACGGATTCATATCTAAGTATATTTCTTAATCGACATAATTTTTAGTCCAAGTTGTTATTTTCATGCAACATTACTCGCCCTATTATTCTTTGTAGTTTCAATAATATTTCTTCGTAGAAATTCAACAATTTTGAACCATTTTTCATTTCCACAATTCAAAATCGGAATTTGATTTTTAATGCATTATTTTTGCTTACCAAATATTTCGCTGTTATAACAAAATCAATTAAAATTCTTTTAATTTAAAAATGACTAATTATTTATTCATGCAAAATATCTTGTGCACTCGACAACATTATTTTTTATTCTTAAAGGTCTTCACATATTTAAAACGATCTATTTTAATCAAATTATTTTACAAATTAGTTTTTCTTAAAAAAGCATGAATGAAAAAATACTTTTTTATATAATTATTTTTTACACTTCATTGATTATTAAAGATAAAACGAGGAAATATAATCAAAATAAAAAAGGGGCAATGTAATAATTATAGCTAAATTATTTGATTCTTTTAAAAATTTAGTGAGAATACGATACACGCTTTTTCTTTAATTTGTGACTTGTTTCATCCTCAATTGCTATAACGCATTTTAAATATTATATATATATATATATGTGTGTGTGTGTGTGGGTGTGGGTGTGTGTGCGTAATATATATATAATTGATACTCACTTTATCAATGAATATACAATTAATTAATTACTTAAGAAACATTTTGGACAAACAACAATTACCAGTTAAAGATTCTTTTATGTGATTACATGTACACAAATTATTAAACGACATTTTTATGAAAGATTCTTATAATAAGTAATTGTTTATCCCCAATTTAGTCATTTATTTTCATTTTCTTTGAATTCGGATGTACAATTACCTTACATTCATTTCGAAATCAGAAACACCGCCTTTGCAATATAAAAAATCAAATGATCTCCTTATGCCTGAGGACAAACTACAATGAAATTTGCATCTGTTAATTCATCACACCGTATTTGATTGCGATTGTACACTTCTCGAGAATTTACAAAGTAAATTTTAGATTTTTCACAAATCATTCAAGAAATTTATTCTTTTATGATCATAAGAAATTTTTTTAAATAGATAACTCTTGATTTTCACTAAATTATTGAAATATCAATTTTTATTTTTGATAATCTCTTACATTATTTTGCTGAAAGTTTATGATATTTACAAGGAAAATATCAAAACTTAAAAGAAAAAAAACAGGAGTCTGTCTTTATTATTTATAAAATATATTGCTCACTAAATTAAAAATTTTAAATATTTTTAATTTTTCAATTTTATAATTTGTAAAATTTATAAAGTTTAATTTTTAAATATTTATTGATTTTAAAATATATAAGATATATTCATCAGTAAATTATACTGATTTACATATTTTTAAAATTAATAAATCAAAATTTTATAAAATTTAGTATATTTAAAAGTATACAAAAAGTATGATAAAAGCATTTAAGCTAATTTGTTTAGAAAGTAGCGAATTTTGTAAATAAATACGAAAGTTCTAATACATAATGAATAGAACTACTTCCACAATACTTTTTTTAAATTGAAGACTTTCTTTTATTTGAAGACACTGCTTGTAAGTATATATTTCATTAAAAGTTTCTCAATAATCAAAAAGTTTTCAGTAAAAACAATTTTTACTTAAAATCTACTATTAAATATTGAGTTTAATTAATCATCCATACAAACATTTAATAATAAATATATCGTTTCTGTTTAATATTAGAAATTGAATATGTAGAGGAATAAATGTATATTTAGGATTTGCACAAAGCAGTCTAAACATGTTAAATAGTATATAGGGGAATTAGAAATCATAATTCCTAACATTAAGTGAATATTTTAAAAAGTGTTTTCTGTCTCATCATTACTGCAGTGCACAAAATATTGTTTTTAATCAAATCATTTAAAAAAAGATCCAGAAACTCAGTAAAATACCAGTTAAGAATGAAACTGTATAATATGTAAGTCCTATATTTGTTTTCTATTTGCATATGAAAATCGTATATGATACATTATGATTCCCTACATGATACAATATACCTATTTAAATCATTTTTAATAAATCTACAATTAACGCAACCTGACTAAGGCTTTTCCTTGCACCAAAGTGTCTAATAAACTATTGAAAAATTTATGCTGCATTTTTTACAAAAATGAGGAAAGATGAAATATGCTTTTTGTGTGACAGAATTTGAAAAAAAATTAAACAAATTCATTAATACATTTAGTGATTTCAAGAATGCTCGTTGGTAGTAAAACATATCTGATAAAATTAATAGAAGACATATTCAACACTCTATTTAAAAATCAAGCAGTGTTATAACATTTGTATATCAAATAAAATGCAATATCATTTTTCACATATCTTAAAATTTTATCTTTGCATTTATTATACTTAAGTTAGTTAGATTTGCAATCCAAACAATTTAGAAACAATTAAATTGCACTTCTAAATAAGTTCAATGGTGAATTTTGCTATGGAATTATTATATAAGTCCTTATTTCTTTGGATCGAGAATGCAATACCAATTGTGATGGTATACAAAATAAAAAACAACATGCAATTCACGTAAGGGTTTAGTAAAAATTCCTTAGTTAAATTTCTTTTTTACCTACACATGTGTAGGCCTCATAGTAAATATTATTTAAATAAAAACATTTTCATAACAATTTGACCTTTTGTTACCTTTTCCCGAATTATTTGGTATTGGTATTATTCGGAAGGAATTCGAGTGTTAGTTATATTTTCAAAATATTCTAGTTTAGTTCTTTCCACCATCATTCAAATTAATATTTAAAAAATTTTTGCACTTATCAACTCATTATATTGTATTATCAAAATCAAAGTAATAAAACGTTGCAATATTTTTCCAGTACATCAGCAATATTCTAATCAAACAATTTCCAATACGTGTGGAATCCTTCCTCACGTTGCAAAATCCTGGAAACAAGTTGGGAACAAGAGCCAGTAACATCACGAGAGAAAGAACGAGATCATGAAAATCGTCATTCCCCCTCCTCCCTTTTCCGAAGTAAACAGTTTTCGCAGACGAAAATTTTCTGAGAGTGAAATTGCGTCTTTCTCCCTCCCTTTCTCCTCCATCCCTCCACGTCTTCTCTTTATCCCGAAAAGAGAGATTGATAATATTATTCCACCTAACAAACTCCTTTAGTAGTGGGTGGAGGGGGGCTTTTCTCGGAGCGATTTCCCACTCACACACATATACACACGAGCCAGCTGACGCAAAATAGAAACCGACTGAAGCAATTTCCGTTCCGGAGACCCCTCCCTCCACCTGCTCTCACCCCCACACCTTCTCCTTCTCCTTGGTTCTCCTGAAGAGAAGGCCACCCTCTTTTCTACGCAAAAATCATCATTCACTTAATTATGAGACTTTTCGTTCTCCCAGGTCTCTAAATGCTTTCGGTAGGTCGGGGAGGAGTTGCCACCCATTCAAAATGAAAATCAATTTACGCAGCAGCTTAGTGGCCGAAATTTCCAGGTGTGTGAGCCCTCAGGTATGAGTCAAAATGATAGGAAAATTTCTCAAAAAGCAAAACTTTACGGTTTATAGTGAGATCTTGTTCGGTAATCCTGGTTATGGAAAAAGTCAATAAAACTTAGGCATAAATCCAGTCATAAAATGATAAATATCCCATAGAAGGAGATATATATAACACATTTTGAAAATGAATTTAACAATGTTCAAATGAACTTAACAATATTTGTTTCTTAAATGGAAAGAATGCATTATTATTTGAATTATTTGGTCTGCAACAAGTGTATAGGGTAATCACATTTTTAAATCTGACAGGAAATTTTGATTTTTAATTTTGTTGTTGTTACTTATAACACTTGGGCCAAGCCAGGCTCGCTATGACTTGTCTATGCGAATTTAAGTCAGTAAGGTGCGTCTTTCATTTTAATCAGAGCACCACGTAAATGAAAGTACGACTTTGCTCTTCAGATTCCTCCAATAGATTGGTTTTTAATATTCCTAGAAACTCTAGATCATAAAAATTTCTGCTCAGTAATTTAAACACATTATTATGGAGAATTCTGCATTAGTATAGTCAGTACTTTGTTCAATCTTCCAACGTACCAAACAGATTTCTGTATGGTTAACTTCTGGTTTTTAAGCTCAGTAAAGTCAAACATGGTTTCGTCTGGAATGGAACTTAACTTTATTAAGTTATTTTAATGTCAACGTTATCAGAATTCATGTATCGCCTAAAGAATCACACAGAATAGTAAATCGCAAAAACAGATTTGACTGTAATTTGGGGGATTGATTTCTAACTCAGGCGGGGATGTTTGGAATAGCTTTTAAACTTTGGAATAGGTTTAAATCTTTGTTGCAAAATTCATCGCGTGCTTCCTGATGATTGCCCATTTTATGAGATAATGCATATGTTAAAAGTGTTATTTGCATTAAATAGAATTTATAACATCAAACAATTTTAATTTATTAATTCTAGAATAAAAATAAAACTTTTTTTCCAATGCCTGACTGCATTTAGTATATGCAGCCAGAGGAAGGGGGTGATGGCATCTTATACAGTGGGGCAACCAGTGATTGTGCCACCTTCACCCCGAAAGCGAAGAAATAAAGAAACCCACACACACTCACTGAGAGAAAGGAACATCTATGCTCCAAACTATTCGAACCCGGGACTGGCTGCTTTGATGTTGAGGATGCTAACTACTCCACCCACACTTAGCGTATAAAAACAATGTAAAATTCACTTAGTTTAAAAAATTCTCATTATATAGTAATATAAACTTAAAAGATTGTCTTCTTCAAAATATATAGCAATTACATGAGCAAACCACAGTGTGACTTTCACATATATTTTCTTCAACATAAATAAATACATTTAACTGTATATCCTATTATAGTTGTAATATTGCGTTTTGGATTTCAAAAAAAAATATGCGTAGGAAAGAAACAGGAGTTCAAAAAGAAAACAGAACCCAATTTTCAATAAATTATTAATCAAAATATTTTGTATTGGATGACTTAATAATATTTAGATTTTCGGTTTATAAATAGAATTCATCAGGTCTTATTTTGTAAAAAAAATTATGGCTAGCCAAAAATATGATCGTTGGTTGGTTTGTTTGTCACTCAATGGTCATTTTTTGCACACGAGTGCTAATTAGACAGGGTCCAATAGTTTAAAGTGGATTCCGAACAACTACAAACATCCATGCCAAACAACCCACGAACTGTTAAACCGACGCCAAGAGAGCTAACCATTTGGCTGCCTACTCGGCTGCCAAAAATATGAATGTCTTACTACTGAAAGAAAAAATGCAATACTTAACTTCAATGTTTAAAAATTTTCTATGAAACTTCCATGTTGCAGGCATACAAAAAAGAAATATGATAATCTTTTATATTTTCCAAAAAGAATTTAATTTTTTATCTGTTTTTATTGGATTTTAAAGAGGAGAGGTGGGAATAAGATTATATTTATTAAATTTTCATTTATAAAGTGGAATATCTGCTCATATAAATACATATATGCATTAATATATTTTATATGAAATCTAAATTTGAACTACTGGAATTGTTACATTTTTTAATAAACTTGAGGAAATCTAAATTCTGTGTTCGCTTTATTTAATTATTTTAACCCAAGTGTGTGATTCTATTTAATAAACGTATAATCTAAATTTGTCTGTTTTTAATCTCTAATCTCCCTTTTCTAATCATGAATTCTAATATTTTTTAATAATGAATTACGCCCTTTAATAAAATCTCACAATATAATCTCATGCATTAAAATTAAGTAAATTTAAGTTATAAGGAAGTGAAAATCATAGAAATTTTAATAAAGGAAGTGAAACTATTTCTTAAGGCTTGAAAGTAAATAGTTTGATAGAAAAAATACTAAAAATTAAAATAGTGTTTTCATTTTGAGACAAATTTGGAAGTTTAGAGGATTTGAAATAAACATAAAAATCGCTATTTTTAGAAACATATCATAAGTTTTTAAAATTTCTATTTTTACAAAGTTTTATCCATGTAAAGTGATGTTCTTGACACACACACGGTTATTCTGAATGATTATCTAAATCCCCTGAATAATTATTAAATTCTTCATATCGAACTTAATTTTATGCATTAATACATATTTAAAAAATTATAAGAAATGTAATATAAAAGAAAATAAAAAATTATCTTCTTGAATAAATGTATGATTTTTTAGTTATTAATTTTTTTACTTTATTTATTAATTAAGGGAATAGACGAAATAAGAGTAGTTTTTGTTTTGAGATAATAGTAATTTCGAACTTTTGGAGTACAGAAAGATTTATGAATACAATTGTCACAAATTATATGTCATTTTGTAAATACTCTAAAATGATTTTGAATTAAGAATATATTAATTATATATTAAGTTACATATTAGTATTTTATATTATTTAGCTTTTTATAGGTAAAATAAAATGTATCGAGATAGTTGTTATTTTTTATCAAAGTTTAAAATGTGTGGGCAACAAGTGATTTGGGTAAGAATTTCCTGTGATAGATTCAAGCCATCTACAATATGCTCGATAGAAACGATGACGCATGGTACTATCACACATGAATGTCATGGAACAATGTCACACACACTGTCATGGTACACAAGACACATGGTACTATTACACATGACTGTCATGGAAAAATGTCACACACACTGTCATGGTACACATGACACATGGTATTATTACACATAACTGTCATGGAACAATGTCACACACACTGTCATAGTACACATGACACATGTTACATGGAGATTGTAATGCCACATGGTACTGGTTCAAAAATCCTCTTGATTTCACAGAATAATCGTCAAGTGAAGTGAATGCTATAAATTCGCTTGAACTCAATCGAAGAACTTCTACCACATTTGAGAAATACAAAACCATTCCGGATTTCTTACTTGCATTCGAACAATAAGTGGAAAACAGTAGCCATTTTTTCAAAATTTGTGATTATTTTGCTAGTACAGATGACAAAAATGAGAGCCAAGTGGTCCCAATTCTCTTTCTCAAACAAATCCGACAATTCCTTGCAAAAAGTGCCCCATAGGACGAAATCTTTTGATGAAATGAGTATTATGGTTCAAAGATATAACTTTAACTTAAATAAAATTGAAATATTAGATATTGTCACCCATCATTTGTTAAAAAATTGAAGAGAATTTCTGTTACCAGACAGTCTTTTTCAGATACTATAGTTTGAAGTTCCTCATTAAATGCTATTAATAATATACTAAATAGAAATCCTTGTTGATCAGATTAAAGGTAAATTTTAACGATGAATCTCAATATAAATGTTACTATCAGCATTGCCATTATTGTCAATATAGATCTATACCTTTTTAGCAAAGCCACTTAATATTTCTAAAACTAGCTGCTTCAAATGATCTGGACCAAATATTTTCTTACAAACAGAAGAATAAAAAATAAGATGAAAATAAAGATTTTGGAGACAAATTGAGGGTTTAAGACATTAACAATTACAAGACATTAAGATAATTAGAGTCAAAAATAAATTATTTTAATAAATGCCCTGAAATCTTTCTAAGATAAAAATAAAAATAATGTTTGCGCACTATTATTTCATCAGTACCTCAATGATATATAACTTTTCTTAAGATAAAAAAACTATGCAGATTATTAAAACAAGCCATCAATCATTGTAAATATTAATTAAATGAAATTATTATGTATTAAATAGCAAATAATTAGCATTTTTATAACATACTTTTGGATTTGAAACAAAATAAATACATGTAGGTAATTAGAAGAACTTATATATTATTTCAATTGAAAACTTAAAAATTCCATCAATAAAAATATATGCGTGAAATAGTACATAATAAGGAATAGAATATTATAAACGCCCAGTTCTTGAAGTACTTTTCTATATTATTAGGTTCACAATTAATGAAATGAATTATATATTTACCCCAAGATAATTTAAAATATAAATTTCGAGTTGTATTTCATATTATACAACTTAAATCCAACGAAAATTCTCCTTTCTGGGGATCTTGTAGCTAACGAAAGACATCAGATCACTGGTAATTTTTCTCCCAATTTCGAAAGAGATGTGAGCAAAGTTATTATTGGAATAATTGCAAAATTCGATTGCAGAGTAATTATCAGGGTGACGGCAGCATAGGAACAAGGTGAAATTCCATTATCTTCTCTTTTATATTTTTTCCCTTTTCCACCACCCCTTTTCTCAACTCCGTTTTTCGCTGTTATTGATTTTTCGCGTTTTATTCTTTTTTTACCATTTAATATACTGTCAAGCGCTTTCATTCCCCAAAAAGAATAAGATAAAAAAATTATGGATATTGTGTTTTGGGGAAAATCCTTCAAATTCTTCATACTTAGTTAATGTAGTTTTCAATAATTAACTGTTTCTGATAAAGTATTTGATGTAGTACATTCTTTGTGAAAATTAATTAAGATTTCCAATAAAATATTTAATCTTAATTATCTTCGATTGATTAAACACATAAAGTATACATGATTTTACTTCCTAAGAAGTATTTTAGGAAACTCATCTCCCTGATTCAAAAAAACTATACATGAGATAATTTAGATAAATCCAATTAATTTAAAAAACAAATTATCATTTTATTTTCTGAGATTTTTATACTCTTACATGTTTTTTCGTAACAATTCTGATGTAATTTATTGTACTGACAACTCTAGCTATATTTCTTTGGTTACATTTGAGATAATATAATTATTTCCTTTTTTTATGGGAGTTGTTTTAGGTTTTAACCAACGCTTTGTATCTATCAGAATTCATTAATATCATTTTATTGATTAGATTTTTAACTTATTTAATTATATGTAAGTCTTACAATATAGCTTTATTTAAAGAAACAATATGATGTAATTTTTATTTCAGTAAAGTAATTATTGTACGTAACTTCTACTTCATTCAAACGAGTTTATTTAAGATAAATTACATTTTTTTTTATATAAGAGATTCTACAACATGTATTATTTTCATAATAAGACATTTTTTAACATAAGTTCCCTATAGTCGTTAATAAATAAAACTATAAAGCATTCACATTTTTAATAGCATTATATAATAATAAGCAGCATCACAGAAAATATGATACATTTTAGATATTATTAATAATGATAGATATTTATAATATAACACATTTTTAGCACTGCTTTTTATCATTCTTCTGTCACAGCAATGTTTTCATAAGCAAATTATTTAATTCATCTAATAACTGCTAACTAAATAAGTGTGTAATTATGTGCACCTTATACGATTGTGCTAAGTGCGTACTAAATACTTATATTTTATTGCTTTATATCTTTCTCGATGTTATAAAATACCTCAAAGTTTATGGAAATAGGAAAACTTCATATTCAAAGCCTATTTAATGAAATGCTGTACATCTGATTATATTCTGGACAAAACATCAAAGCGTCAGAATGTTAGCAGTCCAATAGTTATGGTTTCAGTTTAATAATAATAAATTAATGACTCTCTTATTTTCAATCAGGAATTAAAACTCAATTCTGTAATTTTCATGAAATTTTTTCAGAATAATCATAATTTTCAGAATAAAAGACGGCATTGAGGGTATTCTGAATCACATTAAATATTCTCATGCAAGTTTAAATAATTAATTGTTAATCTGTTATCCCATGATATGACTAAAAAATGTAGGCTTTCAATGACTACTTCGACAATACAAAATGAAAAGAACCTGCTTGTGTAAAATAATATTCCAAGAGAAATAATTTTTCCTACAGGAATGCATTACTCCTATTTTAAGGGTCAAATATTTGCAAGATATGTGATATTTTTTCTCAATATGATTTCAGCATGAAGGTTATTCCTTTTTAATAAAAATAAAGGATGAGAACTGCAGATAAGGAGAGTTTGCATCCTGGTTCAGAATTGGACGTACTTTCTCTATCTATCCTGTTTTTGTCCTTTCCTTGTATGAATGAGGTGTGAATGGTTGTCTACCCTATCAACAAGTCCCTATGGCATGTCTGTACTGAAGCAGTCCGACTCCACACCAAAATATGGTTCAGCTGAAAAAAGTGGAGCAGCACACCCCATGTTGCCTGCCTAGCTGGCACACGACAACAACAACAAAGGAGGAGAAATTCTCAATTGCATTCTCCAATAAATGGCCTTAAACAAAGCAAAAATTACGTTCAGATTATTATATAGCGAAAATTTTACCACTTTATTTGGAGAGTAAATATCATAATTAATATTTCTTGTAACAGAAATTAAAAGAATTCCTTTTCTGTATTGTATCAATAATCATAGGCTCATAAAAAAAGATATTTTCCTTAAAATAAAGGGAACTCATCTGTAATATTTATTGGGATTATTTTTATTTTATTTTTTCTTGTTCTCAGAAACTTTACTATCTTCGAACATATGCAGTATACTTTTTACCTTACCAGTAATCAACAAGTGGAGATCATGTTACAGTTCTATTTTAGTGTAGATATATCTTACAGAATGGAGACTTAAGATTTCGAAATGTTTCTTCTTTGTCCCATGATTACCATCCACTGCATATGCAATGCGTTATACATATTCAATCACATTATTGCAAATGCATTATATACATTCAATCACATTATTGCATAATGCATTATACGTATTCAATCAATTATTACACAATGCATTATACATATTCAATCACATTATTGCACAATGCATTATACATATTCAATCACATTATTGCACAATTCATTATACATATTAAATTTTACTTATTTGATTACACATAGTATATAAACTAACTACTGAAAGTTTTTTAATCTCCGAGAGAGCTATTTCATAGATAACATGTCATATTATCGTATTATTAAGTCTCTATCCTGCCAGATATTTATGCTTAAAAAAGACACGGATAATTCAAAGCGATTTTTTTAGCATAGTTAGAATATTAAACGTGAACTTTTCCCTTTTAAATGGTTGGTCCTGCTCAATTTTATTTCTCTATCATAATGTGCCCAAAATATGTATATATTGTACCAAATTCACTGACAAAAAACTCATTTTGCTATATTTTTTTCATATAATCAAAACGGTTTCAATTAGTAAAATATAGTTTAATATGAATAACATATAATGAGCTATTTAATCTCCTTGTATTTAGGTTTTATAAAAGAAGTTCGTGTCTAAAAATAAGTATAAGCATCAAATTTTGAGTTATGATTATTTGTAAAAATATCAGCCTAATTTACTTCATATGTTTTAAAACTGTTTTCATAAAAGTTTATCCATTTTGCACTTAAAGCAATGGAATTATTTTCGAGGTTTATTATAATTCAAAATAAATTTTTAAAGGATGAAAATCAAAATGATGCATTTTGATTAAGTTGGTGAAAGCAAGTTATAAGAAAATTTTGTTTTTATAGAATTAAAATAGCAAAAATTTCTTTGAAATGTAGGAATTCAAACAAATTTCTTTTTCATTGTTTGAAAGTTGGCATTTATAGAAAACTTTTATTAATGACTTTTACTATAAAACTTTATAAAATGCAGTACCAAGTTCTACCTCACATGTATTTTCTACCTTCTTTTCAAATTTCCAACACTTTCAAAGTGTTCAGGCATTTCTAGCTACACTTTCAAAGTGTAGGTTTTTATTAAATCAGCTCTCGTGCTTAAAAATAATAATAAATAAAAATACAAACAAACTAAAATACATAGATTTTTTAGTTGTGTACTTTTTACATGCATATAATATACGTAACTTGTTATAGATGTAGTTATCTTTTAATGCAGCTAATTCTTTTAAAGAAACGATAATTTTTGCGCTGGAAGCTATGTATATTGCTATGAGATATTTTTTTATCATATTGACAAGTATAAGTGTTATTTTCATAAAAGAAAGAATACTACACATATTTTGGCCATTGATCTGTAAAAATTTACTAATTTAAATAAAATCATAAATTACGTAACCACATATTTATGGATTGATTTATGACTTTCATACAGATTTTTCTTTCATTCTTTTATGATGTGTTTTTTTAATTTTGTAGTTTAATAAAATATATACTCATTAATGCACAAAAAAAGAAAATTGAAATATTAATATGTCATATGCAGCTTTAAATTTAATTAAGAAAAAATATGCTGTTATATATTTTCTCAAATTCCAAATTACATTTAAGATAGCTATCACGTCGGTATCAGGAAATATAATAAAATTTCACAATAAAATTGTAGGTACAAAATTAGAATCATTAAAAATAGATATTTATAACAATTTTATTCAATGCATTTGCAAATAAATATTATGAAAATTATATTTTTAAATATGTTTTTAAATTCGGAGCTTTCTTGTAGCATAGTAAAGTCGCAAAATGAAAGATAATCTCTTAAATTTTCAATCATCAGCAAGCAAAATATAGTGATTATTTCTTTTCATTTTTTCAAGTTTTTTTAGTGAAGGTAATTAAAAGTACAATATAATAATGGTCAAACACTGAATAACTTAATCACTAGTACAATAATGTTTCAATCACAAACTAAAGTTTTAATAAGAGACAAAAATGAGATGATCTAATAAATTTGTGAAAAATAAATACAAAACCATATAACCTGTATTTCATAGGTCCTTAATCTGTAAATAAATGTTCAAGAATATTGCCATTCAATTTGTAAATTTTTCAATACTTTTTTATTAATAGTTTCAACACCATTAATTTTATTAGATAAATGAATATTCATTATATATATATAATTACTTGGATCGCACAAAAGTCTCTATCAGTGTGATATAGGAAATATTGTTATCTTTGGATGTAGAAGTATAAATTACAAACATAAATATAGATTAAAAACTGTAATAAGAAAAATGAACTGTTAATCCATAATTATATGAAAAACAGAATTATCATATATATATATATATATATATAAATGCAATTTTTATTGAAATTAAAATTGTATTTATAGCTCGTTATTCTAGTGTATAGGTAAGAATATTTGTATGCTCTTTCCAAGACATACCTTTACAGAGAAATATTGATATTTGATTTATTATTTATTATTTTTATAGCAGTTTTTTCATAATTGTGGTACGTATATTTAATTAGTTTCGTGGTTAGATAGGAACATATTTCATTTGAGAACATTAGCTGCAACGAGAATGATGTCAGAAGGAAATTTATTTTTGAAATTACTTTCTCTATGAAATCTTATTATTTGTATGATGATCATTACTTAATCTACTCTGTAAAGTTCTATCTAAGGAAATTTCTTAAACTGAAATACATATGAGAATTAGTAGCTGTTAAGAGTGTTCATACTAATAATTAGCTTACATGTTTCTTCGACAAAATAAATGTGTAGTATCCATACTCAATTTAAAAATTTCTAAAGGAAATATTCAACAACAAAAACTGAAAATCCATGGAAAGCTTTTGGTTATCCTTCTATAGGAAGCCCTATTGTACAACAAAGAAACGACAAGAGATAGCTTCGACGATCTTAGAGTGGCACTGAATGACGAAGGAAAAAAAAGATACTCTAGTCTCCAACGAGTTTTGAAGACAAAAGACCTTCCAAACCTCCATTAGTGCTGCTCTCTTCCCAAGGAAATGTTGGTGCAAGAATGGAAAAGGAATGATTCATGGACGACATCCGGGTCCTTGACGACTTAAACACCCGGGAGAAGAGCAGATGGGGGTGGAGGTACGATAAAGAAAAAAGTAAGAATGCCAATCCTGGAACAACAGTACCTCTTCCATCTGCTTTCCATTTCGTTAGTTAGCGCCCTTCTCCTATGGATGATGTCTTGGTGGTAGTGTACCCCGTCCTTCCTCTACAGAGTAAACATTAACGTAGATTGGTGTGTCTAGTTAATGGTGAACAAAGTACACATTGTAGGACGTTGTGGTTAGGAATAAAAAGAATTCTAATCCAAAATGAAAACAAATATCTCTCAAAATACTATTGAGGCGAAAAATGTGTTTGTTAACGAATCATATTATACTCGAATTATATTGTAATGAATAACATAACGGGCCCCTATTTTAACCTGGTACTCGCCGTATTAACTTTATCTTAAAGTTGATAAAATAATAGCATTAGTATATAAGTTTAAAGTAATTATGTAAATTGAATAATTAATCAATCAATCAATGTTGTAGCTTAGGTCTAATGATATGTTAATCCTACAAAATAGTAATAAGTTAAGAAGAAATAAAAAGAAATTATAGATTACAATTTTATTCATTTATAACGAATAGGAAGCAGCCTAACAACAAGAAACTATAGTGAGAATCTAGGCAGCATTTTGACTTCCGAGAGGATGTTTTCTTAGATCATGAGACATCTTCATGTGTTGTAAGGGAAGTAACCCTTATTCCTTCCAACTTCCAAGCACCAAAGAAAGCCAGCAGCTGAAAAAAACTAGAACAAAATACCAGTTTAAATAATATTTTCATTAATACCATTTTTCTGCCTGTTCAAAAGAATCTGAATTTGAACTATAGAATTTATATTCCAATAATTGATGATCTAGTAAGGAATGTTATCCTATCAATTAGCCACAAGAGCCTTCATTTGGCAATCATTACCATCTAATAGATAATGATAAATTTAAATTGTTGAGCATCATTTAAACAAAATGCACGATTAAATTTTTAAGTTAACATAAAGAAAATATATTATTAATTTTTACCATCTATAAAAAGGTTTATATTAGAGACGTCTAATATTTTATGAAAACGCATAAAATGCTTTCTTCGATTTATATTCATTCAATTTTTAATAAGTTTCATTTAAAAGAAAACGTATTGAGAAAGCTATTATTGCTCATATTTACGGGAAAAGTTTTATTTTACTAAATCTTTATTTTACTCTTACATTTGATAAAAATTTTTATCTTTCTTTTATTCATGAGTAAAAAAATCATTTGCATTTTATTTAAAATTAAATAAAATATAAATGCATTTTATTTGAGTCATTTAATATTATGACAAATGATATATAAAGGGGAATTGTTTTTATAAATTTAATCTTTAATAGTATCAGATGTCGATACATATTTTGAAACTGTATTATGTAATTCTTGCAATTATTTTGTAACTTAGTTTTCAATGATTTCTAGGGAAACGCTGCACAACAAAATGATCTCAAGCTTGAATGTAATCATTTTAATTAGTAATAATTCCTTTCCTTATATTATTTTATGAACTAAGGCGTATGCTTTATTTATACATTTCATGAAATAAAACTATCGTTTTTATCAGAATATAACAAATAATATCATAAAATTTTAAATCATATCATTATAATATTTTGTATATAAAAAGTATGTTTATAATATTGTATTATTATTATATTTCCGTAATCACGATTCAACATAGTTTATATAGTTTTCCTAATAAAATTATCACTTTCTTTTAAATTTTTCAAATTTGAAAAAAATGAAGAAATTTTATTGATACCAAAACTACGAAATTAATTACAATAATTTTATATATAAATTCAGTTTAAAAAATCCAAATATACGCACAAAATCAAAATCAGTTTTATATTTTTAATGCTATTGATGATCTCTTTTATTAAATAAAATATTAAACACAATTGAAAAAAAATTACATTTTATATGAACTCAAGTGCATAGAAATTAGTTTAATATAATAAGATTTACACAAATGTTTGATAAATATACACATTATGTAATTTTTACACGGTTTGAAATTAACAATGCTATTCAAAATTAATTTAAATTATTTTCAAATATATAAGAACTATTGAACATTATGAAATAGATTATAAATATCATTCATAATAGCAAAATTTTACATGATTTTTTATTTCTTGGAATTTATTTAATATTATAAAAACATATAGTGCTCTTTAAATGCTTTAAACTTTTATTTAATTTTAAATTAGGTAAGACTAGTTTTAAATTTCAAAATACTTTGTCGACATAAATTTATATAAATAATCTTAATTCAATTCTCTTATGATTTCTCTCTTCGTATTATTTATAATATTATTAATTTTATTTATAATATTATATAATATTATATTATATAATCTTATAATATTATATTCTTAATTATAAATAATGCTTCTTTTAACACAATTATACGTAATAAACTATATATTTAATAATTCACTGGATGGATTGATATAATATCAAAATTATACAATAATGCATCGATATACATGATTTCACGAAATTTGGGAAATAAAATATATTTCTAATATCCTTATTATTTATTCGATTAAAAAACTAGAGCACTTATTTCATATCAATAAACAATAGATCATTAATTTATATAAACTTATATAATTGAAACAAGATTCATCTTCATAATTTCTGGTTTGGTTATAAACATTTTAAAATTCTTTAAAGGAATGTAATTAGTGTCAATATTTATAGAATTACTTAAAAATATCAATAAATGTAGAACTGAAATATATGATAAAAATATTAGTAATTGATATTTATTTCTAAAATTTCACAAATTAGCACAATGCACACATTTTACTATGCGCAGTTTATAATAATTGAAGTCTATTCAGAAATAATTTTTAATATGTGATTTATTAAAAATCACACATTAAAATTCATTTCTGAAATAGATTCAAATAATTTTTTTCTTCTGTAATTCATTTTGGCATCACAATATTCGACTGCATGAAATAATTCTATTCATAGAAATTGCTTTAAAATTTAAAAAGTATTTTCTTTTATAAAAAAAAATCCTGAAATACTGGTAAATAAATTTTAAATTCTTAAAAAAATTTAAAAAGTTTTTAAATTTAGAGCATTTTATTTTTAAATTACTATTTCCCTTTTCCGAATGGCATCAGGATTTGCCATAATCTCTGACACAGATGTGGAACGAACTTCAAGGAAATCAAATGTTCTATTCTATTCTACTTTAAGTGTACGAAAAATAATTATTTTTGAAAATATTTTTATTATTATTAAAACAATCAAAAGAAACTCGTAAGCCAATTTTGAATTCTTAAAAAATTTGTAAGGAGTATTTTACTAGGATAAATTTATATACATTTTACTTTTTAATTCATATTTCAGTTTTCGGAATGGCATCAAGATTTGCCACAGGCGTTCCAACGTTGATTTGGGAACAAACCCTGTATGACTGTCCTTATGAGTTATGGTTCTTAATATAATGCTTCAATCGTTCCTTTGCTAAAACTTCGGAACTGCTTGAAACGTTCATCATTAGTCAAATGTTCTCAAGCTTCTTTAATACGAGAAGAGCGCTTGTTTACAATCTGCGCCATTTTTCTTCCTCCTCATCCTTTGTTCTCTCTTCTTCCCTCGGTAAACACATACGGAAGTCTATACTTAAGCCGTATCAGCCGCTAACTGCTTCGCTTCTCTTACGAAAATGAAGTATTTATTTATTCGAACATGACAAGATGGAAATGGATTGAGTTTCAAGAGCGTTTTTATCATTTGTATTCTGCGAGTGTTAGTGTTTCAGAGTATGTGTTGGCACGTTAAAAAATGCTTATCCATACCCAACTATAGACAACAATGAAATAATAATCAAAATAATTCGAGAGAAAAACAACACCTTTAGTACATTTTTTTAATATATATATATATATATATATATATATATAATAGTACATTTTTATAAAATTAACAATCAAATATTAGATGGAGAATAATAATATATTTATAAAATTAGCCAAAAACCAAATTGAGAATAATAATCAAATACTAGAGGGAGAACAATACATTGAAAATATGAAATATAGTAAATAGTTGGAAAAATGTTTGATATATATTTTAAAATTTCAAAAAAAATAGAATAAAGGAAAATGGAACGAAATACCAACATGGCCAGCTTCACCTACCACATTTGAGCCAATGTGGTCAATACCACATTGGCTCAAAGTTCCATTTTCCTTTATTCTATTTTCTTTGAAATTTTAAAATATATATTGAACAAATATTTTTCCATCTGTTTATTATATTTCGTATTTTCAATGCATTGTTCTCTATCTAGTATTTGATTATTATTCTCAAATTGGTTTTTGACTAATTTTATAAATATATTATTATTCTCCATTTGGTATTTCCAATGTATTTTAAATGTATTATTCACCATCTAATATTTGATAATTAACTTCACAAAAATGTACTATTAATTACATTTTAGTAATTCTATTTTAGCTGCTTTTGCGCTGAAAGTATTGCAAAATTTATGTGTATTATCTATTCGTGCACTTTTCGTACTTTTGAATTTTATACCTATTCTTGTGTCTTTCAATTTTCCCTTATGATACTTCTAATCCTGCTTTATATATATATATATATATATATATATATATATATATATATATATATATATATATATATATATATATATATATATATATATATATATATATATATATATATTACTTTAGACTGCATATTTTTTTCTAACCGTGTTGAAATATTTCGATGCAATTATTGGACCGTGTAGTTCATATGATCATGGCTAATAATATCAACTCTACCAAAAATAAAAACAATAAACTGTGCTAAATATTAAGGAAACCAATAGGGAAAATAATATAAATAAAATGTATCAACTTATATATCAAATATGATTCTTTTTATTTACAAATTTATTATTTCAAAAATACATGAATTACATACAGAAGAATTGTTTTTAATTTGTCACTATTTTACTTTAAAAATCTCATATGCTAAATAAATGTTCTTAATATTTAACCTTAATTTTAATTTAAAATTTAAATGCCAAAAATAACTCATTTTGATTTTATAAAATTTAATCCGATATCACGTATTGCATCGCTAGTTAAAAAAAAAAAAAGCTAAATCTAAACATAAACACTGTGTTCTTCCTTGAAACTCTCTAACCCATTGACATGTGATACTGCCATATAGACCCACCAAAACGTTATGACACACAACGGCCCGACTAATATTGATATTCCACTTTTCCACTGCGCATAAGTATTAATATTAGAATGTGACAGTTAACATACGCCGCTCTCAACCACATCACCCCTCTCGTCTCTCTCCTGCTGTCAGACTTGGCCCGGGGGCTATCACTTATAAATGGCAAAGCTGGATGTGTATTTATGCGAAACGAGAGGTCGCGTATCAGCGTTATTGAATTTAGAAACATTATTATGACGTATCTGCGTTCTCGTGGCAGCGCGTGGAAATTATTCATATATGTATTTGTCCCCACTATTTCAATGTCTGGAAACTGATAGTTTGTTAGCGTTTGTCTGAGTAAAGACGTATCAGATTGCTGGCTAGACGTGCAAGTTGTCGAGAGTATATATCATCCAGTAAAATAAACAAATTGAAGCTTGTTATTGACAGCTACATTCCGAAATTGCTTTTAGGTCGTTGATTTAGGTCTAGGTCATATGCTTGATGTAAACTATAACATAATGTGCTATGCTTTTACTATGTACAAAAATTTCACTATTATTCTTGAGTCTGTTAGTTTAGTAAAATTTACTTTATACAATTAAACTTTTGATTTTCTTAACATATATACTACTAATATACTTTCCGTTGTATAGTAAATTCGTGATTACACATAGTTATATTTTCTGCTTTTCACACGAGTTGTTTACAAGTTTTCTTTAATATTATTTGATATTTTTTAACACATTTCTTAAAAGAAAACATACTTTATTAAAATCAGTTGTGTTAAAATTTATATAAAGATCATAATAAAATAATCAGTTCATAATAATTTTGATTACATTATGTTTATTGGAATTTAAGGTCCGATTAATATGCTTATGTGTTTTGGAAACTTAAATTTTTTTATTTATGGCTGTTTATAAAAAAGAATATTCAGTAAAATTTGGTAAAATATTCTCATTGCTGTATATTTTTAAACATATTTTTTTAATTACTCAATATTTTTCTTACGTTCTGCTGCATTCATGAAGACATTGCCACATAAACCTTATGCCAAAAGTAAATTAAAATTGAGGCATTACAGTTTTCTGCAGAATGTTTGTCGTTTTTTTTTTTTGTAAAAATTGCACTAAACTTTTCAGAAAATAACCAATTTCACTAATAATATGCAATGCATAGTTAAAATGTTGTATATTTTATGTTTTTTATCATATTTTTCATAAAAAAAATTAAATTAAATTAAAATTAATTTTTAAAAAACTTGGCTTGAATGTAGGCTGATACCTTAACGCATAATATTGTTAACTTACATTTTGTTATATAAAATAATATTAATATTTTATAATGCACTTTTGTATACTATAAATGTAAAAATGCATTAACTATATAAATGGTTTCTATTTATAAATAATAATATTTTTCTCGTGTTCAAGAATAAATGCTCTCGTTTTAAGGATTAATATTTTTATTACCACGAAAGTAACAGTTCATTATGACATACTTTTGTATTTTGTGTATAGTCACCTTACTATAAATAAAATTTTTGATAGATATTTGTTCTTTTCCATCGAGATTATTAAATAAAAAGTTTAAAAGAAAGTTTAAAAAAAAATTTTATATTAACTCATGTAAAAAAAATTATTGCGAACAGGGTTAGGTGAGTTCATTGTTATTCTTTTTAGAGTTTCAAGAAAAAAATTTTATCTTAACTCATGTAAAAAAATTATTGCGAACAGGGTTAGGTGAGTTCATTGTTATTCTTTTTAGAGTAATTATCTTACTCACCTGGAAAGATAAACGCAACCGAACGCTAGTTAATCAAATTTCAAAGTTGATACCTATGATCTAACACTCCCCTCTCCAAATCTGCCAGAACAACAGGGAAAGGTCATTGGATTGACAGTAGAATTTAACGTGAACTTGTCTTCTCATCAATATGGTTTCCGCCCCAATTATGAACTAAAACCATTGTCTTCCAATCGGAGCAACAACAGCTCATCCTTTAGCTTGTTATTATTTTTAATATTAGTTAAACTAAAAAAAAAATAAACTATATCTAAAATTTCATAACAAATAATTTATCTAAAACATGAAAAGAATATTGTACTTATTACAAAATAAACTGTATTGTAATCAACAAATTCTAGAAATGCTTATTGGTTCATAAAAATTATTCAAATTCACATTACAGTAAGTGTAGCCCATTATAAACCCTCAAAGTACTTTTTTTACTACCATTAAATTCCAATCAGAACAGCAGCAGATCATTCTTTAGCTTTTTATTATTACCATTTTTTAATACTAGTAAAACTAAAAAAATTAGTATTTAACGTGAAATTTTTTAACTACAATTCTTTAATAAATAATTTATTCAAAAAATAAAAAGAATATTGTATGTATTGTAATCGACAAATTCTAGAATTGTTTATTGGCTTATAAGAAAATGATTTAAACTTAAATTACTGTAGTGTAGCCCATTGTTCATCTTCGAAGTACTTTTCATTCTACCATTGGCCTCCAATCAGATCAGCAATACCTCATCCCCCAACTTCTTATTTTTATTATTTTTTAAGAAAAGTTATATGAAAAAAAATTAATTTTTTCTAAAATTCTAAAACAAATAATCTAGCCTAAAAATAAAAAAATTACATATATTACAAAATAAAGCATACAGTAATAAACAAATTACTGAAATATTTAAGGACTCAAAAGAAAATATAATTTAAATTTACATTACAGTAAATGTAGCCCATTGTTAATTCTTGAAGTACTCTTCATCTTTTTGTAGCTCCATTTTCCAAAAAGTCTAAAGATTAATAATTGCTTAAAAATTCTGAGTTTTAGAGTGCAACGATAATGAGCGTTTAGTGCAAGTCTGCTTCATTGACCTGATTTTATCGATAATATTTTTTATGAAATTGCATTCACAACTTTACAAACGCTTGACATATAATCGGTGGATTAATGCATCTGCTGCTAAATGTCTTTTGAAGTTGTTAAGCAAACATCTTCGCATGAGTTTCTTGGACACTGTATTTGTCTAGTTACTTCTTTTAGACAAGTAACAATTAATTTAAAAGACATGGTTGACTTGCTTTTATAATGAATGATACTCCTATCTCTAGACTAAGAAGTTTTTAAACCATGTGATACATTAATTTGCATAACTTTCTTTGATTCATTTAATGATAAAGTAAAAATAGCAAGAAATTTATTAGCTGTTTAGTATTTGAGAAAAGTACTACTCTAAATTTAAAATTTATAGCCCTATTACTTGTGAATGGATTTAAAATTTAGATTAATGATTTCCATATTTTAATTTCTTCTAAAATGTTACAGTGTAGGAATATCTAAATATATATAAAAAGCAAAATTTAGAAAAACTAATTTTTAAGTAGATAGATATTCTTTCATTGGCATTCTAATTTACTTCATTAATCATAAACAATGTTTGGTTTTTGTAATCTGTTACCCATTTTAAAAATAAAAGCATTCCTTTAATTAGCAATTTAAATTTAGAAAATAAAACGGAGCAGGTCCTTTCCATTGAGAATTTATGTAATTAGCTTAATTTTATTGGTAAAAAACTGTGATTTTGCCCTGTTGCGTAGCATGAAACTAATTCGCAATTTATTTTTGTTTGCTAAGCGCTTTCAATAAAAGTCATTATATAACTTAACTTCTCTGAAGCTTTAGCTTCTTAAAGCTTATCTCTAACATACATTCAATTTTTTAAATAATGCCAACAGTATGGAAAATTCTGCTTTTTGCGATTACATACTAAAATCGATAAATGCATAAAAAAATTTAAGATTATATGAATATGATCTTAAAAAATGTATAATATTTAAGTATGTAGTACATATTTTTTAATATTTTTTTCATTTTTAACTAACAATGTTCTTTTGCTTTTCAATATATTAAAAATGCTTATATCTTTGCAGATCCTTATCAAATGTTCGGTCCAACAAGTAGCCGCTTAGCAACATCAGGTAAAAATTTATACAAGTTTATCTACATTATTGGAGTGCAATATTTAAATGAAATGGGTCAAATTAAAAAATATATATCAATTAAATATAACATGTTAGAGCTAATTATTAACTTTTATTCATTATGATGAAGACAATTTATCAAAAAATGGTTTTAATGCTCATAAATAGCTATAAAAATGTAAAAAGAAGTATGCCATTAAAAGTGTTTAATGAACTCCCTAATGCTTATGTTTGCATAACAAGTTTACACAAGTAGATGGTCATTTGAGTTTGAATGATTACAAGTGCAAAATATAGCTGAGTAATCCACACTTCGTTTAATATCTTCCAAAACTGAATGAGTCTGACCTCTTTCAGTCCCTCTACACAAGAATTTTCAAAGTTTTATAGTTTCAAACCATGCGCACAAGAACGTTAAACTTAATTTAGAACAAAAGTTCTAAGAAATCTCAAAGTCAAACCAGAGCATCTCCCTTCCGTTCAACCTTTCCAGAGAACAGCGGTTACAGTTAATGCCCCTGAGGAGTTGTTCCCTCTTTCCGCTAAGCCTAAAAGGATCTTCAGCGTTGAATAGCACTCTTTACCGCACTGTTCCCCTTCTTTTGCCAGGGGGTGCCTCTTTTGTCTTATCTCCGGAGAAGGGGTGGGGCGCAGGGAGGTGGAATGGCCCTGATGGCTGCTAATTGTCTCTGCGTGTTGTCACGTGTCTGCCCCCTTTTCCACGTCGTCGCAGTCTTCATGTCATTAGGCTTAGTCTAGGCCTTCTCCTTTTCTTTTCGAGATTAGCTCATGAAGAATGGTAGTCTGAGTTGGAGAGGGGAAAGAGAAGGTCAAGGGGGGGGAGATGCCACCAGGAAAATATACGTGCAACAGACTTATCCGTTCAGTAGTGATGAACTGGAATATCATTTACTACCACATAAATGGAGTGATCACAATGCTTATACAAATATCTCATATACATTACAAGCTATAGAAATTTGCAAAGCTTTTGCATGGAATGTAAAAAATCTCTCAAATATACTATGAAAATCGATAATCTAATCTTTTATTCTAAGCCAAAACACATCAATGTATTGATTTTTTAGACCTATTTTTATCTTTCACTAACAACACTTAATCTAGCAGCTGTTTATTATATCATATTTTTAAGGAATTCGTATATCCATCAAATTTTACACTGCGAAAGTACTTATTACAGATAATGTATCATATTCACTTTGTCCTAAACGAGGAAACTCGGAAAACATCCTGGCATGACGAATATGAATTCAAAATGAAAAAGTTTACCCTCTGTCTTTTTTTGCTCAACAAAGATTAGGCTCAAACCTATAACGTTCCAATTTGGCGAGAATGGTTCTGTTTATAAAAGATGAGAATTAATTAGGAAATTGATTACATAATGTTACCAGTGCTGAAATTCCCAAGCATTTACCACAATAGGTGACCATGGTAAAAATTAACTTACATTCTATTTTGTTCTTCAGTAGCTTGGAAAGCCTTCTACACTGAAATATAAAACTTACTTCTTGAATTTTATGTGTAAGGTTCTGTCACACGCAGTCATAATACAGCAATAAAAGGCAGGTATTTATTAAGTTTTATCTGTTAATTTGATACTTCTTTGTAAGTAAATAACAGGTAAATATTAAAACACACTCATTGACAACATGGGATTACAGTGCTTTTAAGATCAACAAGGCATTTTGGGTTCTAAATGTGCATGAAAACCAACATTACACTTTCTGTTGTTTGATTTGCTCATTTGTCAAGTGCCACAGAATGTAATAAATAGTCTGACAATATTTTCTTTGTTAATTGGTATTTTGTATGTACAGACATTTGAGCAAAAATTGAAAATACTTTTATACATGATTTGTAGCTTATTACACCCTAATGACCAACCAAATTGCAATACCAAGAAAGACAAGAGATATCAACAAGAAAATTTATTTTCTATATAATATATATAAATTTGTTAATTTTTTTTCAAAATATTGCACATTAGTGAACAAAAGTTCAGTTGGTTGTAGTGAAATACTAATAAATAGTGTTTACATGAAATCAATTAATTTAAAAGTTTAGCTTGAACTGATTGAAAATATCCTTAACACATTGCTCAACAATTAAATCTTATTCTCATCTACACTGCTAGTCACCCGAATTATATTACCAAGAACGACAAGAGATATCACAAACAATATTATTTTGTAAATAATATGTTGAGCAAGTATTAAATGATTAAATTTATTGGCAATTTTGAAGAGGGATTCCAGCCAAAATCAATCGCCAGAGTAGCTGCTTTTGTTGGAGATCAGCGCTGCCACATCCCTAAGCATTGATTCAAAGAGATTTTGGATGTTTTCTTGAGGTACAGCAGACCAAGTAGCTTCTACACGTTGCCAAAGTTAATCTGGTGTGGCAGCAGAGGATGTAATCTGGGTCAGTCGTTGAGCAAACATGGACGATATGTTTTCTATTGCCGAAAGATCCAGAAAACGAGCCGGCTAGGGAAACAATTCAATCTAGTGATTGACGAAGAACCCTTGGAAATTGCATACCACATGTGGTTGTGCATTAGCCAGTTGAAGTATGGTTTTAGGCAACTCTGAAGGTTAAAAAATACCAACTGTCTCCATCACCTCTGAAATGTAGCGTTGATTGTTTAAAGTACCGGCAATGCGCACTAGAGGAGTGCGAAAATGATATCCAATACCACCCCATACCATAATACCCGATGCAGGACCAGTGTGGTGGTCCATATCCCAGCTGTTTAGCATCATCTCTCCACAGTGTCTCCAGACTCAAATGTGACCATAGAGGGATTGCAGACAGAAGTGAGACTCGTTAGTAAAGAAAATTTCATTAAATTCTGCCATCCAAACCCTTCTTTCATCGCACCATTGGTGGCAGAAACGTCTGTGGTTCTCGTCATGAGTAGACGAAGCAATGGAGGTCTTGCGGACAGACCACTCTGCTGTAAGCGGAGTCGAATGGTACTGCAGACATTAAATGTACTATGCTATAGTTCGTGATAAGGCTGGGCGATCCATCACTGCAATGCTCACAATTTGCTTGCCATCACGTGAAATAGTGCACTGAGATAGATGCGATCAAATACGTCGGTCCGTCGTACTTTCCTGCATCCAGTGATCAAATAACCGCATTACAGTTATTTGGTTTCGTCCAACACGACAACTGATTTCCCTGAAAGATAATCCACAATCTCTTTAGGCCACTATCTTTCCTCTTTCGAACTCGGATACTTGATCAAAAAAATCATCGCTGTTTTCTTCAAGGCTTAATCAATATTTTTTATTTATTTATTTATTTTGAAAAATTACAAGAGCACACAATTATTGAACTTGAAATCATAGAAATCTCCAAGCCTTAAATAGTGCTTTGAAGTGGCTCCACAAGCGCGCGTGTTGTGTTTCTACGGTGTAATTCTAATCATTTACATACCTTACCTCCGTTAAAGCATGTTGTAAATTTCATGTTATTTGCATATTTCCTTCAGGGTGTTGTATTTATGGTGTCCAGCTGTGTATTTTGATAACATTCTTATTTATTATGAGATTATTCATAATAATTTCTTATTTATTATGAGATTAGTACTCACCTATCAGCAAGTGCCTCGTAATTTTGAACCACAATATAACAATGTTATATATAAGCTAGAACCTTTCTTTCCACATCTGCACCACATCAGCAGAAGGTTTTGGACGTTATAAATTAGCATGGACACTTCCCCAACTCGCATAGCTCTAGCAGCCGAATTAGAAAGAATGAGGTTGTCACTTTTCCAATCACTCACAGTGACATGTGATGTCAGTTTGTTAATATTACGGGAAGTGGTGTAAAACTGCTGACCCATTTGGGCTCATTCATTTAAAAAAATAAAAACAAAAAAAAAAAAAATCAGAAAGTTTTTCTAAACACTTGACTAGTTAGGTCTCTATTTTTGCATGTTTACTTTATTTTGCACTCATGTATTTGATAATCCACAGAATTGCTTGCAAAATCTGAGGACAGTTGGTTGGAATCAAGTGTTGTTTATTGATGATCCCTGATTCAGTTTAGAAATGAAATAGAATTGTGTATTCAGTTTTTGATACATTGAGGAAGGAGCACTAAAAATAACCACGCATTAGTTCGTGGAAGATCACGTTAATATGAAGGTGGTATAATATTAGCCGCTGAAACCAACATAAGTAGATTTTTTGATTTGCATCTTCTTCATTTGATATTTGTGATTGGGCAACTCAGAGTTATATGGAGGAGATAGTGATATCTGTGCTCAAAAACTCAACAGATTTTCCCAATTTCTTTCTTAAGGTGTATAAAAATGTAAGAATCCATACAAATCCTT
The DNA here is from genome assembly GCA_030067965.1 of Latrodectus elegans. Taxonomy (NCBI): domain Eukaryota; kingdom Metazoa; phylum Arthropoda; class Arachnida; order Araneae; family Theridiidae; genus Latrodectus; species Latrodectus elegans. The sequence goes on from CM057812.1 coordinate 31,083,985, forward strand.
TTGTGAGGAACAGGCTTAAAGTTTAAAAGTTAAATCATAAATAAATGATGCAAATGATTTTAAACTAATAAATTCGTTTTGAAATTGTTGATTACAAAATCTACATTTCCTTTAATTTTTAGCATCATTTTTCGGCAGATTCATAAATAGTAGAAAGCTCGCCTTTTTACACTTTTAATGACATATAATACAATGAAACGTATTCATTTTTTTAGAACACGAAGATCATTTCATTTAGCTTTTATTTTATCTTTATTCCAGAAAAGAAAAAATTCATTTATTTTGAACAATTTCGTAGAATAACGATTGAGGTTTCTTTAAATTGGGGCTTTTAGACGTAAGTTTCTATTCAAAACTGAAACAAAATACATAAATTAAACAAATAAAACAAAATATTTGAAGAATTAGATAAAATAATAAAGTTTAAAATATGCTTTTTACGTATTTATTTACGAGATACAACCATATTTATCGATTTTCTTCAACAGTGTTACTAATAAGTTAACAAGTGTCAAATTATTTTTACAGAATGGTAAAGAAATATTTCTGGAAATAAAATAATAAAAAGAGATATTTGCAGTAATGAAGAATTTAACACAACACATGCACGCACACAAATATTTCTTTTTAAAATTATGTAAACTTCGCAACGATCTGTGATTAAAATAAAATCTCCTTACTGAAAATTTAATTATTTATTTTTTCTATTTATAAAAAAATGAAAATTAGTTTTAATATGTAAAATTAAAACCTAAGGAATTTAATTCCTTTAGGTTTCAATTTTAAAAATCTAAAAGAAGATCTTGAAATAAATGATATAACATTTATTATTAAATTTTCCTCAGAAATTTAACACCCAAGCTAATTGGAAAAATGTTAGCGATTTGTGATTCGTTTCAATACTTTGTTGATTTTTCAACCACACAGACTGGGATGCTTGCAATGATTCAAAATCTTTTTTAAACAATAAGTTTATGTGAGAAAAGCATGGCTGCAGAGTGACAAAAAAGCCAAAATCAAATCTAAGAATTTCATAATTTTAACAAATATTTGAGCAAAAATATATTAATATTTTGTCTTTTTAATAAAAGTTGTAAAATAAAAAAATATTAAAATTATACAATGGTATGAAAAAAATGATTATATTAATGTTTGTGACAAATGATAAATATTTCTTGAGAATTTGTAACTTCGATTGTGGATGTTCCTTGTTAAAAATGGAGTTTCTTAATAATATTGCTTATTAAAAATTATTTACTTAAATGTAACTTAAAAGCATTCCTTATTACAAATAAAAACACAAGAATATTTTTATCTTAATTAATAAAAGAACTTTGATACATTGTACATAGATTTAGAAATTAGTTTATAAAGATATAAAACTACTTACTCTAAAGATGTGTTTCTTTAATTTGTATAGGTGCTATTTAATTCTGTAGGTTAAAATTTACTTTTTAATTATTGAAATAAAAATGTTCAATAAACATTTTTTCTTATTATATATTTTAGGAAGTGGTCAAATACAACTATGGCAGTTTTTGCTGGAATTGCTTTCAGACAGCAGCAATGCCAACTGCATCACATGGGAGGGAACAAACGGCGAGTTCAAGCTGACTGATCCTGACGAGGTCGCCAGACGGTGGGGTGAGCGGAAAAGCAAGCCAAACATGAACTACGACAAATTGAGCCGGGCTCTGCGGTACTATTATGATAAGAACATCATGACCAAAGTGCACGGCAAGCGATATGCTTACAAGTTTGACTTTCAAGGGCTGGCCCAGGCGACGCAGCCGGCAGCCACTGACCCTACTTACAAGTACCAATCGGACCTTTTCATGTCCGGTTACCACCACAGCCCTAAGTTGAATTTCGTGGGGGCCCACACAGGTATACCATCAACGACAGGAAGTATATTTCCCGCTCCCACGTCCTATTGGACCAATCCAAGTGCCAACTTGTATTCGAACATTGCTGCGGCATCCACGCACACGATGCCACATCATCCGGGTCACGTGACATCGCACATAGGGTCCTATCCCCACTACGCATGACGTCACCAACAATGCTGGGTGTCGTTCACTCAAGACTGGGTCTCTTCGGGAATCGAAACGCCAGCAATGAAGCAGGAATTATACCTTGAAGACGGCAGTTGACTTTAGACGGCAGTTGACTTTAAAGTGGCAAGAATCTGCTGCCTACATAAAATGTACAATGTATGCCGAACTTAAAATACTGATTGCATTCTCTATGCTCATTTTACTATATCAAAATCATCTCCGATATTTCTGTATAATGTCTGTATAGTACAACTTTGTTCAAGATGGTAAAAAAAAATTAACAATTCACATGAACAAGATCAGAAAACTGTCTTTAAACTAAGATATATGAGTGATTAAATTGCTCTTAACGATGATGAGAAAATACAACGATATCAGAATCCTTTTCAATGACAAATCTTTTGCTGAACAAATAATAAACTAATGGCAGTTTACAGTGAACTCAGTGAAAACTCAAACAAATTGATTGTTTAAATTGTAAAATAAAAAAATGTATAATACTTGCTTAAGAATATTGATACAACATTTGTATTGTGCACTAAGATCAGTAGAATTTATGAAATATTATTTGTTTAAATTTGATTCCAAATCAACCGAGAGAAATATATTGATATATTGCTTTATACGAAGATGAAACAAAGGTTTGTTCATATATAAAATACTGGGGAAGTATTATCTTAATAACTTAAGAGCTCTCATTTTATTGGATCCTTTTTCAGTTTTTTTCATTTCCAGTGTTTTTGCAAAGTAATTATTTTTGTTATTAAAAATAAGATTTTTTCTCTCATCATAAAATAAAAGTAAAGACGAAATATTTATTATCATGCTACTTGAAAAATACTATTTTAACATAATATGCAACTTTTATATTTCACTTATAATTATATTTGTTTTATAATAGCTTTAACATTTTTAATTTGTATTTTTTAAATTACTAAATAAAACATCGATATGAATTTACAAACCATAATAAATACAATTTTATTGAAAAGTATAAAATGTTAAGTGCTTTTTCTCTGATTTTATGTTAAATTTTTGTAAATCTCTTTAAGCATTTAACATTTAGTAAATTTTTTTTCTATAAATAAAACAAAAATATTTACTTTTTAGGTTTATTTTTCTTTTTTAAATCTTATTTTCGTTTAAATTTTTGTTTCCTGTTTATAATGATCTAGTCACTTTTGTTCCTAATTTATGTTGATCTAGTCATTTTATGTTTTTTATTTATGTTGATCTAGTCATTTTTCTTTCATAGATAGAATGTCTTAAATTCTAGTCAAACCCTACAAATGCTGTATAAAATAATGTGAAATAAAATCATTTTAAACGTTGATGTTTTTGAATTTATACTAATATTAAAAAAAAACAATTTTTAGATACAATTGAAAATTTTTATTAAAAATACCTTTTAAGAGTCAGTCTTAAATACACCATAAATGGTTGATTGAATTCTGTGTTTTTAAATTTCGAACATTCACATATTATTTACATGCTTTAAATATATTTTGTAATGCATCATAAGAGCTGAACTGTTTTTTCTTTGATCTTTGGTTTAGTAATTCAGAGACTCAATTACTATCTTGGGTATGGATATTTGTAGTGTTCATAAATACATTTTGAACTGTAGGTTCAAGTCTAATTGAACCTACTAAAGTTGAATCTACTAATATTAAAAAACAACAATAATTTTTAAATACAATTGAAAATTTTTATTGAAAACATCTTTTAAGAGTCATTCTTAAATACACCATAAATGGTTGATTGAATTCTGTGTTTTTAAATTTCTAACATTTATATATTATTTATATGCTTTAAATATATTTTGTAATGCATCATAAGAGCTGAAATGTTATTTCTTTGATCTTTGGTTTAGTAATTAAGAGACTCGATTACTATCTTGGGTATGGATATTTGTAGTGTTCATAAACACATTTTGAACTGTAGGTTCAAGTCTAACTAAAGTTCATGGGCAAATAGAACCTGTCACAAACTAATTAGCACATGATTTGAAGCTAACTCAAAAGGCCCTGCACTTCCCACACTTTTTCTAATTCGTGACTCATTATAAATCTATTCTTTAACAATTAAGTTATTTAATAGGATATTTTAACTTCATAAGACGAAATTCGCGAAATATATTTTTAATTTTCCTTCCAGTTCTGTAAAATTCATGTTACATTTTAACATTTTAAAACCATTTTAGACACAATGAGTTCTTAGAGAATGAAATGTAATAGAATGCATTCAATGGGAAAAACTGCTTACATTATATAAATGAAACAAAACGTATTTTCCCACTCAATTGAAATATATTACGTTTTATGGTAGCAGACGTCCCTGTTACTAGCATAAGATAAGCTCGACAACTTTAGGAAGAAAACAATGGAAAATTAATTTTTATACAATTAAGATTTATTTAAGCCCTTAAACTCTATTAAGTTATATAAATGGAAATAGAAAATATTTATAGAGACAAAAAGCAAGAAATCGTCTACCATGTCTGTAATCCAAACAATAAAAATGTCAATGAAAACATACCGAAACCTTTTAATAAAGCTGCATACAAAATAACCACTCAAACATTTCATAAAATACCCTGCAGTGTGTTTTTAACTTTTTACTAGAGATTATGTTGCGAAACATATTTAGAAAAATCAGCTCCTTACAATAGATAAATTATAAAATTAAAATCTTTTAAACTAAGTGTTTAGAAAAATTTAAATTTTCAATCTACATTCAAGTGGTTATAATGTTACTGCTATTTCAAAAAACTAAGTAAGTTGTTTTATATGAGGATATATTCCATTGACATTTAATAATTGAGAAAGAAACTATATTTATTTTTGATTCTTATGACATGTCTATCTACTCAGTTTTAAGCGCTGAAAATTATCACTATTGTAGAACTTAAAAATGGCAATCAAAGATTATTGTCCCATATATTGCATGACATTACTTCCGTTGTTAGATTGGCGATAAAGCAATACTTAAAATAAGAAAAAATATCAAAAACCAAGAAAATATTTACCGAAGAAAGCATCAGAAGCAAACTTTCCAAGTTGCATCACTCTACATACTCTATCTTAGTTAAAAAGTTAATAAGTTTATCAACTGATTAATGATTATGAACAATAATGAACAATGGATGTTTTTTTAAAAATAAGAACATTATTAAATGGTTGAAAATTTACACAACTTGATAAGAACTTACCTACAGTATAAATTAATAATGAAATAAACGAGATGATCTATTGTGATTAATTTATCAACATATGCTGCAAACTGTTGACTTATTTTTAGGAAATTAAAATATCAAATTCTTAAAAACAATTCTCTATCAACAAACTTAAAAAAAATAATTTTAAAAATGTAATAAGATCTTCCTTGAGAACCTCTGAACAAATAGTATTTTTGTAGGACATGAGCTATTTGGTTAAAACTATCATCACTTTTATCTCGGAGACATATTAATGGATTAAAAATGCTTACGAAGAAAATGTGCATCTTCTTTACGCTTAATAAGAATCGAAACATTTTTTAAGAACTTACAATGAAGTTTTCTGCTCGGTGAGGATTAGTAAATGAAGTTATGTTGGACCATTAATAAGTGCAGGAAGGATGTGCTATATTTTTACTTGCATGAATTATTCTTTATCTTACTAACCTAACATTTATGTTGTTATTGTTTCCAATCCTCATGTTCAGCAAAGCTGTTCATCAGCATGTTCATGAGGTCCATGAGTCCATTCACCCTAAAAAAAAGTCAAGCACCAGAAGGAGATTCCGAATCAGGTCTTGCTTGGTAAGCCCCAAACAAGATAAAATGTGGCCAGGAGAGGCCTGCACCGAAGAACACTAAGTGCAGGACTGGAAATGTTTGTTACCACATACGAAAGTCATGGAAAGCAGATGGCCGCTAAGAAAATGTGCAAGTGCAGCTTAATCGCGTCTATTGCAGCCCCGAACCAAGGAGACACCAGAACACCTCACCTTTAATGATCATTTAATTGCTTGCCTGAACGTCAAAGGAAGAATTACTTCATTATCTTCATTGTGACGGATATATGGACCAGGTTTCAAAAATGTTTTACTAACTTACATTAACAATTTTTGACATGTAATCACTACCGAAAGCATTTTTCTTATCAATATTGTTGCATACCACATCTATTTTCGAAGAAGTTTAATCCTGTTGTAAGCTTTTACTTACTTTAATTGTTATTTTTAATACATTTACAGAATAATCTAACAGCTTAAAAATATTCTAAATAAATTGCACATTTACCGGTTATTGCCTCGCTGGAATATTTTCTTTGATAGATTCATATTCAGGTATTGTAAAAATGAGAATCCTGAAAAATTCCTAAAAAATTACTTCGAATAATATGCATGATGCAGTAAGCTTAAACACAACATCCATTTAATGTCGCTTAATAATGGCGTCAACTGAATCCGAAACCTATCATTCGGAAACGCCAGATGAAATTAATGTTATATGGTTATATATTTTTATAGTCATTTTTATAATTATTGTACATGAAAACCTCTAAAGTGTTGAAATAAACTATAATTTATTTTATTATCAATAAAAAATCAATTCAAATTAGTTGAATATTTTCACTTATCAAAATTTAAATATTTGAAGCAGAAAACCTCCAAATACTTGATGCGCCAGACCCGCAGCTATAATTTCACTTGGAAAACATTGCGATTGTGACATATTTAATATGCTCCAGCCACCTTTAGTGAACACGACAGACCTTCAGCTAAGTTGTGATGCAAACTACATTCTGTTTTTGAGGACGATTTCCTCAACACGATGACCTTATGGAACAAGTAACTATATGTATTTAGAGGGTTAATTGCTGGTTTTATTGTTTTCAAATTTGCCATACTAGACAACAGTGATACTTAAGCAATCGAGCATATTAACGATATAAAGATGGACAAAAATTATACTAAACTGAAGCTATGTGATTATTATTAAATCACGAGTTTGATTTAAGTCTTTTGACTTATTATGGGTAGGTCCCGGTCTAATTAGCCCTCGTGAGCAAAAACTGACCGTTGAGCGACAAACAAACCAAACCAACCGACTTATTATGGACTTTAAAGTATTGACCAACAAGGTTAAGAAAGTAATTGCCATTATTTATTAGAGAAATTTTAATTTGCAGTAAACATATTCTGCAAAATTTTTTTCAAAACAAATTTTGATATTTTTCAAATTAGAAACAGATATTTACATCTACACTGTTGGCAATCATAGATTGACTTTAGAGAAGAATTCCAAGTGCCAAGAAAGGAATTTAAGTCTGTTTTCTAATAAATTATAACATCTTAAATATAAAATATCATTACAAAGCTAGATTTTCCTTTTTAAATTATTGACTAAATACAAATGAATCAAAATAAAGAATATCTACTAAGTAAGCTGTACAAGATATAAAATTATATATGCGTGTATGTTTTCTGTTGCAAATACTAGTGGGAAATATATAATAATTATGACACACATAAAAATATTGAATATCTTCATTCATGAAAAAAAATTATCTATATTTAACTTTTACACATATGACTCTCAAAACTAAGTAACACATTGAGAAATACTATGCATAGAAATATAAAATATTTTTGTTTTATTGTATAAATTCAAATATATAAATGCTCTAATAGAAAAAAAAATTCAAAGTAATTTCAAAACCGGGAAATAAGCTGTAGTTTTTTAATCTACATTAATAAAGGCAAAATGAATAGGTTGTAAAATAGGCTGAATAGGTTTAAAGTATCCTTTAAGAAAATAACAGTGTTACAGAAAAAATAACTTTATCTATTTAAGAGGGAAACGGTGCTGTAATCGGAACTCAGCGCTCTTCGGTCATTAATTCTTCCAATCAAAGTTCATTTGCTATCTCCGGACATTCTGATGAATACACAAATATAAGGTTATCTTACTAAAACTATAATATGTATACAAATATATATATATATATACACACACACACAGTGGTGTGCAAAAATTAGGACGAAATGATTTTCTAGTGCAGTGTCACTCAGCAGTGTTCCAAATCGATAAAAATCGTAACAGAACATTCTCCAAATATGAAAAAAGGAGAAAAAAAAACTGTCCAAAAAATTTCAAACGATTAAAGTGGAACTTTATTGAAAAATGAGCATGAAGCAGAATGACAGGGACGGCCGAAACATCCATATGACAGCTCTCTAACAAGAAACATCCAGCTTCTAGTAGGGGATATGATCTCCCCTGACGGCTGTGCAGGATTGATATCGTCAGTCCATACTGAGTATGAGGTTGTCAATAATTTGTTGAGATACTGATGCCCATTCTTCTTGTAGCGCCAATCGCAGCTCCAGAATCGTTACTGGCGGTTGGTGACGTGCCGCCAAGCGTCTCCCTAGAAAGTTCTACACATGTTCGATTGGATTTAGATCCGGGGACCTTGCCGGGCAATCCATGCGTTCAATATCCTTACTTTCCAACAGATCTTCGACAGTCTCTGTGCGATGAGGTGGAGCATTGTCATTTATGAAAAGGAACTGGGGACACACAGCACCGCTAAAAAACGCACATAAAGAAGGAGAATATAATTACAATAATGGAACCCGGTAACTGAATCTCCTTGGACGACATGAAGGGCAGTACGGGTACCAAGCATTCTGCCTCACCAAACGAGAACACCGCGACCTCCAAACCCGTCCCTTTCGACGATGTTGGAGTGGTTATTGCGTGTTCCCCGCTCTCTCCAAATGTGTATGCGTCCAGAATCGATAGTCAGACTAAATCTGCTCTCGTCCGTAAAGGGTACTCGACCGCATTGCTGATCCGTCCAGTTCTGGTGTTCCCGGCACCATATAAAGCACCTTCTCCGATGGGCTGACGTTAAAGGTGCGGAACATAGTGGTCGTCTTACGAATAGGCCAACATTGTGCAGCCTCCTGGTGACTGCAAACCGTGATATCGGTCATCCAGTCGTCTGTTGGAGGTGTTTCGTGATTTCTCCTGTCGTCTGTTGTAGGTGTCTCGCAATTTCTCCTGTGGTCTGTCACTTGTTTCTTCTTGCCTGTAGGACCATATACCAGTCGTCGAGTGCCGTGGTTGCTCGTGGACGACCACTGCTTAGCTTTCAAAGAAATGCTGAGCCTACACCACGAGTTTGCTTTATGCCCCTCCGACATTCCCTCCTTACGTCAAGTTGAGTAATTTAAGTATGCCGTTGCGTACAGACACACACACACACACACACACATATATATATATATATATATATATATATATATATATATATATATATATATATATATATATATATATACTGATTAAAATTATATAAGAGAATTATACGCTTTTGATTCTGAATCTCAATGCTAAAAAAAGTTTAATTTTCTGATTTCCAATTATTCAACAAGTCAAAGGTTTAGTAATACTCCACTAGTAAGTTATTGTCTCACAATTTTCCACCATGGTCAAGGGAGGAGATCATTACATGTGGTGGTTATTCTTCAAACCATCTTTCCACAATAAGGATAAATCAAGTGACATTTCATTCAACTATATGATAAGTTTTTTGCGAAAAAAAATATTTCAATGGATCAAGATTAAAACTGCTACCTATCCATGAAAGTAATGCATTTATTAATCAATTTACATTATCTTAATTAATATAACATAATTTCAAATTAATTTTTTTGCTGTGTTTTTTGCCATATTTTAATATTCATAGGTTTTATAATAACAAAGGTTTTTCAATAAGAGACATAAAAATTTCTCCAACTGGTCACGAAAGTGGCACATTTACTAATCAAACAAACATAATCATAAACTTTAAAACAATTTATTTATAATTGTGTATGTAAAGTAGAGTGATTTATTTATGCTATATTTTAACACATGGATAGGTTTTATAAGAAAAAATACTTTTCAGGAGGCTGAGATATATATTTCCCCATAAGACCACGATTGTTATAATATAGTTATAACATATGTTATAATTTAACATGCATAATTTTGTTCCAGAATAAATATTTTTGTTTTGAAAAATGTTAAAATAATTACATAATTTTGGATTGGGATAGTTATAACAAATTAAATTTAATTTTCATTTGAATTTCAAAGAAATATTACTATGGGTACTAATTACAAGATTATGTGTTAATGTTTTACCAATGAAATAATTTTATGAATAATTTGAAGCAAATATATTTTCCTTATAACCCCGTATAGAATCATAATCTCGTTAATATTCTTCATTATGTAGTTTTAAAATGTTATTGTGGTTATGAAATTCTCCTTCGTGGTTTTAAATGTAAAAACAGCACATTTATTGAAACTTGGTCTCAAAATGAAAGTTCTTACTAATTAGCAGTCTCGAGTATTGTTAAACCATAGAAAAAACAGAAACAATATCGTAAAATCACACTTTATTAATTTTTTAACGCTTATAAAAAAAAGCAAATTATTTGTAATCAAAACTAATTTAACGAAATTTTCCCTTAATTTCATGAATTCCTTTTCATGAAAAATTTTAATGAATCGATTCTTTTTTGAAACATAAAACTAACACGACATGCTATCAAAAAATCGCTTTTTAAAGCAAGAACTTTCAATAAAAATTCAAAATGATTTTTTTTAAAGCTACCATTTTTATAGAGGAAGAACACAAGTCCCTTAAAATGTTAATTGAGAGGCTTTCATGAAGTAGTCATTAAATTAATGCACAAAGTTTTAGAGTGCAATGTTTTGAATATAATTAATGAAACATTTTCTGGGAGTTTTTTTTAAGTTAATTAACAACTAGCTGGACAAAAGTCTTTGTCCTATCCTTTAAGGCGTTCATAATTGCAGAGGAATTTATTCAGTATCTATATAAAACTTCTTTTCTTATTTCATAAATTAGCTAATTCCATGAATTCAACGTTTCTCAGAATATTTTTTACAGCCTTGAAAAAAGTAGCAGTTTCGTTTATTATATTCCTATTAACGTTTATAAGAAAGACTGAGGTGTATTAATAGTTGAAAAAGTCAATTTTGTATAAGAAAATTTCGTTTAAAATATGAAACAAAAGTCGTGCATAATACGAAAAACCATAACCATAAACCAATGTCTTGTGTTTAATGAGGGTTGAGAAAATTAAGTACTGACAAATTGGTGCGTTAAGGTACTAATTGAATAATATCGTTTTTTTTTTCTTTTGTTAAGAATAAATGCATATTGAAGAATAGAAAAAAAATATTGAAAACATGAAATAATATTTATTTTTCACTTGTTTATTAAACTCTGCCCTGTTAAAATATTTTAAGAGAAATTTGAAAAATATAAATACATTGAATTTAAAACCTTAAAGTTCAATTTTTATTTTGGCTTCAATTAATTAATTTAAAATATTTTAAATTTTATAAAATGAAATTATTTTTTCAAGAACATTACATTAATGCAAATTATTCCTTTTATGAAAGAGCTCTTATAATACATTACGTTTAAGTATTTTTACTTTCATGTATTGTATCCTTTCGGGCAATAATAATAACAAATGAAAGTAAATATTTGTATTAAATTAAAAATTATAGCCGCAAATGAATATCAACGAAAACTTTACGAGCCAAATTCCTACTATTTTATTGAAAACTGATTTTTATGAAGCTATTTAAAAACATTTGAAATAATTTATTATTTTTATGTAGTTTGTTCATGATAAAAGATATAGGTAAATATACATTCTTGACATGCTTTGCGTCCGTTGAATAAAGTGAAATATTGTTGCGCAATTCTACCTGTTGCAAATTGCAAAAATGGAATCAATTAAAATATTTTTTTTTTGCTTTTTGGCTAATTTTATGAACGTCAAGCGCGTACAATTCCCCAGTTTTATCTGCTATTTTTCTCATATGCTTAAAAATATTTTTCTTTTTTTTAATTTTATTTATTATTTTATCTTATTTATTTATTTATTATTATTATTATTATTATTATTTTGAGCTAACAAGCATATTTACACTTTCTTCCTTGTTACAAAGTCAAAAGCTAGTATACTGTGTAATGGTCTTTAACTCTCAGAATTATTTTACTTCATATAAAAATTGTTATTGGTCAAAATTATTTTGAGCGAAGACACTTTAGTTTTATATTTAATAATTTAGTATAAAAATAAGAATACATGTTATTTATTATTCCACACAATTAAAAATATTAGTACAAAACATTAAATATGATATACTTTTATCACACCACAAGTTTCATAATGACTTTTAAGCTAAATTTAAAAACCCCTTCCACGTTTTTGTTAAAAATGATGTTTTATCAATATAATCAACAGTATTCATCAAGGAAGTGACAAATGTTAAAATAATCAATTATGAGACTCATAATTTTTCAGCAATTGTTTCCCTTTTTAATTATAAAACCTACAATTTTATGATACAATTTATTCCCAACTATTTTTAAATACAATTATATTAAATAAGCCACTGTTAAGAATGATTCAAAAGGAAAATTTTTGTAATTTTATTAATCTGTAATAATATGTTTAATATTGTTTTAGTATTCAAGTAAAATTTTTTTAATTTATCTGATAATTTAGTTTGATTAAATAATATCAGTTCCATCTTAAGCAAAATAATGAAGTAAACAGGATAATGATTAGATGTTTAGAGGTTTAGAGAATAAAAAATACTTTTTAAAAAATTTTTTTTTAAATCTGTGAAGGGTTTGCGGTATAAGATTTGACAGAAAAAAAATATCTAAGATATGAAGTTGTTGATGCATGGAAGATATTTTTCTCAGAAAATTTTAAATTAAATTAATCATATGAATTTTAAATTTAGCCGATAAATTCTGCAAATATTTCATCTGAAATAAAGTCATAACCTTGAAGAACGAGGCATTGTTTTGAAATTATAAGGTAATTTCATTTTGTTTTAATAAATAATTTTAAATTTTTAGTTGATGTTTAGATAGATAAAAAAATATTTGGCTCCTGTTTAGTAGCGGTACCCGTTGGTTTGGCAAACAATCAAGTGACAAATTTTGCAGATAAAATTTAATTTTTGGTAACCCTGATATTTTAGTGCTTCAACGTGCATTGTTTTAAGATTGCCATTTTTATTCACATTTCGGTTCTTATCTTGGAGTCAAAAAATCACCAAAATATCAAGGGATACCGTAAGTAAAGTTTTATCAAATATTTTAGAAAAAGTTCATTTCATTAACAAATATAAATTTGCGATACTAAAAAAAGTAGTATCTTGAAGAAAAAAGATATTCATTTATGAAACTATTTAATTTATTTATCGAATTTTTGAAATATTTGAGATAAAATGAAGTTAGAGGTTTTAAAGAAAGATGTTCCTCTTTTAAGAATCCTATATTAATTTATCTCAATTTTTACTCTATTAACATAATAATTTAATGATAATGTTCATAAAATGTTTTGATAATTAAAAATAATTCCGAAAGATAAAAGTCATGAGTGCGTGTGCTCTTTTTTTTTATATAAAAAAAATTATCTACAGTAAAAAATATTAAGAAAAAAAAGAGAGTTTCTGATGCGCAAAAAATATTCGGCTGCTAAAATTTTGATTTAAATCAATCACCTAAATTTTTCACTTCTATTGAATAAATTTCTTAAATGTTCGATCTGAAGTGAAGTCAAAGACATTAAAGAAAGCGATCTGCAACGGAAACGAGAAAAGTAGGGAAGATTTTTTTAACAGGAGAAAATTTTCCCTTTATAAATCTCTTTTTCAAATTTCAGATCCCTTCAAGATGCTCTAGTTGGCTAGAAAGCTGAGAAAGAGAGCTCTCCCATTTCTTAAATATTCTTTATGGTTTCCCCTCCCTCCTCCCATTTTTTCTGCACCCTCCTAAGATTTGTCTGGAAAGACCCTGCACACATTTATTGATTTCCGGTTGTATTAACTTTGCATGAATTCTTCTGGAAACAGCACTTTGCATTGCTAATAGAACAGAGCCGGGGTTAAAAGGAGAAGGGGCAGAAATGAAACAAAGATTACGGAATCAAAAACTGGCGAAAGCATTGATTTTAGTACGAAGTGAGAAAAAATCTGTAAACCGACATATTTGGACACAACTGAAAAGAATCATTAAAGATATGAAATTACGACAAATATTCAAATTTCCGAATATAAAATTTTGATACTTGCTACACTTGACTGATAAAAAAATTTAGTAAAACAATTATGAATGAAAATTTTAATAATTCTACATACATAATAATAATTAGGAATAATTATTATCAAATATATTCTTTGGTAAATCTGTATTTGTAAGAAAAGCTTTGAATTATTAACACTTATTTTAAAAGTGATTGCTAAATATATAATAGATGAACAATGCTCAGTATATTTAAAACATAAGAAATAGATTAACTGCTTATGTAAAATTTTATACATTTTATACGTTAATGTAAATTGCAACATAACATTAATCAACCGAAATTATTTGGAATAAAAGATTCAGTTAAACTAAATTTTGGAAAATTGAATAAGATTTTATTTTTATAAATCTTAAGTTCTTCAGAGTAAACTACTTTATTTAATAAGTGACTTAATTTGTTGTAAATTTAAAATAAAATACTATGACAGTACAACGGTATCATCATGATTTTTCATTGTGTTCCACAGAAACTGCGATTAATAATTTTTAAATGTCTATTCTTGCCAATTACACTTTCCAGATCGAATATAATTGTATTTTCATTATTTATTCAAATATTGTTTTATCCCAAAATATAATAAACTGTGTTAAATCAATTGATGCTCGATTAAATGGTGAACTGATTCGTTATCCTACCTAACTTCCTACATTTTCTTTCGAATATATAATATTTATTCATATTATATTATAACTGTGACAAAAAAGATTTTGAAACAATTTATGAAAATTATTTTATTTATTTAAATACTTTATTCTAATTAAACTAATTTTTTGAAAAGAATTGTGATCAACAAGAAAAAAACCTACGTTTTATCCCCCTTAACTTGTAAAATTACCAAAATGCGCAAAGTTTCTAATTTATAATGGCTTCTGAATTTAGTTTTCTTAAACAAAATCATCACGATATTTTTTAGATTTTTTTTAACTTAATGTACACATTAAAATATATTATATCATTCTCTTTCTTCCTTAT
The DNA here is from genome assembly GCA_030067965.1 of Latrodectus elegans. Lineage (NCBI taxonomy): Eukaryota > Metazoa > Arthropoda > Arachnida > Araneae > Theridiidae > Latrodectus > Latrodectus elegans. The sequence goes on from CM057812.1 coordinate 31,099,209, forward strand.
TTGGGAGAATAATTTTTGCTTATCGTACTTTCTAATTTGTCATTCTCTTTAAATATTGAGTTTTTAAATGCTATAATTTCAATCTTGGTATTTGCTTATTACTGACTGAGGAATTCTAAGTAGCAACTGAGTTCTCGATTTTTATATTGTTGAATAATAATATAATTACAACAAATCTATTTGAGAACTTTGAAAATATCGATAGAAGAAATTATTTCTTTAAGATAAAAAGGATGCAGTTGTTGTCTTTAAAAATATTTAAGTAATATATATTTTTTTTTTGTAAGGCTTTAGTTTGACAAAAATTTTATCAACAACGAAGAATACATTAGTAATGATATTTAATCCTTAATTGTTACAAAATATGCCTCTTTTTACTTTTTAAAAACTAAAGACTAAAAAGGATAGGTATATACTAAGAATATTATCTGCTTTTTATATGATTAATAACTTCCAAAAAATTAAAACACAATTTTAATAATGAAGTATAATATAACTAAAAATGAAAAAAAAAACTTTACTTGTTTTGCAAAAAAGACTTACCAAGCAAAGAGCTTAAGATAGAGGTGCAATGCTTCTTTTAGTAAATAAGTTAAATCTTAAATTTTGGGTTCATAAAACTAAATACTAAAACGCCACTTTTTTATAATTAGAATATGAGAGGACGAGCATGTAAAGTTTAAGTAAAAAGTTTTTACTGATAAAAACAATAATATATTCTAATGAAAGGACTGAGATTAAAAATACACACTTATATTTATTTTAAATAAAATATTCTTCAGTAAATATAAAATCTATGTAAATACTTTTCCTTAACATGAAATGGTTCGTTATATAATTCGTAAATTTAAGGTTTGATGCCAACCTTTGTTGAGTCATAAGAGATTAGTCACGTGCTTCTACTTTCTGCATGTAACTCTGTTGTAGTATATTCTTTGGGATTTTCCGGATTTTTTCCTTGTTGACTCAAAATGGTCTTTTTTATTTATGGAAAATTATCAGAATAAGAAGTACGATACTGTCGAAATTTAAAAGCTGTACAATAGTCTTCAGCTGTTAAGTTTTCGTATACGCGGTGTCAAAGAATTCAGTGAAGTTCGTGAAATACAAGTGGTTATCACAATAATAGAAACACCCGTGAATAAAAGTACTATTAAAATATAAGAATAATTACCAGTATTTTTAATAGAAATATAAATGTATTTTTGGATAGTATGTGCTCTCTTTGGAAATAAATACTTCGGATTGGGGATTCGCTTGAATTAAAACATGTGTACTTTCAAATAGCTGGATGACTACTCAGAAAAGATTTACGTTCTCATGTAACTAACTATTAGGACAAACTTTAGGTTAGGATCGATGTAAGATCTGACAACAGAAGTGAAGGGTTTTTAACAACAAGCCCTTCACCCAAACCTTGATTATCTGTCCTGCATGTCTTAGATTTTTCAAAAGCACAAAATGTCGGAACATGCTGATTTTCCAAAAAGCCAAATTATAAGAGAACCTCTAGTTGGAGCCAGTGTGACCGAAACTTCCCAAATTTTAGACGTGTCTAAAAGTCTTGACAGTATATACACGTGGCAAGGCAAGTTCGTCTGAGCAAAACAATGGACAGAAAGAAAAGCTCAGTGAAAACTGTCTATTGTAGTGTCTAAAAAAACAAAAAACTGCAGTAAAAGTGGCCGCAGAGCTGCATCAGTGTCTGATTCTTCAGTATCAATGATTAAAGCTAGTAGGCACCTCCATAAGCAGAATATTTAGGGACAGAATAACAATTCCCAGGGTGGCTTGGCTGTTTAAAGTGTCATTTTCATTATCGGGAGGTAATGATCTCGAATCCCGGCTTAAGCGAAGATCTGTCGTGCTCACTAATGCCGGCTAAGACACGTTAAAAATGGGCTTAGTAGCAATACCCTCCAAGTTAAATGATACCTTTGGGGTGGTAGGCCAAATATTGGGAGTCTTCTCCTTAATCCTTGCTTAGAAATCACGAAAACTTCACCCTGTTGCTTCTATCTAACTGCTAGAGACCAACATAGAGCTAGGTACAAGGAAGCATGCTAGTGAAAACAATTCTCAAGTCACTTGACACACAGATATTAATGTCAAACATCACTTATAATGATGTTACTCTCAGATCTTGGTCTATTCATAAGTAGATAAAAGCAATGTGGTCTGACGAATCACCATTCACACTTTCCCTTAAGATACAAGGAAGCATGATGGTAGAAAAACAATACTTTACTCTTCAGCAGTATACGAGGGCATATTTTTGCGGACAATTACACAAGCATTTGATCCTGATTGTTCCTTTCTACTTGTCTAGCATTCTGATGGCTTTGTTAAGGTGTCTTACACTATACCAAGAAAGGGTTCTTTATAAATCTATGATATTTTCATTATTTTGATAATCACATGTATTATTAAATTTAACTTTATAATTTCATTTTTCATTAAGAGTGTTATTTTTCAAAAAATAATCAGTTTAAATAACTATAACTCATTTTTTTTTACATAACATATTTTAATCGATTCGAGGTATTTTTAAAGTGTATACATTTTGTGGACATTATTATTTTGGGAATATTAACATAAGCAAATCAATGTTATTATAATAAATAAATGTATTATTTCATATCCGAATTATTTAGATAAACATTAATTTGTCCGATGTTTATTTAATCAAATATAATCTTAGATTAAAGAATCATATTATTGATCAGTAAAAAAGAAATTATTTTATTTTGTGAACCAAAATGAACGTTTATCACAAATTCTTATTCTGCATTTTTGACATTTATAAACTAGTAAATCAATTTGCATAACTGAAGATTTAAACTAGGCTACATAGATATAATATAAGAAAAACAGAAAATACTAATGATGTATCATTTGTGTATTGTAAAAATTTGAGGTCTAGCATTGCTAATTATTTAAACTTTTTTTTTTTTGTAATATGCGCTTTAATATTTAATGTTTACTTTTAATCGTGTGTAATAAACTGTAATAAATTTTAAATGACTTTATGTATAGTTAAATTGCTTTCCTGGGATAAAGTTCCTTGGATGTTAAATTATTGTTATTCATTTGACGTTACCAATAACTGATTTCTGAAGAAATTTTTTTTTGGGGGGGGGGGGTAAACTTACTTGAAGGAATATATCCCTCAAAAGTGCTCAGATTATATCCGATTTTTTGGGTTTAAATTTAATTAGTTTTCTGTCCTTGTGTTTTGTTTAACCATTTAAAATTATTGCCGTAGTCGTTTTCTTTTAGAATTTCATCCTCTCGCAACATTTTACATTTAAATTTCTTTTACTTTTCCTGTTTACTTACTCATTTCCTATCATGTTGAAAGTAATTTTTTAATAATAAAGTTTTGATCTAAAGGGAAAAAAATCACAAATTAACTGAAATGAATAATTTACTGGGTTCAAAAACTGTTTATTAAATATAAAGAAAACTTTATAAGTATTTGAAGTAAAACACAATTATGTTACTTTTATTATATACTATGAAAAAAATTTGAAACAAATCGATATTGTAAAATGAATTAATTTAAAGTGCAAATATCCAACTAAAATAACACACTGAAAAGGACTAATTTAGAACCAAAATGGGTGATTTACTCTCACGGGACCAATCATAACGAAATGTGGCGGAAACAAACCATCAAAGTGCCGCATCTTGAATTTGAAGAAATTCAGAGATTTAGACTCCCTTGTATATTTATTTTCTTTACCTTAAATATCATAAATGATTCTCATCAATAAATATAAACTTACTTATAAAATTATTAACATAAATTATAATAGTTATTTTAAATTTAATTTAAATAAAAATATTATGTAAATGGTAAGTATTATGATGTTATTATAAGCATTCTGTATTTAGTTTACAGAACATTTTTAATGGCAATCTGGGAAATTCATTAATATGTGTATAGACTATAGGAAATATACAAAAATTTTTGTCCCAAATTTGATGATGGTATTTATTTTCTCATTTGTATATACTTACGTGTAAGTGTCTGTTAATATTTCAGAACAAGCAAAGCAAAAATTACTTCATCAAATTTTCTTTTTATTTTAACATTTTACCTTTAAAAAAATTCTTTTCATTTCTTTTTTCTTCTTTTTCGTTTTTTTTTTTTTTTTTTTTTTTTTGTGGGGATGGAATAAAATTTCTCACTGTTGCTTCGAAAATGGCTGATCTATTTGACTCGTCGTTTTGAAGGAGTTTAATTTTACTCTGCTTTCTTTGTTCCATCAGCCATGACGTCATCAAGACTCCGCCCCACTCTCGTCCCCACCAATCCCAGCCTCCCTCTGCTTCTTCAACACTTCAATAGATATAAATGACTGAAGCATTGCTAATGTTTCAAAAAACGCCTTTGATCTTTTTTATCCGTTTTTTTATTATCTTTTTCCCTCTTTTCATTTCAGATTTTTATTTTTTCTATTAAGGGGAAAAATTTTTTTTTGCTGCCTTCATTTCAAAATACGCTTGTTTCTCGAGAACCGAAAATTATCTTATATTTCTGTATTTTTTAAACCGTCGAAAGTCATTTTTTCTTTTCCTTCTTTAATTTTACTTTATTATTTATTTTAAAGCTCCTCTTTCATTTCACTTTAATAAAAAACTGTTTTACACACAAAACATTTTTCATTTTCAACAGACTTCACGTATTTTTCATTTTCTTCTTTTTTTTCACTGCTCCCCGCATTTCTTTCATTACTTATTTCTCCTTCTCATCTTTATTTTTCTCCTTTTTAATTTTCCTATCGTACAACTGCGTTTTAGAAGTCTTTTTACCGAATTTTAATGCGGAAATAGCTCTAAAAAACTAGGGGGAAAAAGAATTAAAAAAAAAAAAAGATACGAGAATGTCTTTGCTTTCTTGTTAAATAGAAAAGGACTTTTTTAAAGAGAAAATTAAAAGTAACTGATATTTCCATTTTAAAGGAACGCAATCCTTTGAAAATGAAGTAGTAATTTCTTCTCCTTTTTTTATGTTTTAAATCAAAAAGCTTTTTGCAATTTTCATCTATACCTAGCAGGAGAGAAAAAAAATTTTTTTTCTGCTTTATAAAAATAATTATGCATAGCCTTTACACACTAATTTTTAAAAACAGAAGCTCATTAGTTATTAAACAGAAGAAAAATTTAGAATTCTTTCCATGAGCCAAATAAATTCCATAAAATTATATAAAAATGAAAATTTTGAAAAATATAAGAATTTGTTATGTGCGTATCTTTTAAAGTTAAAAGTAGACTGAAGTAAAGTTTTCTCAAAGATAAATAATTAACTAGACGTGTTTTTAGTCTTTTGTAATAATCATTCATAACTGATATAAATATATGTCACATGCATACTTTATTTTATCTTTAGTATATATGTGTTAAATCAAAATTACATTCAAAACTAGACAAGAAAAGCGTAAAAAGCAGACATTATTCTACACTTTATGCTAGTAAATTAAATTGATTTTGGATTAAAGCAAGATTTTAAAAGCCAGATTTTAACTATAGAGCATCACAAACTAAATTTTATAATATATATATATATGTATATATATATATATATATATATATACACTTCAAGAATATTTTTAAAGAGAAATTGAAATCGATAGTACTTGAGATAGAACAAATGAACTATAAAAGTTGTACAAAAATTCAGTCATTAACATTCAAAGCCTGCAACGGGCTGATAATCTAATTAGAGCAACTGATACTTGTTCCATGAAATATTTTTTATGATTAAGTAAACAGGTTTTAGATATATATATATATATATATATATATATATATATATATATATATATATATATATATATATATATATATATATAAGCATGAAATCACATACTCCTGGATTGCTTAGAAAAGGAAGTAAACTTTTCAACAGTTTCTAATAAGATAACCAAGACCAAATAAAGAACAACCTAGATTAGAAAATTAATGCCCACTCGGGCTTACCATTCCAATGAAAAGAGGAATTCCAGAAAACACCCAAGCACCCCCCTTCCCAACAGAAGTGCATGCAAAAGGCAGAAGCACAATAACCATTACTCAGATCCCAGAAGTGCAGAATAATCCATATGGAATAAGCAATAAATTATTCCATATGCAAGAATTCAAATTAATGCCAAAAGCCCTACTAATACTAAAGAAATTATGAGGATCAACTTGTATAGCTAATTTTTATATTAATTGGAGTATAAAATCCTGATTTTGTTTCAGGAATTACACTAAGAATTCTACAAGAATTACAAGAGTTTTTCGTTATTAAGCTGGTACCTGAAGTATCACTTTCGTTTATATTTCGAATACTCTTGGGAATACACAATTCTCTTTTTCAGCTAAGTTGTCTGCTGCGTGACAAAATCTACTTTTATCTTTTTATTTCCATCAAATTAATTTCCCAAGTACTGAAAATTAACTCAGAGAAATAAGTACACCAAACTAAGCTTAAATCACACACATACATGTAGAAAGCTTGTAAATTGAGTGGTTAATCATCAGTTTATTATTTAGTATTATATGTATGATAAACTCATAAGTAGTTGTATAATGAGATTTGTTGGAATTCTTACCTCTGAAATACTAGTTTTAGTTCCAATAAGTACAAAAAGATTAATTAGAGATAAGCATTTATTGATCCAATGGGAACAAGTTAAGAAAGTGACCAACACTTTGTTGTTGTTTTTGCATACCCTGTTTTGCCAGCAGTATTAGACCAGATTCATAATGTTGAACACCCCCAAAAAATCAAGCACTCTTAGAGGATCGTTATATAAATCATCCTTGGATAGCCTCAAGACTCAAGTATGTGCTCTAGCGTAGCGTTCAATTGGTAAAATTTTAGTATCCTCAGAAAATTTTAATAATCTGAGGTGACCACTTCGAAAACGGGAGAGAGCAGTTTGTTCCTGTTCTTTTAAAGCCGAGAGCCAGGGAGCTTTCCAGGTGAGAATATTGATACCATTGGGGCTATGGAGGAACAATCCATGAGGTTATAATCTTGCTGTTTACTCTTGAAAAAATTTCCAAAAAGGTTAGAGGTGCCAACGGCTCAGGGGCCTCACAAGCTCCCGCCTTGCTCAAGGTGTCTGCAGTTTCATTTCCCTCTAGATAGAATGAAAAGCTACCCACTGAAGATGAACGTCATGGCATATAGATAGCCGTTTTAATTTATTGAGTATCGATACTCCAGCACTGTCTCTCACACTTTGCCAATTGGTCAAGTGTTGAATCAAACTTTTACTTCCAGACAAAATCCATATTTTTTTTCCAGTTGAAAAGCGGATAAGAAAAATCTAGGGCTTTGTCAATGGCTGTTCATTGCAAAATACTGAGCAGTAGCCAGGATTTTTTTCTCTGAATCTTTATTTCATGGTCTTGCCATTTGATGTAAATTCCATTGGAAGAGCGGTTATGTTCATATCTATTATCATCCGTATAGGCTTAAAGAGCGTCACTTGGAATCTCTCCAATTCATTTTGACGTGAATAGGGCTTGAGTGCTGTGACAACCTTGGGATCTATGCCGGTGGTAGTTTAACTACAGGTAGAGTCATCCATGCCGGACAGGTTCCAATGGGGTATGACTAAATGGGATACCAACAAGAGCTAAGTCATTCCTCAACCTCTAGATGCTTTAATCCCATGACTAACAGAGGTTGCAACTTTTTCCTATCCATGAATAGGACCATCACTTTAAAACTGTATAGTATATATGCTAACAATTGAAAGATTTTGTAACTTTTAATAACATTCACTGAGATAAGTTGTACAGAAAGAGATTTTTATCAGATGATAGATATTTATATGTTAAAGGGTAATATCCTAGAAAAATTCCCAAGATCCCACTTTAATAAGCACGTATTAAAAAATTTAGATTTTTTTTCCTTAACAATAACTAAAATTAAACTTCTTCAACGGATGTCTCATCCGTTGAAGAAAACTTTCTTTCTACTAAACCAGGCTATAAGAAAAATAACTTTTATTTAAAATAATTTGTATGTGAAAAATGTTATAAGAGCTTAAACATTAAGGCTGCCAATTTTCTGACAGTCTTACAGATATTTTGAAAAATATTAATATATATGCACTCAACGTTTGGCTGTTAAATTTTTGTAATTTTTTACAATAAATCTTAGGGGAGATATGTAGTAATTTAAATTAAATAATGATTGTGATCTATGAAATATGTCTGTCGTATAGTTTTAATAATAAAATTTATTCCAGCTAAGTTGAAATATTGAAGATCAAAACTATTTATAAATATATACTTGATATTTAAAGCTCACGTAGGTACAACTTTTATATGAGGCTTGGTGCAACTTTTAGACTATTTCAAAGAAATCTACTCAGTTACAGAAGATGAATAAGATGATTACAACTTAACAATACTTTCACTAATAATATACTTCACTTAACATTTAAACATACGAACTATAAATTAGTCAATCTCAATTTCATAATGTTAACTCTAACTTTCATAAACTAAATTAATGTCTTATTAAGGAAAGTTTTAGGACAAGTGTCAAAATATTTTTCATTTAGGCACGTTAAATTCAGAATGAAAGCTGATAATGATTATTCAATAATGCATCAATTATTGTACAGGGTCAATATGTGCAATGATGTTCGGTAATATTATCATCAAATTAGTTATCTCGACACATGAGTTAAGAACATGCAATTTAAAATGGAATTTATTGAAAGACTTCAAAAATCTTAGAAAGGCAGTCATTACCTTTAAGAAATGCATCGTGAGGGCTTTATACGAAAATTATTCTGCAATTCTTATAACTTGAAGAATTTTTCATCCATATAAATGACAAAAATATTTTAATATAGTTTTATTAGTTTTTGCAGTGTTGCTTATTCTTCAGCTGCATATTTGACTTTCATTTAAGTTGACAATTTATTTGAATTCCAAATTAGAAGTGGATTTTTTCACACTGTGTAGTGAATGACCTAAATTGCCAAATGCATTGTTACGGCATTTTAGCATCCATTGAATAAATTTCTTTCCAGGAAGGATATTTAAAAATAGTCTGTCGTATTCACGTGTCTTCTTCTTCACAAGCAAAAAACACCTTTACAAGATTCGGTTATCTCAACCACACGTTCCATCCAATGTTTTCTATCATTAGCGACTCCTCTCCAAAAAGTATTTAGATTTCCTTCTGTATCTTTCCCATCTAGTAGGTTGTTTTCCTTTAGCTCATGATTCCTCAGTATATACCCTACGCCCTTTTCTTTTTTATCCGTAATTCCATGTTTCAGTCTCATTTCCTCTAATTCAAGGACATCAATACGATAATTAACAAATACGTTGATCAGGTGAAATCGGTTATTCTAAGTACCAATTTTCAAGTTCTTTTCCTTTCCAATATGTCTAGGAAGAATACAGTCGGCTTTAATATTTTGTTGAGGTTTCTGAATTGAGATTTTTATAGGGTAATGTAGTAGTCCACACGCCTAACCCTCAAACTGGAGGATCAGTCCCCTGATATAATTCCCATATACCACCAAGCACTGGGTACCAATTTTTATCCTCTCATATGACATGTTTGAGTTACATTGGTGCTATTCTTTCACAGCCAGCCAACGCAGGGGTAGTACTCGTGCATCACCAGGTATAAAACCTAGAAAACTCTCTCCATGACCTCAATAGACAAGCATGCAGAATGCAGATATACAGTATCCATCTCCCATTGTTTCCGTTGTTATACAGCATCCATTTCAACAGTGGTGTGAACCCGGGGTCTTCTGCTCTTAAAGGCATGGTCCTACCACTAGACCCTAGTTATCCCATACAAATAAGATGATCATGATATTGAAAAAAAATTCCTGGATAGCAACTCAAATAGGTATTTTTCATTTTGATAAATGCACTCAAAAAATCTTGGATACTTATTATAATTATTAGTTTAGTGTATATTGTAGCTGTTGAAGAAAAGCATAAATTCCGATACGATGAATGTGTGTAATGGAAGTTGATGGGAAATTACATCCTATCTCGTTGGTGAAACGTAGTAGACAGCCAAACAAGTGAAAGATGCAGTAAGTTTTTTTAAATCCGTCTCTTTTTATACCTTCCAAAAATGTTTTAATAAATAGTAGACCTTATTGGCTAGTCGAATATGAGGAAACCTAGCAAGCTCTCAAGCATAATCATAGACAGAAGTGCATATAAAAACCAGAAGCGCATATTTGTTCACATATATGATCAACAGATATTTCAGACTAAATTTAAAAAAATTACACATGTTTTGACTGAAAGAAAACGGGTTTTATCTAGTATTTCAATGTAAAAAGAAAGAATAGCTCTTTTGGTGGAGAAAAAACGAATAAAAATGTCTTTTCTTGAAAAAAAATAGGTTTTAACAGGTAATTGTTTCTTGGTTAAGAACTGCATTCAAACTAACATTAATGAAGAATTTTAATAAAAATCAAAATAAATGCACTCAAAAAACTTCTTACATACTAACTCAAATAAGCCTTCTTCATTTTAATAAAATTGAAAGTACATTTTATGTTACATTTTGCTCAAAATAGGTAGTGTGTCAGGATAAAAAAAAGAGAATTCTCAACTAATGAAGCTTATTTGCGGTTTTTTGACGAGACGTTCCTCTTAAATGTACAACTTTAAACCTCATCCTCTAGGAGGATACAATAAAGAGATTAGTTCGCTTTCATTGATGACGGGATCAAGGGGTCGAATTGGGGACAAAGATTTGCCAAATCAGGACATGAATTGGATGAACGCGTATTCATTTGTTCTGAAAGGGCCAAACACCTAAGGGAGAGAATAGGGAGAAGCGAGATAATACTCAAGGGAATAAGCAGTTGTTACTTTCATAAAAAATTGAAATCAGGCAGATTTTTATGGAGGGGAGACGCTTTTTTATAAATTCAATTGACTACACTTTGTTGTATGCCTCCACCATAATTAAAACCATGATTTGGAACTATTCTATTTTATTGTGTTCAATGTAATATTGTTACATCATATTAGCCTCGTAACTATAAATTCGGTACATAAACAAGCTTGGTATCAAGTAAGCAAATTCTTGATAATACTATTGATGATTAAATGATGGGTTAGAAAGTAAATGTAATCGCGGTAGATAAACAAGTTTGATGTCAAGTAAACATGTAAACAAATTCCATACAAAACAATTGCTGATAAAATTATTAAAATGTTTAAATATCCATTGTATAATGACAAAATATAATGTATAACGACATGATAAAGCTCACTTAATTAATCACAAACCTTTTTCAAAACCGTTATGATATCTAAACATATTAATGGATTTTTAAGATTACATGAATATTTTAACGCGACATTTTTGGTCTGTCTGCTTTATAACCCTTTTGGCTTACAAACTATGATATGATTAGTATTTATGGCATGAAAAGATTTAGGGATATCTATAATGATCTATGATATCGAATCTATAAACTGAAAACTGGAGCAATAAAAATACAGATGCTAGCCAGAAATGTTTATCTTGTTCTAAAAGTACAGTGGTATAATTCAATTATATCACATATTCTTGGAGCAACATAACTTTTGAAAAAATTCATTTGAACTTGTGGTAATAACGTGCTCTTCGGACTGAAAGGTCCCGAAATAGATCCCAACCAATGTGTAAAAATGGGTGACAAGTGTTATATTTTTATTTTCTTCATAACGATTTGACGGAGTTGCTACTTAAGAACTTTACGGTTGCATGCCTAAATACAGGCAACAATCTATAAAATAGATCCCGACTAGCTATGAATGTTAAGAAAAGAATCTTGCAGCAGATTTTTACTGTTAGATTGTAGGCTAGTATCGATTGTTATACATCGTATCTATTGTTGTGATGAAAATATGATCACTATAAGACATAAAGTATTCATTTGATACTTATATGATGATTCCAATGATGTAAAATTTTAATTGGGAATTTTTTTCTGAAATAACATTCAATGAACATATTAGAGCTCTTATTTGGTATCTAAGAATTTTCCGTTAACTTTGAAAAGTGAAAAATTCATTCAAAAAAAAAAATACACAATGTCTCCGGCAATAATACCCTTAGAAATGATAATGCATCTTGTTGAAGGAGGAACTATGCAAGTTTCAACAATGAGCCTGGAAGTCAGTACTTATTCTGAAAGGAAACTGAACCACAAAGAGATTTCGCTCGGTTATGCGTTTCCTTATGTTCCCAAAGATGTCTTTTTTCCCTCTTACTCTCATTCAGATATTGTGGCCACATTTCTCTTTTTGCTCAAAAATAAAATTCTTTTTCTCCCTTTAGAACACGATGACCCGATAACAGTTGAAATTTTTTTAAGCTCTTCTCTTTTTCGAACTCTTAAGAAAGAAGTCAACAAATCAGTTTTCATATTCACAAGTGTCACGCCAAAGGAAACAACACAAATAAATTCTTCAATATGCAACAGTATAGCAAAAATCGTAAAAGTTATTTTTCTAAGATACTTATATATTCCATAAAAGCTAGGAAACGATGATTGTACAAAATGTATCGATGGAATCCTTTGTAGCATATGATAGTTGGCAAATTTTTCTGTGTAATAACGAAAACTATTTTAGTAAACATTTTATGCAGAAAATGATTGGATTTTGATGTAATTACTAAGATAAAATCGTGAAATTTCAGCTTCAGAGATTTTAAATTTTCCATTTACTTTATCTAATTTGCTTTGTATATTTAATTAAAAATTTACAATTCAAATATAGCAAAACACTAAAATAAATATTCGTATTTTCTAAAATAATGGAATCTAGCATGTGTGTGTGTGCTTCTGCAGCTTACAGGAATTCTTTTAATCTTAAAACGAATCAGATTTTCTCTGTTTTAACTACTTAAAGAATTTAAAATTAAATTTAATGATACATTTTCAGCTGCTTATTTTGCTGATTGAAGGCACTGACACACACTCATCCACCTAGCAATTTTGAGTCAAAATTGAGTGATGAAGTTGATACCAAATCTAGCATCGTCATTTCATACCCTATTACATCATTGGAGGGTCATTTTACCTTCAGAAACATTTAAAGTAAGTAAACCTTCTCCCACGAAGTTCTTTGTTTCGGTAAGATATCAAAGTCATTACTTCCTTGGGAAGTAATGATTTTGATGAAAAAAATGCTTTTTTCACGAAGTTACCACCGCACTATTTGAGTTACTTCATTGTAAATTCTGGAATTCTTAATTTTAATATTATTGCTTTTTATGGTTTATGACTTCTAGTAAACAGTTGAACCGTTACCTACACCAAATGAATTGTGGTGTTTAACAAAAACAAATTTACCAAATATTTAGTCTTCATAAAGTCTACTTGAAAAACGATTTCCGGTCGGCTATAGGGAGATAAAATGAAATCGAATATTTTACCATCAGGAATCTGTATTCCCTCAAAATCTGAGTTAAACAATACAGAAGTAGGAAGTAAGAACATTGCCCACAGCTAACAAGGTTTGACATTGGTATTCAAAAAGAACCAGCTTCAACTAAAAGCTGTAGAATTCATAAATTTTTTTCTTAAATTTTTGGGGCATACTTGTATCTGGTCACAAATATTTATAATTCAATACACGTATGAATAAGTTACATTTAGTAAATATCAGAATACTGAGCAAAATTCTTACAAAGAAATTGACTACAACACCTCTTTTCACAGAACATAAATAAAAGTATCAGTTTCGAATCCAGCCACTATTAACTAATGGTTTGTTTGTTGCTCTATAATAACTTTTTTACACGAGATTCTATCAGAAACTGTAATTTACTTTTGATTCTGTGTCCACGGGTGTAGAAGTTTACAAGCATCCTAGATAGAAGAAGTAGAAATTGAATACTTGAACTGTTAAACTGAAGGGAAAAACTGGTTCTGCTAGCTAGGTTATTAAGTAATGGAACATGAAAGCTGCATGTCTGCCTTTTGCATTCATATTTAGTCAAGGCAAGTGTTTGAGTGTTTTTCCTTTCTATAAATCCGATAGCTTATTATAATAAAACAATTCTCCCAAGACGATAGATGCCTTAAGTAATAAGAGCTTTTTTGATAGTTAGCTATCATTATCCAATCCAGTATGTTATCCAAATAAATAACGCATTGAATTTATAAAGATCATATCTCTCTCACTAAAGACAAAAATCGTTGGCCGGTTTTATGACAGATTAATCCAATTATATTCCAGTCTTAATACTTACAATATTACCAATTTTTTAATTTTGTTTTTTTATTATTAATATACTTTTGATGGTGTTTTACTTGATTAAAAATCAATTGAATATTGTGCATGTGAATGCTTTTCTCTCTATTGATGTACTTACTGATATGACATAGTTTCATTGCCATTAATGTACTTTTAATCACTAAAATCTATTTGCAATTGCATATTATCATTGAACATATAACTGCCCACAATAATTGCTGATTATATATCTAATTCATTGTAAGTATACAATTGGCTTACTTTTTCCCAAATATAATGGTTTACTTAAGCTGACATCTTAATTTTGATTGGATTATTATAAAATTATTTTATTTTATGTTATTTTAATTAACTGTTAAAAATGTATCTTACGTAAAGTAATATAAGAAATTTAAAAGTACTTATATTATGAATGAAGTAATATTTCGTAGACTTGATACTAAATGGTTAAAGATTTGTCTCTCAGTTGCTGGGTTTGATTCCAACCTCGAATCGGGAAGAGATAAGGATTTTGGAAGTTATTTTAAACTCTAAAACTCAGTGGCCCAATATACAAAAATGATCGTAGAGGAACTGATTAATTTGAAATTAATATTTTCCTTAATAAATATATTCATTATATAAAAATAACTAAGCATGTATACAAAATTACATTTTTTACCGAGACTGTGAGAAAAATTCTAAATCAAAAATAATTATTCTTATAAATATTTTAAATCCAAAATAATTATGTGCATTTCATATATAAAACGTTAATGTAAACAATAAAATTCAATTTAACAGGTCCAGTTTATAATTTTTCTTTCATATAATATTTTAATTATTCCCTAACAATGCTATGACAAAATATGTTTTTTAACATTCAATTATAATAATTTATTGTTTTCCATCTTTTAAAAAAATAACTTCTTTTCCAAATCAAAATCACAAATTGTTTAAAAATACGTTTGTCAAATGACTATCAGTACAAGATTTTTAATTAAAAATATTTTAATTATGTTTATTTCCTTTATTATGCAAAGCACGATCAAACAAATCGTACTTTGTTTTTTTTATGTATTTCTTTATTTACAAATTACTTTGGGTCATTTTTAACAAAAACCTCTCTCTACCTGAAACATTCTATCAAAATATTTTTCCCAACATCAATATTCAAGACTTACATTTATCGAATGTCAAAAACTAAATATTTTATTAAGTCAAGCTCTCTCTCTCTCTCTCACTCGAAAACTTTCCAAAAAGACGATTTAAGAATATTCAATAAACTTATTGCAGTTGCGATGGTATTGAATTTCGCCATCAACTGGTAAAAATATTTCCGGTTTTCTAAGCAGGAAAACGTACCTCTGCTATATAAATATTCCCCATCCGTAATCGTACGCTGGATCGAGCCTGTCTCATAATCTCTTGCAAAGTTTATTCAAAAACTTTTCAGATATATTCAGTTTGATCTTTTCACTCTTTCTCCAAGAAGACGGCAATAAAACCCAAGACTGGTGCGTTTTATATGCAAAATATTCGAGAGTAATGTATGGATATTTAAATATTGACGCCAAAAGAGCAGAAAGCCCTTGCCCACAAAGTAAATTGAAAGATTTTTCCCACCACATATCTGAGCCGTAATTGGCCTCAGGTTATTGAAAAGAGTTACTTTCGCAAATTTATTTTCAGTGTTTATCGAGATATTAAATATTGAGAGGCAATGTTGCCACCCCAAAGAAGGTAATAGTCGTTTGGTCTCGACCACTCTGGAAAGGCACGTTATTAGCAAATATTGAATTTTTCGTTGCCCCGTTGAACTGTGATATGCAAAAATGAAATCTTGAAAACATATTTTTGGATGAAAGGACTTGTTTTTTTTTCCTTGAATATATTAGAAGTACTTTGCATATAAATAGCAGACGTTGTAGTAAGGAATGCATTTGTTCGAAAAAGTAACATTTTTATATTGATGTAATATTAAGTCAATAAGTTGAGAAAGATATGAGAATTGAAAGTATAAACTTTTATTTTATTTATTTATTTTAGTTTTTATCTTTAACTGCTTTTTATTTATTTGAAAAGAGTTATTTAAAAAAAAAAGAATTAGTCGTATAAAATGAAAGTAAAAATAGTTTTCGTTTCTCGCTTTCAATATTTGTACTGGAGTCGACAATTTTTCCAAAAAATAAAATTTCTGGAATTTCATGAAAATTAATGTTTTAATCTTATGCTTTCTGTGATGGATTTCTTTATAAATAGCAGTGATTCTTTATATCGAATATTTTGTTGTAAACATTCATGGTAACTAATAAACTAGTGATATAAGAATAAATTAAGTATAACAATAAATCATGATGGAATAATCAAAATTATTTGATTATATGCTTAACTGCTTTTGCTTATAAATAAATTAGCATTGATTTAAAAACTAATTTATTATTATTGTTATTCCATTTAGAATGATAAATTGGTTATTTACTCTATCCAATCAAAAATTTCATGTAGAAAAGTTCTATGCTTGTTCTACATTGGGCATATTTCTTCCTTCTCTATTTGATATAGAAAGATAGAAAGAACTATTGCGTCTACCTCATCGTTTTACTGTTACTCAAAGTTACAAACTAATTTGATGTCTAGGGATTTAACCATATAAGATTTTAAGGGACCAATACAATCCGGAATGCTTCTACATAATTATATACGCATAAGTAATTTAATAAATGGGAGCATCGTAACCTAGTGGTAATGCCTCTTGCTCCTGGAATAGAATGTTCCAGGTATGATCTCAGTTGCTGTTGAATATTACGAGATGGATGTCCTACAGTTTATAGTAGATGGCCTAATAGCCAAAGACAATGGTAAGACATAGGAAGATTGAATGCATCATGACTTTGAAGAATTTTTTCATGCGGATTTCATATTCTCATGTCAAAAAAAAAAAAAAAAAAAAAATTTAAAATACACTCAAGTAGGCGACGTCTGGACAGGTAAGCTTATAGAAACACCTCCTTCTCCTATTGCTCAACAACAGTTACGGTTGAATCAAATCTTCGATTCCAATGTGAACAATCCTTTCTTTAGGTCACAACGAGCCTTAAGTGAAGGATATTGTATTTCTAATTTCTTCATTGTATGTCTGGGTTAGGAGGAGTGCTTTAGAGTTTTTAATGGTTTTCCTTCATGATAAGCAATTTATGCACATTATTTATGAATTGTATCTACTATTAATCCTTTTCAAAGTTATCACGAATTTCGTTTCCTTAAAAATCTACATTAAGAAGAATATACCCCTATTTTAAATATATATATACATTTTCTTTTGATATTGTTTTAAAAATCATCATATAGTCAGGGTTTTAAGATGGCGTATTTTGTCATATAATTCCTCTTAGCATTTTTTATGGATAATAAGTACAGTGTAAAAGCTAAAATACTTATATGAATAATGAAACTTCTAGCAGTACTTGTTGAAAAATTTCTTTATTTAGGAGTATCAAATGTGCACACAATTTTCTCATGAAAAATTAGAAATTACAGCATTAAAAGTGAGTAAAATATGATTAATTAAATATATGAATAAAATTAAAGGCAAAATAATTCCATATCTCTATTTCTACTTTTAGATATTTTACATTTTCAAATAAAAATAATTTACAGTCCTTCAATAAAAATTATTTTTATTTTCTAAATGTTGTTTAATAGTTTGATATAAAATTTACAAATCATTTAAAAAGTTAATTCTGTCATTACTCTTTAATTTCTTAAAATTTGAAACTGGCTGATAAAAAATTATAAGTAACAGAATTAGTACAATAAATTACAACCCACTGATAAAGCATAATTCCCCTCAACTGATATGATGTGGAAAATTCAAGAAACATAATCTATATGCTGACTTGGTCTTTTGATAAGAGAGAAAAACTTTAATATATAATTAGATTATATTATTAGTATATAATCACAGATTCCTTTAATCTAAATTTAAAAATATTTTTACATAATTTAATATGCAAATAAAATTATAACTCAACCAACCACACCATAATTTAGAACCTCGCTCAAATGACAAGGACATAATCAGAATTGGTATCTACTTTTCCAAACTGCAAAATTAAAGGAGGAATATTATACCTAAAAATATTAGATATGGAGGATTTTTAAATTAACAAGGTCGCACCGGATCTGGAGCCTTCCTTTTCTCATCCATGCCAAACCAGAGGATGGAATTTGAAGGTCACAGATTAACATGGATACATCTCCGACACATGGAGGTGCAGAAATTTGATGAGGGAGAATGTGGTTCCCCTTTCAGTCACCTATCGCAACAAGAGACACTTCCCTTTTCTTATAATACAAGATGCGGCGTGAAGTAATTGAGCTGCTGGGCATGATGTTGTTGTTAGCTTACTCTCTTTAAAGATCTGACATTTGTCAGATCAACTCCAATAAACTGTTGACAGTTAAAATATCAATGACTAGCAACAGATCTGAGGATAAATTCTCCAGGGAAAGTCCGATGCAATCCAGAATATGTTTCAGTATAGCTGGGTGGTCATTTTTACAAATGGGATAATTTCGGATGTGGTAATGTGCAACTTCTGTTGGACCGAGGTCTGAAGCACCCATGGACAAGTCCAAAGTAGAAATCTGTCTATATTTCATTGCCTGCAGTTCTTAGCTGAGCGTAGTGGGACGGCCTTCACGTCTTGGGTGACCCTGCCAAGAGAATTCTCTCCTGACATACTTCACCCGTTCCCCCCCCCCCCAGGTACATCCCCTCGTCGAATTTCAAGGAAGCCTTGAAGGGGCTGAGCATGATTCTCTACTGTAGAAAGAAGTCATTCTTATGACCATGAGCAAGTGGGTTTGATAACTGAACCAACTGAAAGCACTCTTGCTGAGATCTCCTATACACGCCATACTAGAGACGAGACATGACACCTTACAGTTCAGTAAGGTGTCATGTCTCGTCTCTAGTATGGCGTGACGCGATGAAGAATAGCAAGATCCGACCTTGACCTAGTCACTTGAACATGGCTCAAAATTAAGAAATTTAGTTGAGTTTAGCGGTTTCGGGTGGCAAAAATAGATAGTTAAAAACACATTACAATAATTTAACCTACCCTATCAAAGAGAAAACTTCAATAGTTATAAAATCAAAACAAATATACCCTCGCATTTTTTTTTCTTTTTTATAATTTAAAACCTCCTTATAGTCCTATTTTAATATTAGAATTTTTAATTTACCATATTCTTTAATTATTTCTCCCTTAAAAAAATTTATGATATGAGGGTTATATCTTTAAAATATTCTTTAACCAAGAAAAATCAGGAAAAAAAAAACTCCATGATGCCATTCAAAAGAGAAAGAGGGGCGAAGAAAGGAGAGAGAGCGAGTGAACATACAATGTCATTTATCAGCTCTTTTCCACCCCCACATCGTTGGCGGGACTCATCACGCCCGCCTTGTTAATTCGAATCTAGGGGTAAACAGTTGGGCGACAAAAATAACACCCTTTCTGCGAGAGGCTTTGTGCAGCATCCGCTAGGTGTCGCTGTCTGTGTTATTTTATGGTTTCTTTTTTTGTATCCCTCTTTCTTTTGTCCTTTTCCATATTTTTTCTTGTGGTTTCTAACATGTTGATTTAGAGCCCGAAAATTAAAACTCTTCCGCGAGACTGTTTTTCAAAGAAAAAGAACGAATGGAAGAATTCCTAATGGCCGAATCTTTTTTTATGTAAATAAAATGGATGTGAGTTTAGATTTATAACTTTGTAGGCATGTGAATCTCTAATCTTTCGAAAAAATTTTTACTTTAGTTTTAAAACATTTATTTCTAAAAATTCACAAATAAAACTAACAACTTTTTACAGTAGCTCAAACTACAGCGCATAAAATATGTTACTTTTACTTTTGAAACATATATACATATATATAATCTTTAAAATAAATTTAATAAAACAAAAATACTATTTTAATAATGCGAAATGACTTTTTCATAGTTTTTTCTATATTTAACGATTTCCGTTTTTAAAGATTTCTTAAAAAGTCACGAAAAGGATTAAAAAATGTTAAATTAATAATTAATACGTTCAAAGTATTTTACAATAATTAGAAATTATAATTTCAAATTATTTTAAAATACTTGATAAAACTGCCTGCCTAAAAATCATTGACTCCCGGTGACATTGATTTGAAAGGAACTTGGCATTCAACTAATATGATGATAGGCCTCCTTTTTCTTTAATAATAGTGATTATTCTTTCGTATTCCTGTTCACTAAATCTCAGTAAAATGCTCACGTTTTATTCATCTTGAATTATAGGGATGATTTTATATTTGGTTTTAAGTTAGAGTAGGTTCCAAAGCAACGCCATTTCACCTTAGTGCGCGCACGCACGCACGCACGCACACACACACACACATTATCTCTTATCAAGATTGTGGTCAAGGCTGTCGAGCATTTTCACCTAACTATTAGAAGCATTACAGTGTTGATACACAAAAGAACTATTTCCAAGTGATGGAAACAAATTATTGACTAATATATCTTTGCACACAGCAGATGTCATTGACTAGTGAGTTAAAAATAACTAACTTAGCCTAAAAAGGAGAAACAGACAAAACATTTTACAACTGACATAGTAAATAAAGTTTGCCAAGCAATCACTGATTCATGTACACCAAACTAAATTTCGAATTCATGTACCATGTTATTTATTGCTGTATTTTTCTACAATTCATTTGTGATGCTCGTTGCATCATTGCAAATGCTTTCACCTATTGGTGCACATGATTAGTTGTTTGATTTGCGTGTGATGAGTTAGTTTAAAGATGGCAATGGTAATCAAATAATATCCCATTAGGTTTAAATGTATTGTCACTGTTATGCTTTGATTTGCACCAAAAACTTCAAGTTTTGTTTGGTTTACTTCAACAGACTTATTTTGAACAAGAAGGATAAGCAGACCGGCATCTACAGTTTACGAAATATTCTCGTCACTGCAAACATGACAGCCTAGAAAATTAAATCTGTGACCTGTCGAACTGAATTCCAGAAGGCTAATACTTTATTTGTCAGCTCGGCCAACTTGCTCCTGATTTCTTTGTCCTGGATCACTTACTTTCTGGAGGTTACATGATTGTTAACATGCTTCAGAACTTTCACAGCCCTTGTAGTTTATTGTGATATCATTAAGTACGAAATGAGACAATATTTAATTGTTGAGAGTTTCCTCACTGAGATGTAAAAGCGTATGAACTTTACAAGGCATTTAATTCTTTTCATCACCACGAAACAGCACTCTAAAATATTTTGAAAAATTAGAAGTTCATACGAAATATATAATAATAGAATAAAATATAGTGATTTAACATACACTTTTATTTTCTACTGGATATTCACACTTAGATTCCTTGCATTTACTACTTAAAAACATTTCATTTGCTCTAAATTAAAAGAATTTATTAAGATACTCATCGCAATTGAAAGAATTATAAATGTTTAGATTTTATTATTAATAATAAATTTTTTATATTTTTCAAATTTATTTATGTATGTTTAAACAATGGATTAAGCAATATTTTGCATAGTTATAGAATAGTCTGAAATCATCTGCAGAATTCAGTATTCATACAGTTCAATATTTTTCCAAGTATTTTCAATAAAGTAACTAAGATAATGAGAAGTTTAAAATGAATGAAATTTAAAAGTGACTAAAACAGTGATGGAAATTCACTTCCCCTTATAAAATGTTAAAGGTAAAGCTCACATTCGATGGCCATAAGTAAAAAGATTTAAAATTTTAATACAGAAATATTAAAGACACAGTAATTATGTGAAAAGAAACCACACATTGCATGAAAAATCTAAAGTAACTCTTCCACGTAAAAAGTTATAACGAAATAATCATTCCTTTCACATGAAAATCAAGAATTTCGTATCAAAACTTGCATTTTTGTTAAAGATACAATTTTTTACTCCATTAGAAGCAACGTAGAGGAGAAAACTCAGGTGTCGACTGTTACTTGACGGTAGTTTAAAATGACAAAATATATGTGTATGGGCTCAAAATCTTACATACTTTCCAATTAACTAAATATCAATGCATTTTTCAAGCGTAAAATAAGTCATCTTTATTTTCAAATAAGGGATTTATGAAATTAAAGAGAAGTAGTTTAAAATTACAGTAATAAAAAACCGACTAGTTCAAATGTTATCGAAATGGTACACAAATGGGGATTTAATTTCATTTAAAATGTTAACTCCATTAAGAAAGATAGTTCCATGAAATATTGTTAAATAAAAAGAGACAGTTTTTAAAATGTTTTCAATCATTTATAGGACATGTAACAAAATTTGTTGATTATCGAGACAATTCTTTTCTAAATTAAATTGTTTTACAGAGAATGTCTTTATACAGTAGGAAAACATAGGTAAATTGATAACACAAGGAATTTCTTTCGGATTTAGTTTATTCTAATGTATACTATAATATATATATATATATATATATATATATATATATATATATATATATATACTTATAACTGTCATTTACTTATACAGTTTCATTATTAATTATTCTTAAAAAAATCAAGATACAAATAAACATATGTTATTATATTCATTAAATAATTACAATATGTTTTTTTTTTAAATGCGAAGTTTTATATACGATTTCCTTTTTCCATTCTAATGGATTTCCTTCTTTAGATATTGACTTCACGCATTAATAATTGTAAAAAATTTATTTATCCAGCTTGACAATTTTCTTATCGTCTACATTGATCATTTCATAGAACAACAGAGTGGACATTACTTCACGAGCATTTTGATCTCTTAATATTACATCACATAACTTTTCCTCAAGGGATATATTAAGAATATTGCATACACAATAAAAACATTGAACATTAGTATATAATCTAAAAATAAACAATCACAATTATATGTTTGCCCGTAGCTGTTTGAATTCAGCATCTATCTTTATATTCTCCATTCGATGAAGACTACATGTGATAATCCATCAAAGTAAACCATAAAAATTCCTTAAAATAATAATTAATGGTGTTAATTTAAATCTGTTATTATTTCATAATATGTAAAGCATTAAAATGTGTCAGCCCTTTACAGACACCATGTATAATTAAGTACAATTACTGAATTTCTTCCCCAATATATTTTAATGCTCGAATTTTCTAAACAGTGCTGATTTTCAAAAACCGAACATTCTAGAGGAATGAAACAAATTCGATTTGTAAAGTATTGTATTTTGTAATAAATCATGACATTTCATTATTTACTATCTAACTGTTTCGATTTGTATGTAAAACTGGAAATTATATACAAAACTAAAGGAATACCTTTTATAGAAAATATTTTGACTCAAATCACTTTATTAAAAAAGTACTGAATAATAAAATATTATTAATCATCATTTTAAGTTTTATGGAAGTACATATAAATTAAAAAAATCAACTGTTGCAATAAACTTTGATGTTCTCATAGTCAAATTAAAAAATTGGAAAAGGTAATTTATCTATCTATACAAAATTCTTATTCTATTAGTTTGCCTAATTTTATTCCGGGGTTGCGTAGAATGGAATGAAACTCAGACGTTGATTATAATTACGTTTGAATTCAAAATTTCGATTACTACTTTTGTGATTTATTCAAACCTTAATATGAATTCAATGTAAGCTGACTGCTCTGTCTAGTAGTCAGAGTGACTGACTGATTATGGGGAGGTCCTGGGTTCGAATCCCAGTTCGGGCATAGATGTACTTTCTCTCTCTGTCTATCCTGTCTTTGTCCTTCCCTTGTATGAATGGGTTGTGAATTGTTGCCTTCCCTATAAACGGGTCCCTATGGCATGTGTGTACTGAGGAAGTCGGGCATCACACCAAAATATGGTTCAGTCGAAAAAGTAGAGCAGCGCACCCCATTTTGTCAACCTAGCTCTGGCACAAGACGACAATTAACTGTAAAGTTGCTTACGCTGCGAGGTAATCAATTTAAAGGACATAAAACATTCTATACTTCGGAACTCTTTCCACTTCAAGGATGGAAACGTTGGACATTTTTCCACCTATTAAATTATAATTTATGCTTAACCGTCGGGAGTTGAAAAGTTTTTACTATACATCAAATTCTACCATTCTTTCTACACCCCTAGAAAGTAATATTTTTCAATTTTTAAAAGTTGTTGTTAGCCATTCCGATGAATGTATGCAGCCTTTTCACAACATTCCATTGATAGGACTTTTTTAGTTAATAACTTCGTAATCAAATGCAGTTTTGAAGCGTTCAATACTTAATTCAATTTTCTTTTAAGAGATAAATACGTGAGATTTTATTTTGTGTTACAAAACAACTTTTTAAGCAAAATTTATAAAATTTTATATGCTGCTATTTTTACAAAGCACAGTTTTCGCCAAATACACATTTTACAATGAAAACTATGCCTCGTGCAAATATTCGTACATGACCCGCTAATTTAAGAAATAAAAATCATAATTTTAAAGCAATTTATGACATGATAAATATTATTATTGCTTGTTGGTCAACATTGTTTTAATTAACAGTTCATTTACAAAAATTTAACCAGGAATTCAAAACGCATTTAACTTCAATAAAAAACAAATGTCAACTTGGGTCATTTCCTATTGAATGAGGAACCGAACAATTCTATTTCGTTCTTCAACTGAAAACTTCCGCTCCAATTAATCATCTCTCACCCACAACGGACCAAGAATAAAATTCCACAGGTTTTCCACTTTAAATTAACAATCGAAACTTCGGCGTCTCCCTAACTGCCAGGGGAAGAAAGAGGGGGAGTCTGTAATGAAGTAGCTTATCATAAAATTCCTGCTCGCGAAAGGTAACGTATTATCGCTCTCGATATTCAGAAAGCTCGGTCGTTAGCTAGTGCGGTCAAAGTTAGAAGCGACTGCCTCTATTACAAAAGAGGGGCCTAGTTGCCCATCAATTTGTGGGCGCGGTTATTCAGCGAAGCTCCAAACTGTCGTTGGAATCCGGAAGTTTCGCAAATGATTTCCAGTGTTCGGGCCACTCAGACCGAGCGATTTGCGAAAGCAAAACTTGAGTTGAGACCTTTTGTGAGGAAGCAAATATTCATTTCCTCTCCGGGCGCATTCGGGCACTGTCTGCAAAATTGCCCTTCCGCCCTAGTAATTTTTTAGTAATCGAAAGATTGTTTAACAGGAAGGATGAACTTCCGCTGCGTACGAATCTATTGGAATCGGCGATTGCTATTAAGACCGACGAATGATGTATTAAGAAAATTTTATTTGCTTGCTAAAGCATTCACAGAATTTCAGACATTTGTAAGTTACAAAAATAATCGACTAATTATAATTAGTTTTTGTTGGTTTCTTATTTTCATTTTCGGAGGTTAAAGTGTCATTCATGTGTCTGGTTGATTCGATGCCTGATTCATCTGTAGACCATCATTCAGGACTTGCCTTCGGTTCAACAGTTCGTGGGCATGGATGTTTGTTGTAGTTTGGAATTCACTTCAAGCCGTAGGTCCCGGTCTAATTATCCCACGTGTGCAAAAAATGACCGTTGAGCGACAAACAAAGCAAGCAAGCAAGCCATCATTCAGGATTCTATACACATTAAATAATCGTAGAATGTGATTTCTTCAATTCGAGTAAGTGCAGTTTGAAAAAAAGGACTTCACAGCTAATGCATATATCGACCAAGTCACTTGCTCAAAGCTCTAGTTTGGCTCATTTGAGCAAAGTTAGGCAATTAGCAGATAAGACTGGTTAAAGTGTAAATAGTTATAACTTAATAACGTTTTTAACAAAGCATTATTCTTGAAAGGCAAGAGCCTTGACTTATACAGAAAACTGTTTGGCGATTTCATACCAATGATTAACTTTTGTGAATTGAATGTTTCTAAATTTCATGTATATATCAGCATTGGTCATAGAATACAGCAACGTCTTTCAAGGCTTTGCAAGAATTCTTTTTCTTTCAGACATAAGAAGTTCATCCATAACATGAAAAACTAGTGCTACTTTTTAAAAACAGCGATGACCAACGTAATAGATTAGTACATTCTTAACTGTATTGTAAAATAAAGCAGATTTTTAAAAATTCCCGATTTTTCTTAATAAAATTTGTCAAAATAATAAAAATTCTAGAAATTATAATTATTAAATATTAATTTATTTTAGCTTGTATTCCAGTTATCATTATATGAATTATATCAACAATGCAATTTATAAAATAGGGCATTTCAAACTTTTTTTTTCAGAATAATTAATTTTTCTGGTTTTTTCTTCAATTTTCTTCAATAGTTAATTTTTCTGGTTTTAGAATTTATCAACGCATTCCCTAAATAAGTGAAATCTGAGAAATAATTAAGATTAAATTAATATCTCCCTCGGATCCTCTAGAAAGACATTTCACAAATTTTATGCAAAGAAGAATAACTACATATAGTCTCATTCCACGCTAGAAGGCAAAAAAGAGGAATAATACTTATAGAATTCCAGCCTGAACTCTTATAACAGTGTATTAAAAGCGAATGAACGATACCAAAAGTTACAGTTAATTTGTTGCTCATAATTAGATGTTACAGTTGCTTATAATAAATGCTCGAAATTCCGATCACGCATCATGTTGCGCAGTTGACATCGGTGAATAAGCGAATGGTACACGCACTTAAAGGTTCCTGGTTCATGTTAATTTTGTGTTCAGCAACAACGATTCTCTTCATATCAGTCCACAGCCGTTTCGTAAAGATGACTTAAGTCTCCTTTAAAAAAACCTAATGTTTAGCAAGGGGGCTTACCACGTCCAATTCATCATGTGGGATGTGGGGCATTCAAGATGACGTGATGGAAAAATATGTTGGGTCTTCACTGAGCATAAACCACATGTTTGTCTAGAGTGAGATCAGAACTGCTGGCAATAAACAGAAAAGCACTTTCTCCAAGAAGATATGATGTAGTATTGCACTGATCATATAGTTTGATATAGTGTAAAAGTCCACCAGATAACTATCAAAGTTATACCTATCTAGATGTTCACAATAAATTTTGTTGATGTTTACGAAAGTTAGCGTAGTTGGAATTGCTGCTATACTAAATGAGTTTATTGCGTATGTTGAAAAATCTTTTTCTGCTGAATGTTGCCTCATGGTCAGAAAGTACCAATTCAGGAAATCGTAATGAGTTAGGATTTATTATTCTTCATTCCCAGAATTCACTGCACATAAGCTTCCCATCAAGAGTAATCAACTGTGAGCGTATATTGCACATTTGTTACTTGGTCATGATGCATATGTTAGTTGTAAATAATAAATACCACCACTTGGAGAGAAATATCCATTTCGTATGCCACCGTTATTGCTTGTGGAAGAAGTGGTTTCATAACTCGCTTTCCCATTTCTGGAGTTTAGGAAGTTCGTGAACTCTCAGCAATGCTGTTTTAAAAGCAAATGAACCAATTTCTCTTGGCCAGTGGAAAAAATAGGATGACTTAGATTACAATAAGTTCGAAACCGCTTTCCTTACATTCTTTGTCCTTCATGTCCATTTTCTTTAGCTTCAAAATATTTGAGAGGGAAATCTGACACTTCCTTATGCATGTACTCCACTACAGCAATCACGAAGATTTTCGGACGATGTTATCAAGATGATACTTGATGACACTGTTCAGTTTTTACCAGACGTTTGTTCTGATTGGCATTTTGAGGTACCAAAATTCTATATGCAAATAGAAAAATCTTGATAGTTTTAAAATATATTGCTTATAGGCAAGTGCACAAAATGAAATTAGAGGATGACTGATATCGCTTGATTACGTAGGTTCCATTTATAAGCTCAGATAGCACAGCAAGACATTGAATAGCACAAAAACATTGAACATATTTCGTTCGGACCTTCACATCGTGAGACACGGTTGCCTGGTTGTTTAAGACGTCGTTTTCATTATCGAAAGGTAGTGAGTTTGAATCCGCCTTAACCAAAGAATCTTTGTTTCCACTAAGTAGCTGGAAAATGTTAAATATATCGTGGTAGCAATGTCCTTCAAGTGAAATGATACCTTTGGGTGCCAGGCCAAGTAATGATGGTCTTCTGCTTGGCAAGCAGGCAGCAGCACAGAGTACACTTAATTCGCCTTGACTATCGAGATCATTCGTTCTTACCTAATGTGTTTCTTTTCTCTTTCTCTCTCTCACACAGGCACATGCATATTTTTCTTAAATTTCTTACAATTTTGAGACTAAGCTGTATGTGAATGTATAAAAATTTAAAATAAAAATTCTCAAATTTAAAATAATCTCTCTATAAATCCAGCAAAATGATGACTATCATTTCCCAGGATTTCGGGGAAAAAAAATAAAAAGACCATGAAAATTTTTAATCTCCAAATTCCTTCAAATTAAAATAACAGACTAATCGAAATCAGAAACAGCAAAATCCGCATACGACACTCTTCGCTGTTAATTAAATTGTCTGACGATATTCGATCGTAAATGAATGCGAAGGGAGAAGGGTCTCTCGGGAAATCTCATGAAGTGAGACATCCTACATATCGAAAGGGATTTTTTTTTCTATGCACTTTTCTTTTTTTTTTTTTGTTCTCTGCAGTGTTTCTGCTTTGCATATCCCTGTGGATTTCGTTTCACTTTATGGCATCAAAAAATCTTTCATTCGCAAAATTTACAATTTTAAAGAAACAAGTGACTGATTTAAATTACGAGTGAATAGATTTCTTCATTTTTCACCTTTTGGCGCAACTATAATCTTTATCAAAGTGGTTTTGCTTAGTATTTAAGATCACTTTAAAATTTGCAACCATTTTAGTATCTAATGCTAAGTGAGAGTTCATTTATTTGCGCTTTTCATAGAATAATATCTTTAAATTTTTTATGTTTCTAAATTCAAATATAAAAGGTGCATTACAAACAGAATTCTATGACAATTTTTCATGTCCGGCATTCCTTTCGCTTAATCTTAAGTTTTGAAAAATATTTAAAAGTATTTTTTTTTCCAATGGCAGATTGTAGACAGTTACAACTGCAACAGAGTCTATTAATCTATTGTTCCCTGATACCAAGGAACCGGGGAGACATTGCGACCTCTTAGTCGCCGAAGCGTTGCCCGGGGTGCACCATAGGAGGTGGGCCACCATCACACCCGCCATACGGACCCGTTTATAGGGTAGGCATCATTCATACTTCAAGACACACAAAAGAAAAGGACAAAGACAGGATATAGAGAAAGAAAGTACATCCATGCCTGAACCGGGATTCGAACCAAGGACCTCCCTATCCACAGTCAGACACGCTGACCACTAGACAAGTTGGCCGGCTTTAAAAAGTATTTACCATTCTAGTTATTACATTTATAAATAAGCCAATTTTTGTTAACCTTTCAACGAAATTATTTTGTTAGCTCTTACCGTCAAATAAAACTTCAAATGCTTCTAATTTATATCTATACAATATTTATTAATCACTGAACAACAAAGTAACTTCAATTTTCTTCCTTCTTGAGTTCTTATAGAGATTAACATTAACATTAAAGTTCATTAAAGCTCAGATCTAACGACTTAGTGGTTGAATCCTGGCTCAGTAGAAAAATCATTTTCTTTCAAATAGTTTCAGCGTCCTGAAATTAGAATATTAAAAAAAGTAGAAGATTGATTTTGCCTTTTTGCTTTCTTCATCTTGTAGAGTCTGTGATAGTTTTTTTTTTATTTATTTTGTAGCTTTTAACAGCTAAATATGGCTTTTTACAGATGAAATGTCCTATCAAAAGACAATACATAGTATACATTTAAATTATTCAGCATAATTTTAAGTTGCAAAGACATTTACAATGATATATCAAGCTAAAACTAAGTTCTTAACTATTTTTATTTAAATTTTATCAATTCAGATGTTATGTTGAATCCAATACAAGACAACAAAATATTATAAACATAAATTATAAATATATAAATATAATAAAACAAGAAAGATAAGTCTAAGAAAATCATACCTCTTAAAATTATTTTAAACATGAATACAAAATTTTGGGTACTCACTAAATAATATTTCAAGTAATATATATTATAGATCTGAAAAAAATATTTTTAAAATGTTTCAAATCGTACTAATGTAAATTATGACCTCTAAAATGAACACCAAATTAATTATGTGAAATCAAAATTAGATAATTCTACTCATAATCAGCAGAGTTAAACAGAAGGGGGTTTGCAACTATTTTAAAGCCACGTTATTCGATAGAAATTAAAATAATTATTCCTCTTCTATAAAACTATAATAGCAACATCTATTTAATCATGGAGATGTGACAAAACGGACTGCAATTTCGGTAAGGTGAATGATAGGTTGTAAGTGATAATTTCAATTCCTTGAAATTATCACTTATAACTTATTATTCACCAACTTATCAAATTATCATTTATTATTCACCAATTTATCAAATTATCATTTATTATTCACCAACTTATCAAATTATCATTCTACTTAATATAGACCCAGAGTAACGAATTTAGTTAATAAGATGTATTATGACGCTTTGCGCATAGAGATTTTTTTTAATCTTAAATCTGGTTTTGTAAAAAGTTATGCTATAAATGTGATTAAATTTATTTGCGAAATTTTAAAAATTAGCTTTGAAACGTTTAAAAAAGGAGGAATGATACGGCTGGAAATAAATAGCTTAAATTGGAAATAATCTGCATTTCAGAAAATGGTAATAACTAGTAAAGATATCTAAGAAATTCAATTAAATTAACAACTTTGTTCTCTTGTAACTTAAGAATTTAAAAGAAATTTATAAAGTCAGCAAAATCCACAGTCATTTAGAAATAAAAGCCTATCAATTGTTTATTTTCAAAAGCAATTTTGTTGTTGCTTCTCTCTCTAATTGTTTTACATAATTTTATCAAAATTAGGTCATTTCAAATTTAAAAAATAATTTAACTGTCGTTATATTGGAAATACCCTTTTATGAAGTAAAATATTAAAATCTGGTGATATAGAAATAAAACCAAGTTTATGGTCAAAATTGTTTCTTTCAATGGAAACAGTTGAAAATATATAAATTTTAACAAACACGATACTTTAAATATCATTAATGATTATAAATATTTATAATTATATTTAATTCATCGCTTCAAAAAAAATTAAAAGTTTTGATACATCACAGGAGTTAAAAGAATAATAAAATGACAAAATATCTTATGAAAATAATCTTATATTAGCATTTAATAGTCACAGTTTACCCAAGCCAATCAATGTAGGTTGCTTAGAATGTTCTTTTCCTGTTAACGTTCAGAATTTTTTCGTTTTAGCTTTGTGAATCCTTCTGAATACAAAAAATTTGGGCAATTAGATCAAGTTGTCACTATCAAGACATTTGGTCAAAGCGTTCTTTGGTAGATCCCTCTTTTAAGTGATTACGTTTAAAATTTTAATTGTCTGGTCAACGTTTTGGCATAATTAAACAGAAATTTTTTATGATTCCTAAACATACTCTAAAAACAGCTAAAAGAGCTTTTACAATATAATCTACCGAAATTTCCGTCATTTTCTAAGAAAACATTTTATAAAATTTGTGAAAATATTTTTATTAATTTACTATTATTTAATCAAACTTTGTCTTTAAAATCCATTTTATAACATTCATCTTATACTATCGCAATTAAACTATTTTTCATTTATTTTAGTATTTAGAAAAATTATTGGTATAAAAGTTGTTTGTAATGAATTAAAAAAATTTTAAACTATAACATACACCTTTTGAAGGTACAATAATTCATTTGTCATACGACAATAGTTGTCAGATCTCAGAAATTAATATTTTAATATATAAATTAGTATTTTAGAGTTATATAGAGTATTTTATGAACCCTTTTTCACAAATCGCAGTATATATATATATATATATATATATATATATATATATATATATATATATATATATATATATATATCTGATTTTTTACCTCTATTCAATTCTTTCTTAAAATGGATTATTTTTTAATGTAGGAAAATTTATCAATTTTCTCATAGCGATTCAAAAGCTCTCTTTCTGTATCATTAAACTTCAATTCAGGGGGGGGTTACATAAATAAGAATAATATTATAATACTGATTCTCAAAGTTTTAACATATTATCAAAAAACTTTTTTAAATATTTTTAAATATTAACTACCAGTTGTGTTTAATTTAAATTAGTTCTGATGAAATTAGAAGTTCTGAGATCTTACAGTACTTACATATTATTACCATTTCTTGAAAATTAAGCAGTGAAGCAAAATATCAGGATTGAAGTTGCAACGATTGTTCAGAACCAAATGTTGCAATTTAATGACTGTACCACCTAAACTGTTTCATGACTTCGTAATTTATATATTTTTAATGTATGTAAGTTCTTAATTTATGGCTGATTTTTAGAACCACGTTGATACAGAGATTTCAATCTGATTTAAAAATAAATTTTTTATCTATTTGTTTCAATGAAAATATGAGTCAACAGTTTTTTTGCTTTTTATTTCGAAAACAAATTAGAATTTGAGATCTTTCATCTAATACAATTCAAACTTATAAATAATCAAGTGATGATTTTTAGTAGCATTAAACCATGACATATTTTTTAGGAAAGTTGTCGATGTAAATACTCTGATTTTGCATTCATGGATTTTCTTCATTATTGAGATTTTGAAGAAATGAAGCTGATTTGACTTGGAAAAATATAAAAGCGACGCTGTATTGGGCATAACATTACGTATTCATTTTCACTTTCAATTTTAATTGTATAAATGTCAATGAAAAAAATTGTTGCCATTTGTTTCCCTTGTGAATTTTTAAGCAAAATATTATATCTTATCTTATAAACCAAATTTAATTATCCTACAGTATATGTCTGTGTGAGCTTATATGCCAAACAATAAAGTCTCTTTACATTTTTAAAGTTAATTGGATTTTAGTTCCCTTTTAAAAATTTAAATTATAATTTTTAACCATTAAATGATTTTTAGTTTTTAGAATAAATTATCACTGGAAAATTAGTGACTGAAATATAGCATAGCCAATTACTTGTTTCAACCTCATAAGAGGAATTGACGTAAAAGTATAAGTTGCTTTAGAAAAAAATTTATAAAATTATAAATAATCGTCAATTGATAATCGTCCTTTGGATTTCTTTAACATGTTTTTCATCAAATTATACCAACCATCTAATCTATAACCACATAACTATAAATATGATATAACTGAAAAGTAACATTTATCTTTTATTCAACGCAAAATGACATCGCCACTGTATTTAGTCGGCATCACAGCTCTCAGAGTCGAAGAAAATGAAAGTCTAATATTCTGGGTTTTTCTGTGCTGCTCAAACACTTAGGTTCCATCGTGTGAGGAATGAACCCTACGTGATCCATTTCTCTCTCTTCCCCTAGCTCTCAGAAAAAGAGAAAAACCTAAAGTGAGGACACTCGAAGGACACTCATCTGGTAGGGCCACCCTTTGGAAACCATTCAACCACAGTTGAGATAGACCCTCTAGTCCGTTGCAGTCTTGTTTGCACTGTTTTTGAAAATGGATCCGCAAGCTGCCCTTGCAGGGTTCGTGATCAGAGTGACATCTCTTGGAGAAGGTGCTTACGATTGTCAATCACAGAAACCAAGTCTCTTCTGATTTGATAAAAAGCATGTAAATTGTTTATATAATTGTAGATTTTTATTTCCCCATCCTTTAAATATATTTTAGTTATTCTTCAATTACGTCAGACTGAAATCAGTGTTTGGCGTAATAACAGTAGCTTAAGTATCTTTGAACTGTGTAGTGATACATTTTTGATTTCGTCTATTATGTGTGTGAGCAAGCATACAACTTTCGTAATTCAGTTCAACAGAAGTACAAATAATCACACAGGAAAAATTTTTTGAAGCTTGGTACTTTGAGTAAATGAAAAATTATTACTTCTTGTTCATGAACTACAATAATACAATTTTCATAAATTTTGCACACCTTTTTCAGGTAGTACCAACTGCTTGATGGAAGAAGAAGCATGGTAAAATAACTTTCGTCAGCGTATTCATCTTGAATATGATGTCGGAATTTGATTATTTTGCAAGACTTGTTAATAATTAAAATATATAGAAAATTAAGAAAAATCAAACCTTATTTTAAAAACAAAACTAATTAAAAAAAACTATTAATAAATAAAGCCTTCTGATTACATAATTTGATGACTGGAATTTTTGTTGGTATTGTGAATTTGTAATTCTTATAAATAATTTGAGTACCTACTATAAGAAAGTCACAATATTATATGTTTGAGAAATTTATATTAAATTCAACATGTGAAAATAATTTTTAATTTACTTATATTGAAGTGCTTGAAGATTGAATAATAATATGATCCTCTGAAAATCTCATCTGTTTAATGTAAATATGTATACCTCTAATAGAAAATATATTTTAAATAAGTATATGCCTTATATAAAAATTTAAACAGAAAATTACGTTTTTCCAATACCAAAATGCTTAATGCGTGGAAAAATATTTCCTGCACAATGATATAATATCAAAAATAACTTATAGTAATTTCCTACTACTTGGAGGCTTTCGGTTCAACAGTTCGTGGGTTCGAATCCCACGTTGGGCATGGCTGGTTGTAGTGATTCCGAATCCACTTTAAGCCGTAGGTCCCGGTCTAGTTAGCCCTCGTCTAGTTAGCCTGCAAAAAATGTTCCCGGTCTAGTTAGCCTGCGAAAAATGTCCGTTGAGCCATAAACAAAACCAACCTACTGCTTGGATTTTATCAAATATGCTTGACGAGGTATTTCATTGTCCCAACCTCTGTACAACTTCCTCGACTGCTACTACTCAAAATTTCATAATTTAAGAAACTTTCGCATTTTGAATATTTTGATAGAACTTTAAAGAAAATTTCCAAACAGAATTCTAAAATTGCTTTGAAAATTTTTTTTTTTTTTTTTTTTTTTTTTTTTTTACACAGTAAGTTCTTAAACATAACTTTAAAATGACTTACCGAAACTTAAAGACATTTAAGATTCAAAGGTTACTAAATTCTTCAGAGGAATTCCGCACACCTTGGAGAATCACAAGTAATGCCCTCACATATCGAATTTCATATGGCGGAAGAATCCATTCTGGCATAGTAATCTACAGAATCGGTTCATGTAGCACTCACACCTGTTAGTATTAGATCCTCTGTGCTTTGGTTGGTTAGGGTTCTCATTCTCGTTATTAGAAGATAGTGAATTGGAATCTCGTCACAATCAGAGATCAGTCGAGTTCGTTAATGGCGGCTGGGACACATTAAGTAGGTTGTTGTTGCAATGTCTTCCATGTTTTTGTTGCGCCAGCATATTTTTCTGGGCCTTGTTCTAAGTTGAGCTCTACCCGTTAATGGAAGCAGCCAGGTGGGAGTCATCGTAATTTAGAAGCAGAAGACTCTCTAACACTTGGATTGCCTCCCACAAAGCTATCATTTCACTTGGAGGACATTGCAACCACAACCTATTCAACGTGCTTCAGCCACCATTAGTGATAACGGCAAACCTATCTAGTCAGATTTCGAACACACTACCTTCCATTAATGTCCTAACCAACTAAGCCATAGCATCTCCTAATGTCCTTCACATAAATGATATCACCATAGTGTTCCCTGATACCACTTCCTTGGTATCAGGGAACACTATGGACAACAACCCAATTATTAAAGGTATTTTGCTTGATCCTTACTTTCAAATTACGAAGACTCTCATACGACTGTTTTAATTTAACTAGAAGAGTCCAACTGTGGGATAGGTAAGGAGATTTCGCTGGTACAAAAACACTTATTTTTAGGATTTAGTGGAAAAAAAATTCTTATAAGCAGAAAAAATGATAAAAGATATAAAACTTTATATTCTGTAACTAAATTGCCTTAAGTCTATTTAATAAATTGTTCACAAGTAGCCATATTTAGTTTTAAAATATTCTAGGTAATTATAATTTTATTTCATTTAATTATTATATATAAAGCTTTAATCTATATTATATATTGGCAAAACTATATATTTATTATAAATTAAAATATGCGTACACAAAATTGTATATAAAGTATATTAAGCCAGTTTAGTGTTCAGCGTATCTGACTACTGCTAGGGAGGTCCTGGGTTTGAATCCCGGTTCAGGCATGAATGTACTTTCTCTCTCTCTATCCTGTCTTTGTCCTTTCCTTGTGTGTGTGAATGAAGTATTAATGATGCCTACCTTATAAACGGATCCCTATGGCATATGTGAGGGTGCGATGGTGACCCAACCCCTGTGGTTCACCCGGGGCAACGCCTCGGCGCCTAAGAGGTCGCTGTGTCTGGCCGGTTCCTTGGTATCAGGGAACAATAGATTAATAAACTCTATTGTAATCGTAACTGTCTACAATCAGCCATTGGAAAAAATAATATAATAAGCCACAGTATACATTAAACTTTTCTTCTCAAATTACTTGTATTCATGCACCAATTTAACTGCGTTGAATCTAAATATATTTTAAAATTCTGTGGTTTTCAAATGTATATATAAATTGATATGTTGCCACATCAAAAGTAATAGCAAAAAGTTTTATTCCCAAATGGTCAAAGCATAGGCTATTGATCAACAAGTCGTCGTTTCGATACCGGCTAGAACATTTTGGTTTTTTTGTTCATTCTAATTTATTATGTCTTTCTCAAAGTTTCCAGAAAATGTTTACATTTGTTTTAATTTCAATAATTTCCATATTTCTAGAAATTTCTAATGTTATATATAAGATCGTTCGCTCTGATTGAAGATAGTACGAGAGTAGGATTTCCTTCCTGTTTGCATCATGTTAATAAACTTCATTATACAAAAACTCAACGAAGTTATTTCTTCCATCCTTCATTTCTACGAGACAAAACATTTAATAGGATATTTTTCCGAATGATACATTTAATTCTTTTAAACTCAATGCATGTGGCATCAAATTTGCTTTGATTTGTAATTTTTAAATAAAGAATACAATCAATCTAAACAAATGTATTGAACTGATATCCTATAATTACATCAATGTGTATAAAATCTCAATATAAAATATAAATACGATTTCAATGCAATATTAATTTGATGTTTATACGCGCGAATTATCAATTTAAAAAATCATCAGAGGGAAGTAATTTCACATTCAGTGTCCCATTTAGAATCTGAAATCTTATATTCTGCTGCTGAACACAAAGAAAGTTCTTGCGTTTAATAAATGTCACAGTTTGTGGCACAAGAAAACTTACAAAAGTTGCAGTTGTTGTAAAAAGACAATTCTTTTACCAATCAAAATACTGTAAGAAACTTATAGTGAATAAATATTAGTTTTATTGTATTTACCGTTATCGCTATCCATTCCAAGAGTAGGTTGGAATCCTAAAATGCATGAGAATCGATTTCGTTGACTACTACTAGTGATTGATAGCTAGTGACTAGTATGCTTGATCTATTTTCCATAACATGTTAACTGATTATTCAGAAAAGATTACTTTTTCGTGGAATATAATAAACTGAAAACACAATAAACTTGGAAGCTTTTGAAATTTATAAATTCGTAAGGATTTCACTTATTTAGTTGCTCTTTATCTTTTCGGTCTATACAACTCAATATGAATAATTTCATCATGTAAACAGAACTGACTTACAAGTTTCAATAAGTTTAAGACATAATTATACTATTCAAGACTGCTTATGCTTTTAACTGTTGTATCTTTTAACAATTCATCACCGGACGATATTTATTTTTTAATACGTTTTTTCTACTATTCCTTAACTGTAATGAACACTTTCTGGTATAGCTTGATTAGTAAAGGCATCGTTCTCTTTATCGAGAGGTAGTAAGTTTGATCTCCGACTTAGCCGGATATCCATCGTGTCCACTAATGGAGGCTGGGGCACGTTAATTATGTCATAGCTGCAATGTCCTCCAGGTGAAATGATACCTTTGGAGATGGCAGATCAAGTCTTCTGCTTAGTTTCTGCTTTTAAATTACGAAAACTACCATCTGGCCACTTCCACCTTACTGTAAGAACTCAACTCAGAGCTAAGTGCATAAAAGTATGCTGGTGCAACAACAACAATTTGTCGTATAACAAACACTCTCTATTACCGTTCATTTTTGCAGACATTATTAGACTTCCACTGTTATTAAGCAACTTAATTTAAATCTGTAAAGCTTAAAAACAGTATTCACTTAGTAATATATTTAAAAATAATTTTAGAAAAATTACTTCATGCAAATTAATGCATCATACATAGTTACCTTACTATTTTATTCATTTGAAAAAGACCAATTTTTTATCACATCATTTGATCAAAAAACGGTATGTACGTTTCATCACCTTTTACAATTTTAGAAATGATGCGGTGACCACCATCATTTAGCAATTGAAGAGTTTCTTTAATGATTCTGACTCGCTCCTCTTTTTGGTGCTCAGTTAGATTATGGGGAACCCAACGGGAAACTACATTTTTCATATGTAATTCTTCATGAATGATTTTGTGTATGGCTGTGGATCCAACGGCAGACATCACTTTTTCAGTGCGCGTTGTTTTTTCACCATTGTCGGCATGGGATCATCTTCAAAGACCCATACGTTGAAGATGATCCCATGCCGACAATGTTATAGTCCACTAGTTCCTTCTGTATCATTTGATAGGTACAGCGATTATCATCCATTAACATTCTTCGTATGGCAGACACATTATCCGGGATTACTGCCGACGGCGGCTTTCTTGTGTGTTCTTCATCCTGAAGACCTCTGCGACCTCTTCTAAATTCTCTAAACCATCTGAATACAGTAGCACGAGCTGGAGATTCATCACCAAATGCTAATTGCAACCATTGAACGCATTCTTTTTGATTTAATCATGCTTTAAAATCGTAGAAAATCATAGCGCAATGTTCTCGCAACAACTCCATTTTCTCTTCTGTATAAAATTTATTCTACGCTAAACAAGTTGAACCACAATTTAAGTCAGTAAAAAATCGTCTTCTGTGTTAAAATTCTTTGTATTTTAAAATTAAACCGTTATTTTTATTTTGTAAATTCTCGTCTGCACATATCTTAAAAATTTCAGAGTAACCATCGTACCATGCCTTCTTATTCGAATCCAAGTAAATACTATATTTTAATATTAAATTATAAGTATGTCTACGCTGATTATTTGCTGTGTTTGTTTCAAATACAGGTGTACACATAAGTAAAGGACATTCAACACATCAGTCAAATACCTTAGATTTTTAGACAAAGTAAATTAGGATTAATTTTAACTATGATTTCTTTTTAATTTTACCTTTTAAAGTTTAATTTTTCTTACACTTACTTGAGCAATAAAATACAGTTTAAAAACTATATAACATTACAAAAATTTTGCATAGCACAGAAGCATTTAATCATCTTATTCATTTTTTTCCATTAAAATACTTGTTCTCATTCACTTTATACCTGTTATCTGCTTGCGATCTTATTACTTTAAGAACAATAATTATTTAGCAATGCTTATTTAAAATAATAAATCAACAAAATTGCAAGTAACAGTGAATTTATCTCAATTTGTTTGAATAAAACCCTTATTCTGTTCGTATGCCGAATTTTCATCTTAGATTGAATTGAGAACCATTGTACTGAATGGAATATTTGGATTACTCACAACATTTTAATTAGTTCAAAACATAATTAACACATAATATTATAATATCTCCATGTAAAGTTGCATGTGACGCAATGTAATTAATTTAAACTGTGTAACATTCAGCTCCAGGGCTCTTCTCGCTTGAAGAGAAAAGCGTTTTGGATTTTTTTGGGATTTTTTTCAGATTGTGGGATTTTTTTCGTGGATTTTTTTCAATTTTACAACTGCAACCTGCTTGGACTGTATAGAAAAGCAGAAAGTAAAAATATAAATAAATAATAATAAGTAAATTAAAAAGGACATTAATTTTTTTCCCTTTTTGTTACATTTCCATATAATTTTTTCTTTTTAAAAATAAATAAAAATATTTGCAAATTTTTTTTTATTTATTTTTTTTTTAATTTTTAAAATGTAATATTTTTGTCTTTTGCGTCGCATGCGTTTACGCTTTTTTCAATACGCCAATGATACGGAACACGTTGTAGCGTGGATAAAAAGGCACCGAATTCAATACCTGATAGTTTTGTAATTATAAAGGAAGTTTTTCAAGTTTTTAACACTTCATTCTAATTGTTTTTTATCTGATTTATATATTAGATTTCATTTCATGATGCAAATCAGCGTTTAAAATAAAACTAACTAAATAGTGAATATTTATATTTTTCCAAATCAAAATATTCCCCGTAAAGTTTTATATAAGTTTTCTTCTGGAAGCTGTGTCATACGAGAAAGAGAGTAGTATGCTTTATTCCTTTATTGGTTAAGAGATTTTTGTAAACATATTCATAAAAAGATTTCTAATGCCGGTTAAATAAAGGTTCATCTCTAGAGAATATATAAAGTGAAAGAATTTGAACTTCATAAGCCTCTTATATATATATATATATATATATATATATATATATATATATATATATATATATATATATATATATATATATATATATATATTACATGAAAAAATGCATTATTCTAAATTTGATGAATTTAAAATATTTTATATAGTTTGTTTTCCAGAAAGAAAATTATGCAAATTATTAGGTTTTATTAAAAAAATTAATTTACAGTATATTTACTCTATGACTTTTATTTAAATTTATTTATAAGTAATTTTTTTTTAATTCTGTATATAATCTCACTTACTAATATATCTAAGAAAATAAATTTATGTACTAAGAATCTGTTGAATAGTTATAAAAAAATTGAAAATGAGACTAAATTTCAATATAAATTCTTGTACATGTACACTTATTATCAAGTTATAACCAAAATTATGCCGCAAAAATTGTGAAACTAAAAAGTTTTTTTATATTATGTTATAAATGAAAATTTATGTAAATTACATACAAAATTTACTTTATTTTCTTTCATAAAAGTCGATCAAAATAATGAAAAATAATTGCAAAATGTTTGTATAGTTATTACTGTGATTTTTTTTTTTTTTTTTTTTTTTTTTTTTTTTTTTTTGAGATTTTGAGAAAAAATGCTTTTGTAATTTATGTATATCAAAGTATTTTTCTTTCAACGCAGTTTATAAACTTTCAGAAACTCTAATTTCAGCTAAAGTAAAATTTAAAATCTGTATTAGCAACTTTAAAAAATATTTTATGTAATGAAATCATTTCCTCGCATATTTTTTGCTGTTAAGAATAATTGCAAAATAAATTTTTTTTTTACTAAAAAAAAAAAAAAATAAAGCAAAAGTTCCTAAATTCTTTGATTCTTTCACTACGCAACATTGTTATAAGTTCATCAAAGCAAAGAGTAAGATTTTTATAAATTTGCAATAGCTTAGCCAGATAAAAGATCTTAAAAAGAAAAAAATGGATAAACGTGTTTTAATATATTCAAATATTATAGTCAAATAAAGCTAACTTTCAAGATGAATGTATGATGCTCAGGATAGCAAGCAAAGAATTAATAATTTTTGAGGGTAAGACTGATTTTTAACATGTTTTTAACTCGTTTAATTTATGGTATATAAAATGTACTTTAAGTCAAAAGCATTTTTAGATCATAATGATTCAGATAATTTCGTTGAAAATTAGAAGCGCCTTTCGATTAATTCTTAATGGGAAATTCTGAATTTTATAAAATATTCAAAGGCACCTTTTAGGATTTAGTAATTCTAAAAGGTGCCTTTAACTCTACTTAACTATAGGCAGTTTATTATAGGCAAATATAGGCAATATAACTAAAGGTAATATTAAAAAATGGGCAATATATATAAAACTATAGGCAATATTAAAAACTTAATTATAGGCAATATTAAAAAATGGGCACAGGTACCGTATAATCAGGATTCCAAATTCTGAATTTTTTTGGTGATGAAGAATGTTACCAAGATGACGTATCACGATGTGCGCGACGACGCAAATACTAGGGGTACCAAAATAGAATTTTCTGTATAATTCTTATAATTCTCCGTATGTATGACGTAATAAAAACGAGTTTGCCAGATACATAAGAAAACCAGCCAAAAAAGTCGCCAAACTCAGAATTTGGCGTCCTGTATTATACGGCGCCTGTACCACAAAATGGTTGCTTAAAAAACTGCATTCCTCTCAGTAATATCATACTGTAACTTCAATGAGTTACTATTGATATTACATTCGACATAGGAAAAGTATATATAATCTGCTCAAAGAATTTCAAAAAAGGAAATTTTTTGGGGTCATTGAAAAATTAACGGGTTGTTTAGTTGAAAAGGGGAAAATTATGGATTCAGATTCGCATAAATAATTGAAATAGAACCGAGAAACACGTGTATCTATATAAATCTTATATTCATATAAATTTTAGACAATATGTTATAGGATTTTAATATGAGCTAAAAAGAGCAAATTTTATGCAAAATTATATTAGGTATAAAACGTTTGAATAGATATTTATGTTTTATTCTGAAGTTTCCAATTATCATTCAGATGATCTTATTACTTAAATCGATGTTACTTGGTAAAAGTGTCCTCTATTAACAAAGATAATACTTTTGCTATTGTTTGAGAATTCCAGCTTTTAAAACAATTAATGGTGCGAATAAATATTCTTGGAAAAAGTCATATTTGATAGCGAAATCGGAAAAATCGGAAAATCTAGAAAAATAATCGTGGCGGAATCTTTATAAACTTCGCAACTACAATTGTTGGCGATATAAAGGTATCTAAAATTACGCATTTTTTGATCTGATATTTTGAATAGTTAGTGCATATAGGTTGTTCTATATCAAACAAATATTCTTCATAACATTCTAAAAGCATTCCCAGGTGTGATATATATTTTATTTTATAAGAGGGATTCACCGTAATCATTAGATGTTCAATATAGACAAACTCAACCATATTTTATTATTCTCAAATCAGCGACTGATGGCTGTGTGGTTAGCGTTCCTGACTCCTAAGCTGTTAGTCTAGGGTTCAAAACTCAGTCTGGGCATAGATGTTTCTTTCTCTCTATATTTCTCAGTTGACGTATGTATGCAGCCAGCTCACCTTATAAACGGGATTGCTGTAGTATGGCATAGTAACGCTATTCGCCTCCGTGACTTGGCTCACTGGTAACGATAAATGAGTAACAGTTTCTGGCCTTGGTGGGGTGAAGGGTTAGTCATCCCAGTGCCCACCATTATTTAAAAAAAATTTTAAATCGTTATCTCAATTCAAAGACTGTCTCTACTTAACTGTGGAAATAATCGGTCAACGATTCTTATTAATATTTGAACGAGATAGTTTGCGCAATCAAACTTGAAGTAAGCAAAATTCAAGTATATGATTTGATATTAAAATAATTTTTCTCTAAAATATATAATGTCTTAGAGGAATTTGCGGTAAAATTTACTTATGTTAAATTTTCGTTCAAGAAATTTCTTTTAAAATTCCCGCTACATGATCAGTTATGATCTTTTAGTATGTTGCTGATGTATTTGTTGGGCTGTAATTAAATGTAAAGCATTGGATTATTATAATAAAAGTTGTTGCAACTCTACATTTGTCCTGATCTGAAAGAATTTTTTGCTTCAACTTTATAAACTAGTCTCTTATTTAATAAAATATGGTAACCATGTTCAACAAATAACTCCATTCTTTTTTTCTGGTTACGGATCCTTTAAGAGAATCTATTGTAGATGTGCTTCGATCGCTGATACCTGATGAATTTTATTACACATTATACACTGCACAAGATCATTTACGATGTACTACACTCTCCATCCCTTAGTACTTCTGAAGCAAAGTAACTACGCCATTCCAAATGTAATTCGCAACTGGTCCACTTCCGAGAATTAATCGTAATTTGCGTATGTTTCTTGAAATTGACCTGGTCTGCTTTTTATTTAGAACTTACACAATTTTTAATATATTGGTTACTTTGCAGTAGATTGAAAATTGTGTACTGGTTATGAACTTACACAATTTTCAATAATTCTACCTTAAAAACATATATGATATGTATAAACGAAATGTTTTTTTTTTTTTTTTTTTTTAATTTTTCAAACAGATTTTAGGGACAGTTAATATATTATATTTAATAGCAATCCACTGCCTGTTTTAGTTTCGTTTTTACGATGTTTGTAGTTACAATGTTTATATATATATATATATATATAAATATATAAATATATATATATACAATTCACTTATCAATTTTTCAAAATATTTCGATTTTCTTTTGAATACAGTATTATTATTGCATATTACAGTTTCAAATTAAAAAGTATGTAAGTATATTGATAGTGTATAGGTTTTTAAATCAGCTTGAGAAAATAGATTTATTTAGAGAACAACTAATTTTTCTCCCCCCCTGGTTGAATTCTGTTATATCTCCATACGATAATCATCGTAGCGGGAAAAAAAAAAGCATAATTAATGTTGTAAATATTTGATTCATGCATTGCT
The DNA here is from genome assembly GCA_030067965.1 of Latrodectus elegans. Taxonomy (NCBI): domain Eukaryota; kingdom Metazoa; phylum Arthropoda; class Arachnida; order Araneae; family Theridiidae; genus Latrodectus; species Latrodectus elegans. The sequence goes on from CM057812.1 coordinate 31,144,049, forward strand.
GAAAAAAGTTTACTTTTTGAAAAGTTACTAAAAAACAGTACAAACATTTTTTTTTAATTTTATATAAGCTAAATAATTATTATTTATATACAAAACTTATTCAAGCGCCAAAGTTTATTTTTGACGGAAGCTGCTTAGCAATTGCTTCGATGACCAATTAGAGGGGATATAATAGAATTGTCCCGAATCTTTTAGTATAGTGAATCGCATATATTGCTATTTTTAAAGCTTCCAGGAAAAAAACATCGTAATTTTTTTTAAAATTATTATAGTTTAAAACAAATCTAATTTGTTGCTGTATTTATAATTGCAATTCCCGATTCTTATTTGTAATGAAATTTCTAAATTAAGTTTGGAAACAATTTTTTAAATTTTAAATGTAGACATTCTTATATTTAATTGTTATTTAAATCTTCTTTTAAAGAGATTTTTGGAATAAAATATCTGCTTTTATTACAAACTAAATTCTTGAATCATTTTATGCATTCTTAATCAAAATTCAATAATCTATAGGAAAAAAAATTGTAGTTTTAAAAAAAATTGTAATTTGATATTTCTTGCTCTTAAATATTATGCTCTGATTACAACGTACAATGAAATCATTAAAATATACCAATATTTATTGGGTAGCAGGCTGTAATCAAGAATTTAATATAAATTGAATTATAAAAATGTTAATTTATATATATATATATAAATTAATCATTTATAATCCTCAATAATGATGCATTGCATAGACAAATAACCAAAATTTACGAGAACATCCATTGTTATTTCGGTTAATTTCAATAATTTCTGTATACCCTAATATATAAGACTCAAAATTGAAAAGTCAGTTGAGTTTGTAAATTTATGTAATCACTGTACTAATCTTCGATAAATTTATGATGCATCTAAGCTATTGTAACGGTTTTAATTTTCATTACGGACTAACAACCAAAAAAACATCTAATTTTTCAATCAAAGCTTACATTTGCTTATTGCCTATAAATTTACGTTTTAAGAAAGTATAAAATCACAATTCTAATTAAACTGCACGTAAGATATGACTGTATCAAATTTTTTAATTAGTTTTCTTAAAAGAAGTATATATTATATACGAAATATAAGAAAAGAATTGCTTTATTTTTTATCGAACTATATAATAATTACAAGAATACCACATAGTCTGAATATTCTTCTAATTATTAAAACTCATGATAAAAATTACTTTTAAAAGATGGCGCCACAAACTTAAATTTTTATGACGTAATTTGATTCACGGTATTCTGTAAAAGTTAAATATTATTATAAGCGATACATTTACAATCAACCAGTTAATTAAGGCTCGAACCCACTGCTTGAATGAGTTCTGCTTTAATTCTCTCTACATTGAGAGTTAGGGGGATGTAAAAAGGGGGGAAAGAGGGTGAGAAAGGGGTGATCGTAGGCCTCATACCCTGGGGTACAATTACATGCTAATGCCGTTTCTGTGTGTAAACATATCGGTTCGCACTCTGAGTATATTAAATCCTTACAACTGGGGGTCAGTTGTATCAGCTAATAAGCTTTTCGACTCTTTTCGCGCGCTGTCTACCTTTCTGAGGGATCGAATACATATCTAATAAGCTTAAACTCAGATCTGTTGCATTTTGTGTTGTAAAAAATTAGCATTAAGTTAAATCAAGTGTAAGTTATAGGTGTTTAGAATGAAATTTTAAAAAATTTTAAAAAAGAAAAATTAAAGTGAAAGTTAGAGGAAGCATCTTCAAATGGGATTAATTTTAAAAAATGTCTATAAAAATTTACAAATAGCAGAAATAAACACTCAAAAAAGTGCAGTTTTATATGTCTCTGCTATCTTTTATGAAAACTAAGATAATGTATTGAAAATTAAAAATGAAAATCTTGTTTATGCTCATGAAATCCTAAGAAAAGCCGTGTATGCATGTGCGTTAAGAAAATCTTTAATAAAATAATTCATAAACGATAGAAAATGTCTAATGATATTTTTGAATGTCAAACGTTTGCTTCAGAATAACCCGATGTTTACTATATAATGAGCTATATTGAACTTTATTTCATAGCTTTTTCATATAATACATTTAAATTTAAAGAGTAACTTTATATAGAATTCAATCACACACCATATTTTATAATAGTTTACAAAGTAAATTCAGAGACGGTAAACTAGTGGTTTGAAATAAAACCCGGAAACTTTTCAAATTATTCAAATAGAGATTTTGTAAAGACATTATAGCTGTTCTAATCTACATATTTATTTCACCCTTTTTAAAAATAAATTATAAATACTCGTTTTAAAATTTCCATTCTGAAAGATCTTATTTAAGCTGCACTTATTATGTTGAAATCACACGAAAATGTGACTTTTTTGGCCAAATATGTTTGAGCATTAATCGAGTAACAGTCTAATTAGAGCTAATTTTGAAAAAAAAAATGCTACCAACATAGAGGATACTTTCAACTTTTGAAAATATTTATTTTTATTGTTATAAATGAGCCAATTAATTCCTGATTCAATTAATCCGTTGTTTAGTCTCGAATTTGCAATTTACGTTGCGTATTTTCTGCATGCTGTCCTTGTGTTTTCTCAAAGAATAAAAGGAAAAAGATTATTTTATTCTATTTATCATCAAGATAAGTACCAAAATTTCTTCAAAATTATTTAAATATTCAATGCTCAAAAAACTTCTTGTGTGAATTTTTCATCCAGTGGTTAAATAAGAGTTCAAAAATAGTTTTTTTTTTTGGGGGGGGAGGGAATTACATCAAAAACAATTAATAAATAATTTTGGAATTTCTTGCTTGAGCTTCTCAATGAAACAGAACGTCTAAATTTAATTTTATCTGCCATGTATCTCAGTTAAATGAAGCACGATGTTTTAGATTGGTATGAGTAAAATTTGTTATCACTAGATTTATTATTTCTTAAAGGCATGTTCCATGTATTTCAAAGAAAGTTTTAGATTTCTTCCTAGCTAGTTGAATAACTGAAAATAAAGGAGTTTTAGTTTTATGTATGTATATTAGCAACTTATTAACTCTCTTCTTTGTCCTGGATGAGAGGTTGTCCTCCAGAGGATCCCAGGTCGTTGCGGTATTTACGGGAATGAACGAGCTGACTTTTTGTCTAAGAAAACTTCAGCTTTTACATCCACCTTCCCATCCAGTTCCTCTTCTTGGGAGCAAAACCAGGTATGGGACAATTTCTGCCCTTAGGAACGTGGCTGATGTAATAACCTGGGCTTGCTTCTTGGATGGCCAGCAGCGTTGTGTCAGCAGCTATGGTTTTTCCTATGGCTGGTTTTAGAATTATTGCTGGAAATGACCATTTGCATGTCCATCTGCATAAAATCAATCCAGCCAATTCACCTATTTGTGAATCCTGTGACACCTCATCTGTGACTGTGAATCATCTCTTTAATTGTCTCGCTCTTTCTGACGTTTATTCCAGTAATGACTTTCAAGCCGTCTCACCTTCTGGAGCTATTTCAATATTGTATAGGACTACAAGATGCCTCATGTCTGAAAAGATGATAGCGGTCGTAAGTTTAAAAAATATGCTTTGCATGCATATTTGTTGGAGATTTAGATTGGTAGATTTCATTTTTTCTTTTACCCATCACATGTATAAAAAGATTAATTTCACACAGTATAGTAAAAAGCATATCAATTAAATGTTTCTATAAAAAGTTTCAAGATTTGACTCACATGTGTTCAGTCAGAATTTTTCTTAGGTAGGAATTATAAGTTACGATGGAGAAGTTCCGGAAGAATTTTCATGAACTTACCATGACAAGTGTTATATTGGATCTATTGTTGGCACAGGTGCCGTATAATCCAGGATGCCAAATTCTGAGATTGCCGCTTTTTTGGTGGATTTTTTTTTAAGTATATGGCAACCTCGTTTTTATTAAGTCATACATATGGAGACCTATAAGAATTTTGCAGAAAATTCTATTTTGGTAACTTTAGTATTTACGTCATCGCTCATGTCACGATACATCATCTTGGCAAAATTTCTTCATCGCCAAAAAAATTCAGAATTTCGAATCCTGGATTATACGACACCTGTGCTCTATTGTTGAATATTGAAATAAAGTTTTTATAACCGCTTCAGATTCCGAGAGAAAGAGGCTTACATTTTTCCAAAACAGCATGTTGCGTTTAATTATTTAGTGTGGCCAAAAAACAAAATTAAAAAATCGCAATCGTTTCTTTTATTTAAACGAGTCTAATTGTTTGTTATCTAATAACTGTTAGTTTTGATGCTACGTAATGGAAATGAAAATATGAACTTATAAAATGTATGAACTGTAATACATTTATGATGAACATTTATAACTCTTAAATTATTTTTTAGCTACGAAATTTTAACATAGTCATTGCAAAACAGTAGTAAGCATGTTTGCTCATTGGGCTTTCTTCCTTATGTTCATATCTAAGCATTAAATCGATTTTCTGCACTTATAATGACTATGGTATGCAGTTTATTTCCCCTTTATTTCAATAAAATAAAATGCATATTACTACTTTAAAGTTCAATTTATAATTACCTCTAATATTAAGATTGTTTTTTTTTATAAATAATATAAGCTAATTGTTTAGTTGTCCTGAATAATATTTACTTTTTCATTACATGTTTTAATGTTATTTTTGAGTGATTTTGCTTTCTTGTTATATTTTAATGTTTCTTTATAATGTTACATTTTGATGCTATTTTTGAAGGTTTTTAGATTATTGTTTATTTTGAAATTTTTTTTTACATTTGTTATTTTATTGTTATGTTGTATATTTCAATGTTATTTTTTAATACTTGGATTTTGTTATATTTTGATGTTAAGATTTATATCATGTTTTTACTCTTGATGAGTTTTAAGGAAATATTTAAGAATATTTTTTTTAAAACTCTTGTTAAACTTTGGCATAATTTTTTAAAACTTTTGTTTTATCGGCATTTTGAACTTATAGTTTTTTTTTTGTTATTATTTATTTAAAGTAATTTTTGAAAATTTTTATTTTTATTTTTACATTTTATTGCTATTTATTAAAAATTTTAATTTAAATTTTAATTTTAAGTTTACTTTGGACAGCTTTTGCTTCCCTATATTCTGACGTGATTTGAGATGTTCATGTTTTTTTGCTGTAATTTGAGAACATTTTCTGTATTTGGAGTTACTTTTGGCTTTTAATATCGATAATAAAGTATATGAAATGTTGTGTGTGTGTGCGTGCTTGCGGGCGGGCGCTTAAAAGTAAATAATTTCTTTTATCATTTTGAATCTCACTTATCTTAATTGATTATTTTGTGTGATTTCAATGAATTTGAAAAATCAAGCTTTGATTGTAAACTCAGATTTTCAAACAACTTTTCGCTCAAATTTATATTTTAAAGGATACTAATATAGCATTTTAAAAAAAAAAAAAGACAAAATTGTTAGCTGACTGTTATTTAGCTCCATAAAAATTACATTTGCTAATTAACAAATTTCATTATTTGTTAGGATTTTCAAATTAAGACAAATTACAATGTGCATTTGTCTCGAAGCGTGTTGCCAGATTACACATAGTAAATAATGGCACACTTTCTATCCTCTTTTCCATCGATTCTTTAAATCCTATTCTCTAGAGTTGGTGAACACAAGTAAGGAGTAAATTGCCACTCATTTGTCTCCCCTTGTTGACGCAAAAGACAAAATTTGTTAATTCCGCAAAAGGATTCAAATTGAATCGAAGTGCTAATGATAATCGGCGCTGAGCACCCACCTAAAAGTGCTGATTCGATGATAGCCAGTTTGGGAATCGGCACTTTCGCTCTAAAGTTAATGACCGATTGTGTTGAATGCAAGATCATCAAACATTCTCAGAAGTTTCTTTCTAATCAATAATTTGGCGTTTCATGCAAGTTATTGTGCCGCGTGCGAAGAGTTTAATTTAATTTGTGGTGCAAATGATATCGAAACTTCTTTTACCACATCAATTTCGAAAAGTAATTAACCCCTTACCTGATTGCTGTTCTCCTTAAAAAATTACAAGTACATATTAATATAACGTTAAAATTTTTTTTACCTTATATAACATAAAAAACCAATATAAATGAATAAGTTTCTGATAAGCATATTAAATTTTTGTAAGGAAGTGGAATAACAGACTCGGAAGCACTTCATATCTTCAAAGACTAGCCTTTAAGAGTTACAGTTGTCTGAAGATAAACTAGATTAATTTGTCTTTTTACCTTCACATTATGAAATTACTAATGTATGGACTTTTTGAATGATACAGTAGAACATCAGCGTAGGAAACATTCATCAAGAATCATAAATAATCAATACATTAATATTCGCTAGATTTAATCCATATTTTTATACTTAAAAGATAATTATATCGTTCATAGCTTTTAGTCATTATTTTTATCCAAATAAAAAAATTTATCTGACCTTCCGAAACAATTTAACATTTTTTACATTATTAGACAATTCGGAAAGATATGATTTTGAGACATACCCGTTTAATATTCAGATAAATAAAGAAAACTGTGACACAGTTGCCGTATAATCCATGATTCCAAATTTTGAATTTTTTTTTGCGATGAAGAAATGCTGCCAAGATAACGTATCGTGACGTGCGTGATGATGTAAATACTAGGGTTACCAAAATAGAATTTTCTGCATAGTTCTTATAGGTCTCCATATATAGGACTTAATAAAAACGAGGTTGCCAGATACATAAGAAAATCCACCGAAAATTAGCTATCTCAGAATTTGACATCCTGGATTATACGGCACCTGTGCGAACAATAGCTCCAATATAACACTTGTCATGGTGAATTCATGAAAATTTTTCCGGAACTTCTCCATCGTACCTAAGAAACATTCTGACTAAAAACATGTGTAGGACGTAACAAAAGCAAGGTTTCCAGATACATAAGAAAATCCGCCAAAAAATCGCCAATCTCAAATTTTGGCGCAAGGATTATACGCCACCTCTGCCAAAACTGTTCTAACATTTTAAAATTTGTAAATGGGTGCTCGATTAAGTGATGAATAACATTTAATGTTTTATGTAAGATATTCATTATTTATATACAGCTCAAAAATCAATAAAATAGTCCTTAGTATTGGCAGATCTCATTCTCAAAATCTGTAGTCCAGAAATATTTATTATATTTTATTTTCATTACTCGTATTAATTTCTGTAAAACAGTCATTCAATTTCATGTTTTCCCATCTTTTAAAATAATTTTACATTTACCTCACAGATTCAAATATTCAATTTCTTTTTAAAATGTATCTTCATTTGATACATATTCAATATATGTAATAAGTAGCTCCAAATTATTCCTCGATAAATGAAATTTTATGTTTTTTACAAAAAGATACATTTCAAATTATTTATAAAATCATTTCAATATGTTAACCAAAAACATTTTTACCTTACTCTCGATTAAGGATTATGAAAATATTGAAGTTGGACACTTTATATATTTGAGACAACTGTCATTTATTTAGTTTCTTTTTTTTAATATTCCTATTTTAGAAAATGAGATAGTTGTAGAATAATTATGTACAATTAGATCTAAAGTCAGTCTAAGTGATACAAAGCACTCGCCAGATTAATATCTTAGTTTCAAAACCATAATTGAATGACGGAATATGCATGTAGTGTTTCTGCATATCTATTTGTCAAAATTAATTTTTTTAATATTCTTTATTTCCATCATTACGACACATGACTCACTGGAAAAATCTGTGGAAAAAATGTCTTTGAAAAGCAATCGATGTTAAACTGAAAAACACTAAAAACTGGAATGCCAATTATTTAACAACCAATTAATTTAAAAGCGATTTTAAAATACTGAAACAATAACGTTGATTAAATAGTCATACATTTCAGTAGAGAAAAAGAATTTTTATATATTAAGTCATTATATTGGATTATGCAGAAATAATTGTACTATTATTAATACTTTAGAAACTACAAAAAAAGGCAAAGCATTTGTGAAATAGTCCAAAATCTTTCAGCGTGGGGAATATATGATGTAATGTTTCGGTGCTATTAGTTTTCTTTGCCTTCAAGATATATTAGAAGGAAATATATATTTATAACTCATCGCGACTTAAGATATTTAAGCCATGTTATGTATATTAAGAAAATCATTTTCAGTTTGCTTACTCGAGGGTTACTCTGAAATGTTTGAGATACGCAGAATTTACAAAATAAAAATAACGGTTTAATTTTAAAATACAAAGTATTTTAACACAGAAGGCGATTTTTTACTGATTTACTTCAATTTGTTTAGCGTAGAATAAATTTTAAACAGAAGAGAAAATGGAGTTGACGCGAGAACATTTTCGCGATATGATTTTCTACGATTTTAAAGCAGGATTAAATCAAGAAGAATGCGTTCAATGGTTGCAATTAGCATTTGGTGATGAATCTCCAGCTCGTGCTACTGTATTCATATGGTTTAGAGAATTTAGAAGAGGTCGCAATTTTCTTCAGGATGAAGAACATACAGGAAGACCTCCGTCGGCAGTAATCCCGGATAACATGTCTGCCATACGAAAAATGTTAATGGATGTTAATCGCTGTACCTATCAAATGATACAGAAGGAACTTAATATTGGATCCGCAGCTTTATACAAAATCATTCATGAAGAATTACATATGAAAAAAGTAGTTTGCCGTTGGGTTCCCCAAAATCTAACTGAGCACCAAAAAGAGGAGCGTGTCAGAATCAGTAAAGAAACTCTTAAATTGCTAAATGATGGTAGCCATCACATCATTTCTAAAACTGTAACAGGTGATGAAACGTAAATACCGTTTTTTGACGTTCCAAGACGTCAAGAAAGCAAAGTATGGGTCTTTGAAGATGATCCCACGCCGACAATGGTGAAAAAACAACGTGCACTGAAAAAGTGATGTATGCCGTTTTCTTCAGAATTACGGGATTGGTCAAAGCCATCAAGTTGGAAGCACAGAAGACAGTAACAGCAAACTCGTATACCACTAAATGTCTTCCAGAAACTCTACAAGAACTGAATGTTAGAGGACTAATGCTTCACAATGACAATGCATCTTCACATACAGCCTGATTAACAATTGAGTTTCTTAAACAAAAGCAAATTAAAATGATCGAACATCCGCCATGTTCACCTGATCTAGCTAGGTGCGACTTTCGGTTATTCTTTAATCTAAAAAAGAACTTACGTAGACGTCGTTTTCATTCAGAAGAAGAGATTGATGTGGCTATAAATGCATTTTTTCATCGATTCCAAGAAATGAATGGCTTGAGGCATTTAATCTGTAGAAAATTCGCCTGCAAAAGTGCATTGATGCTGAAGGAGACTACTTTGAACACACCTAAAATTTTGTAAGTATAACTTTAAAAACCTAGTTGTATCTCAAAAATTTCAGAGTGACTTTCGTACATTACGTTACTGAAATATTATAAAAATAAGATGCGTATATAGGTTTGCATTGAAAACATTTGTAGGATCATTCAAAAGCATTCAAAATAAGAAATAATTAAAAGAATTGTGTGAGTTCAGTAATTTTGATTCTTTCCCTTTAAACATTTTTTTTATTTTGTTTTCATATATTAATTCTATTCGTAGACTGAGAAAATAAAATTTAAGAGAATTTCAACGTGTGATTCGTGATTTCAGAGTGTGGTTTCTATGTATGATATCATAGCATCTCAAAATTTCTTTTATTAATATCAATTAGCATGCTTTTTATTTTCTGTCATTAAATAAATCAAATAAAAAAATTGCAAAACTCTACCAGAAAAATATAACATTTCATAATGTCATAATACAACATTTTAAAATGTTTTGGAATGGAGGAAAAACACTCCTGGATATATTTCCATAAATAAAATCAAAATTGTTTTTGTTAAATAGGGATATTTCTAAAACAAATAAAAAATAATAACATTTAAAGAATGCACCTTTTGATTTTACGTTTTATTTTTAATTTTGATGTACATTATAAATCCCTTTTAATCTCCATATAATCCATTACATTAAATTAGTTGGTGGTTAACTTAATTAATGGTTTATCTAAGTAATCGAATAATATAATATGTTAATCATTTTTGCTGCTTAATACTATATCGTGCCTATCCTATTATCTAATAACTTTCTCATTTCTTTTCTGCATTTTTCTAGTTTATTAATTAATAATTTCCATGGGATATATTTAATTAATAAATTTGAATTAAATATTTTAGTAGCTTATGAGATCAAAATTTTCATTTATAAAGCTTCTCTTACATATAAACTATTTGTTGATTATAAAATAAGCAGATTTACAATTAAAAAGAATTGAATTTTTTATAGTTTTAATTTTAAGTAATCTAAAGAATGATCACACACACAGATGCTGTATAATCCAGGAGTCTAATTCTGATTTTGGTGATTGTTCTGCGGATTTTTTATGTATGATTTTTATTATGTCATAGATATGGTGACATAAAAAAATGGTGCAAAAAATTCTATTTTGGCAACCCTAGTATTTACATCGTCGCACACGTCACAAAACGTCGTCTTGGCAACATTTCTTCATCACCAAAAAAATTCAGAGAATTTGGAATCCTGGATTATACGGCATCATTGCCATAAAGTGCTTAATTTCTTTGAAGCAAGGAACTTAAGGAGATCATGTTTAAAGTTACAACTAATTTAGATTAGCCTTTTATGATATATTTTTAACACCACATATCCACAAACTGCGTGAAGTCCTCATAATCTGGGTAGGATTCAAATACAAGAACAGCTGAATTGAAGACATTAGTACTGATTTTTCAGTCCCCAACTTGGCAGTGTTAGACCTTATTTTCCATTACAGATCGACATTGAGAACTTCAGATATGTATTTTTCCATTAAATACTTTGTAGATATTATGAAAGTTATATTTCAGATGGTTAAAAGCTTTTGTGCGCACTAAAAACAACTGGACTTCATACCCTCGAACTCACACCTTTCCTCAGTGATTCCGGTTGTCAGTTCACAAACCCTGGAATATATCAGACAGAAAGATTTCGCGGAAAAGAGAGAGTGAGAGAATAAGTGTGCCAAAGTGGGGGAGGAGGAGACACGAAAGAGAGATATAAACCGACGAAAATTTTAGATTCGTACAAATGGGATGGGCGCAGAGAGGAGAGCTTCCGGTGAGTCAGCGTTTCCGGTTTCGGAGGCTCTTTTCCCCAACCCACACCCTTTTCTGGTTTTGATAGAAGAGCTTAATCGGAGAAGGGGAGGTAGTAGGGGAGAACAATGACCAGAAGGGTGGCCGGGAGAGCTCAAAGTGACCGACTCGTGGCGGAAAAGGTATAATTAGTGAACTACGATTATTAAATAGTGGTGTTAATAATCGTCTGGCAATAGCTGCCATCTCTCGGGAGGGGGGTTGGTGTCGAGTTGTTTAATGGAATCCGCCGGATACTCGGAGAGAGAGAGAAAAGTGTGTTTTCGGACGGAGTATCTGTAAAGAATGAGATAAAAGTGCGAGTGAATGAATTGAAACGAGCTCAGTGGTGAATTTAAAACGGACTCAGAGAAGAGTTTTAATTTATCACAATAGAAAATGGTTGCAGTTACGAAGTAGTCGCAAGGAATATGGTCTGCGAGGATGAAGATTCTCTCACTTTCAGTTTGATGCAGCTGCATTTATCTTCAATGCTATCAGCTGCGTTTATTTTATGATATGCATTAAATATAGCGTTTATTTTGTTAACAGTATCTCCATTCATGTTCAATGAATGACTAAACACATATTAAAGGAGTAGAAAATAAAATAATGATTAATGTTTCACTATATCCAGCTTTCTGTAATTTTAGAAAAAAATATTCTTTTGTGTACATTAAATTTTTTTTCCTCTGAAATTTTCTATGAAAATTAACTATTATTTTTTAAAAAAATAGAAACCTCTTGATTTAAAAAGTAAAAAAAAAATTATTCATCAAAAAGCATGACTATTAATTAGTATCTTTTAGTAGAAGGAAATGTCTTCCTTTTTTGGTAAAGAAAATTAAATATTACTTTGATTAATAATTCATAAACTGATTAATGAAGATTTATAACTGTATAATGTCGTTACTATAAACCATGAAATTCTCAGTAAAATCGGATGTGGAATTTTACAACATATAATACTAAATCTCTGCTAAATGAAACCAGCGTTATTCTTAACATGTATTGTAACCAAAACAAAATAATTAAATGTCCATCAGTAATAACTAACATATTCTTTATTTACTTTAAGAAAAACTTAAAGGGTGAAGAAACAAAAACCAGTAATGTATAATATATAACAATCTCGACTGGTTTGTTTTGTTGATTTGTTTCTCTCTCTACAGCCACATTCATACAAAAGCTAGTTTTACAAGGGCCTTTTGCTTAAAATGACAAATAAATAATAAATATTCATGCCCTATATTGATATCTAACTCATGAACTGTTTAAATAAAGATCAGAATAATAAATATTTAATCTCAAGTTCGATCAATCTTTATAGAAAAATAAATTGAAAACACATTACCATTCATTGAGTTTAACAGTTTCTTACTTCTTCTGATTTGAAAAAAATTGTATAGAAATCATTATTTTAATGAGAAATCTTTCCTGCGGATAAAAAATATCTTTTTTTACTTTTACTTAAAAAGATTAAAATTTATCATGATGTATATTTATATTGCACTGAAGATACATCATAGATACATTGTTATTGGTGACTTTATCATTTACATACTAAAAAGCAATCGTGTATGTTTTTTCGCCAAACGTGAATATAGTTGATATGTACATACTATTCTTAACTTTTGTACTACATCAACTGAAATAGGAATCTAAAATTAGTTAATGTTCATATACTGAGTACTGTTGAGTCTTTTAGTAAATGAAGTTCCAAATAAAAACTAAAAGAGAATAGGTATGTAAACAAAAGAAATTTATGTAGCTCAATTAGCATTTAGATTTTCCTAGTTGAACTGCCTCTAAATAACTATTAAAATTGCTACACCAAGAAGGCGACATGCTACAGACGTGAAATTTATACGAAAGGAAGAAGATGCTGTGATATGTAAATGATTAGCTTTTCAGCGCATCCAGACAAAGCAGGCGCCAGTAGCGACACCTACATTGTGTTTAAATGAGGAAATTGTTCAGCCGGTTCCTCATACACAAATTGCATTTGAATGTTGTTGCTTGGTGAAAAGTTGTGATGCCTCGTGTAAGAAGGAGAAATGCGTACCAGTACGTTTCTGACTTTGATAAAGGTCGAATTGTAGCGTACCGGGATTGCGGTTTATCTTATCGCAGAGTATTGCTGCCCGCGTTGGTCGAGATCCAATGACTGTTAATAGAATATGGAATCGATGGGTTCAGGACGGTAATACGGAATGCCATGCGGGATCTCAACGGCCACCTATTACTAGTAGCCGAGAAGAGAGGCATATTATCCGCATGGCCGTAATGGATCGTGCAACCACGTCACGAGCCGTGAGTCAAGAAACGGGGTCGTTTGGAAGACAACAAGTGTCTGCACGAACAGTTCGACGACGTTTGCAGCAGCATGGACTCTCAGCTCGGAGACCATGGCTGCGGCTTCCTTTGACGCTGTGTCATAGACAAGAGCACCTTCAATGATGTGATCAACGACGAACCTGGGCGCATGAATGGCGAGACGTCATCTTTTCAGATGAATCCAGGTTCTGTGTACAGCATCATGATGATCGCATCTGTTTGGCGGCATCGTGGTGAACGCACACTGGCAGCGTGCATTCGTCATCGTCATACTGGCCCATCACCTAGCGTGATGGTATGGGGTGCCATTGGATACACGTCTCGGTCACCTCTTGTTCGCATTGACGGTGCTTTGAACAGTGCATGTTACATTTCTAGTGTGTTACGACCCGTGGCTCTACCCTTTATTCGAGTCCTGCGAAACACTACGTTTCAGCAGGATAATGCCCGACCGCATGTTGCCGGTATTGTACGGACCTTCCTTGATACGGAACATGTTCGGCTGTTGCCCTGGCCAGCACGTTCTCCAGATCTTTCACCAATAGAAAACGTCTGGGTCAATGGTTGCCGAGCGACTGGCTCGTCACCAAACGCCCATCACTACGGTTGATGAAATGTGGCATCGTGTTGAAGCTGCATGGGCATCTGTACCTGTACCTACAATCCAATCTCTGTTTAACTCAATGCCCAGGCGTATAACTGCTGTTATTACTGCCAGAGGTAGTTGTTCTGAGTACTGCTTTCTCAGGATGTATCCAGCCAAATATTTTTTGAAAATTTAATCACTTGTTATTTCTAGTATAATATATTTGTCCAACAAATATCATTTTGTTATCTGCATTTCTTCCTGGTGTAACAATTTTAATGGCCAGTAGTGTATTTTATAATTATCTTAACTGACTAACGTAATTTTCTTTGTCGCTAAGTTTACTTTTTTGTTTGCTTTACCTGGATATATCTCTATTCTGAAAGTACCAGATTCGTTTCTCGATTTCTTTTTAAAAAGAAATTCTTAATTAATTTTCGTAAGATTTTGAATTATTTTACAGTCCCTACTCACTGGATAAATAAATACTTATTATACCGTGAAAACTAATTTTTATCGTTTTGAAGTTTTGTGCAAATTTTTTATACAGTTTCTGTTATTGTTTCCAATCCCCGTGATCAGCAAAGCTAGATCAGGTCCATCAGTCCATTCACCCTAAAAAAGTCAAGCACCAGAAGGGGATCCCGAATCAGGTCGTTCTTGGTAAGCCCCAAACAAAATAGAATGTGGTCAGGAGAGACCTGCACCGAAGAACATTTAGTGCAGGTCTTGAAATGTTTGTTACCCCCTGTACTTCTTTCTCATTAAGTGTAGAATGTTTTTTTAAGATTTCTTAATATATATCTGGTTCGATTTTAATATAGTCCTATATGTATTTCAAGATACTGGTCAAAAGTTACAAGAAAATTAATTGACCTAAGAAAGCCCACTGTTGATAAAAACATCAGCATTTGGACCCAAAAGTTAAAGCAAGATATTGAACCTTGACCTGTACGGTAACTTGATACAGCTTATTCATATTTATTTATCGTGACTGCTGTTAAAGATTTCGGTGTGGAAGTAAAAGAGCAATTTAGGAATCGACTTTATCAATAGTCTGTGATTCAAAAGTCTTAAGTGATGACTCCTGATGCATAATAAACCGTGACAGACAAATCATCAAACTGAGCTTGTGGTTGAATAGTAGCATCGTGGATTTCTATTAAAAATTTCATTGATTTGGCCTCTAAATTCACCGTGAATATTTGTAGGAGATAGAAAAGCACTTTAAATTGTACTTCACAGGTAAATTAATCTTCATATATAGAAGGGGTTGCAAATAAGCAAAAAAATTAAATCACATTTAAACCATAATAAACACATAGCCTAGAATAACATAATTGCTTATTATATATGTTCTTAATCCTTAATTAAATAAACCGTTGGAATAAGAATATTTTAATTCAAAATTTATAAAATTTAAAAGATTATCAAATTAATTAATAATCTTTATATCTATGATATTAAATAATTCTTAATGATTATTCGTCATATTGTGTTTCAAAGGGTTTTTTGAATACAATTGATTCCAATATCCTTCTCCTGTAGCTACAGAAATTTAATAGAAAAAAAAATATTATTTTTGTATCCGGGAGAGAACGAGTTCAATTTCTGTCCACACCAAAGTCTATTGTCTTCAAACATCCTATATTAAAATTTTGTTGAGTCAATTAGTTGAATAATATTGGTTTGATTTGATTTGTCGCTCAATGATTATTTTTGCTCTGGAGGACTGATTAGACCGCGATAAATGGCTTAAAGTGGATTTCAAACCACTACGACCATCCATGCCCAAGTGGGACTCGAACCCATGAGCTGTAGAACCGAAGATTAGAAACGCTAACTATTAGTAAAATATTAGAGAATAGAGAAGAAAGTTTCAGTTCAACTGTTAATATTATCACCTGATGATAGTTAAAATTTAAGAATGGTTGGCCACGTTTAACAGACTTTTTCAAAGAAAATTCTATGCAGAAAACAAGTTATACTGCATTAGAATAATTAGCCCTCTGTTCTTCAATTAAACATTTCGTGGATGGGAACATTACATCGATATCTTGTGTAGGAAATCATTAATGTCTAAAAAATAATGAATGTGTGCGTGTGTGTGTGTTAAAAGAGAATAATATAGTTCTGAAAAAATCTTTGTATGTTAAAAGTTCCACAAATTCCATGATGAGAATATAAATGATTTGTTGTTGTTGTTGTTCTCGTGTGCCAGCTAGGCTGGCAAATTGGGTCCGCTGCTCCACTTTTCCAACTGAACCGTATTTGGTGTGGAGTCCAACTTCTTCAGTACACACACATGCCATAGTGACCCATTTATAGGGTAGGCATCCATTCACACCTCATTCACACAAGGAAAGGACAAAGACAGGATAGATAGAGAGAGAAAGTACATCCATGCCTGAACCGGGATTCGAACCCAGGACCTCCTTATCCTTAGTCAGGCACGCTGACCACAAGACAAGTTGGCCGGCAAATGATTTTCTTTTCCCATCTCATGATATGATATCATGATGAAAATCTCATCATATAATTTTGCCATTTCAAGTGTCACCCTCATCACATAGCCATAATTTAAAATTGCAGTAGAAATGGACAGCCAAAAATACCGCATTCACTTTCTTATATAAAAATAGCAACAGTTCCTTTTTTTGGATTTGATCTTTTACTAAAATTTATTTTGGAATAAATTTATAGCCTTTAACATATTTACATATTATTTTTTCGGAAGCATACCAAGTATGATTTAAATTTCTATATAAGAAAAATATTTTCCGATATTTCATTCTGTATAAGCACCTATTACATTAAGTTCATCAAAATTTATTATATACATATAAATTTTAATAACAAATATATTTCAGCTCTTATTTTTCACATATAGATCATATTTGTCGGTTGTCTTTATTACAAATAGTTTTCTTGGCCAAAATAATACTATAGACTTCAAAAATCAAGTTTTAATATATAATTTATTCACATACTTTATCATATGAAATCTTCTTTTAAAACATTTAAGGAAACTACAATAATGATTAAATTTAGTGAGAACACTTCATAAAAGGAGAATAAAAAAGATACTTCTTTTAAATTTTCACATTCTATAAATCCTCACAAACTTGAAATGATTAAGTCAAGGATACTTTTATAAAATCAAAATTTCGGAGTACTGAAAATTTTGACATGGATTCAATAATAAAATGAATGAATAAAAATGCAACATATGAATTGAAGTTGAAAGGTACAGTTTTAAAACACCATGTGCTTTGAAATAATCTGATAAGAAGTAAAAAGTAAAGTCAGTAGGAAAAAATTTTAATCCTTTAATTTATCTAATTTTATTTTCCTAATTCACGCTTTTCCAAAAATTTATTAAATATTCTATAAATTAGAAAAAATTAACAGTAGTTTTTTTTTTCCAGCATTTAATTTTGAATCTATTCTTGCTTTATATATCTCTTTTTTTCCCACAAAACTTTTTGTATAATCTTAATTTGATTTTGCCCCTCTACGGAATATGAAAACGAATTTAACCATCCTATGATTTAAAGATTATTTGTAACCGTTTCTAGAATCATTCAGCAAATAGGAATCCAATCAACAAACTATTAAATTCAATAAAAAAGCATTGATCATTCATCTACTACACAAGAAATTTGGAATTTTACACGTTACTTTTGGATTGAGAAATATACGCAATTATTATTGTGACAATAACAGTTTCGCGGATTATTTGAGTTTTGTGAAGTATAGTCTAAATGAAAAATAAAACATTAAAAAATGTACTTTAAAAATTATTAGTCAAAAGAGTAAATGGAAAATGAAGTTTTTATTAAAACATCGTTATTTCAATTCCTGTCTTGGGTCGCTGTGGCATTGTTATATAGGGCGTCGTTCTCATTATCGAAAGGTAGTGAGTTCGAACCTCGGCTTAACCGAAGAGCCGTCGTGTTCGCCAATAGCGGCTTGAGCACATTAAAACTGGGCGTGTTTGCAATGTCCTCCACAAGTAAAATGATACCTTTGAGGTAGCAATCCAAATATCGGGAGTCTTCTGCTAGGTCTTTGCTTCAAAATCGCAGACTCCACGCGGCTTTTTCTATCTAACTGGTAGAGCCCAACTCATGGTACAGGGAAGCATGCTGGTACAACAATTCCTTCCATATGCAAATCATAAAATTTTAGTGTTTGTCTTACAATAATTTTTACTAGATTAGGAAATTTTGAGACAAAAGATTTCTATTGATCTTCACATGTGACATAAGTCAGTTTTTACTTTTTGTATTTTAATATAAGTTAAATTTAAATTAATAGCTTTTACTTCTAAGCAATATAGAAAATTTTACAAAAAATATATTAAATTATCAGATATGATGATATATTTACACTTTAACTATGAAAGCCAAATGAATGATGCATGATGTGACGTCATTTAAAAACAACCCCTGAAATAGCTTGATTGATAGATTGACCTATCAAATTACATCAATTTGCGCAATGATATTCACTCATTAAATAGCTACAAAAGAATTAAACTATAAATGTGTGAATGTGGGAGAGAAAGAGAGAAAAACTATTTGTTAATGTTGAAAGAGATTTTTGTAAATTTTTCTTTACTTAAAGAGTTTAATGAAATCTTCATACGCGCTCATATACATCTCTAAGCAAATAATAATCGATACATCTGTTATTTTTACTGATTTCTGATTTTTTTTTTCTTCATTTAGAATAACTTTTATTTTTATCTTGTTTGTCATTTTTAAGACTTAAATGATACCATATAATTTTTCTTTTTATATGCTTACATTCTTCGCAAAGTATTTAAATATTTGATTCTTAAAATTTTGTATTAGATGCTCTTAAAATTTTGTTTGACTTTGTTAAAATTTGACTTAGAAAATTTTAGAATGTGCGGAAAGAAAACGTTGGCTTCTAATCTGAAATATAGATTGAAAACATTTTTTAGAGTTAAATTTCCTAAAAATCAATTGACTCAAACTTTAAAATTCTTGTGAGCAAAATGTAAATACTCTTCCGGTTGAGTCAGACATTCCAAGAAACAAAATACTATCACATACGCCCCAAAACAATTTCGAACGAGGGAACGAAGAATATTCTTCAAGAGAAAAAAGAAGCGAAATGAAGTGAAGGAGCTGACCAGAATCACGTGACCCGATCCTTAATCAAAAGCATCGCCTTTCCTAAATCCAGCCGGAAGCCAACTTGCGCATGCAGAATGTCTTCACCTAATGGATCCACTTCCGGTGACACACTGTCGCCGGATGTGCCGCCATCTTACCTTTCTTAGCCTCGACTCCAAAAGTCTTTCTGTGTACCAAACGATGTTTCAGCCTGATTTTAAACACGTCCTTCTTTTCTTTGCTTTGAGTTTTCCGACGGAAACGGTTTGACTGTTTTACAGACAACTCAATTCCTCAGTTAAAACTGCTCTAAAAGATTCGAGATAATAGAAAAAAAAAGAAAAAAAAAACAATCCCTGCCACTTCTCACGCAGCCTCCACTTTATTTTGTTTTCTTGAGATTCGAGTGTTATTTGAGGAAGTCTCTTTTGCCACCTAAACTCTAGTTTTTTGCAAAGAATATAAATTAAGAGCTGAACATCAAAAATCTCACGGGTTCTATTTTAAATTTGTGTGCTCTCACCTCTCTAATTTAATAACTCAGAAATATATTCATTAGCGTATTAAGGCGTAGATAATAGCTTTGCTGTTTAAATATATTATGAAGGTTTTAATTAACAACAACATGCTACTTTATGAGAAAAATTCTTATATATAAAAGATCGTATTCAAGTTTCACATGAGGGAAAAGCCACAAAACTTTATCACTCCCTCGGCATGCAAGAATTTAAAGCCCAAAATTTATCTCCCACAATTTAGTAGTACAAGGGATTGAAGTTTGGATCTTCCTTTACAAAGAAAGTTGGGTAGTGTGTCAATGATTCTGACAATTTCAAATCTTTTTATTTAAACAATGTGTCCAGTCATATGATTAAAGATGTTAAAAATTTAAGGGTTTTAATCAACAATCTTTCAAACTAAAAGAATTAGAATTTTACTTCCCTGTAATTTATTTAAAGCAAATATTTTATAAACTCGAAACTGAAACAAATTACTTTTTTTTATTTCAATATAGATATTCATTATTCAATTTGTGTTGGGTAATATAACATTTCTATAACTAAATACCTCGGTAACACAGCAAGTGATATAGAAGCCTATATAATACCTTTCTTTAAAAAACACGTATTCTAAATAAATTAAAGCCAAATAATTTGTCCATCAGAATTAAGTATCAGTTTTCTGAAGTAAAAACGCTTAACTCAGAGAGAACATATGATTTTAAAACAATTAAAAATTGAAATATAAATTTCTTGAACTTAACACAATTTATAAAAAGGAAACCAGTTCATCTAAAACATTACAGGCCTTAGGTGATATCATGTAGAATTTTATAAATTTATTATTACATAATTTTATTCAAACACACCCACTCACCCCTACACACAAATAATAATAAACTGGCACTATAGCATTGCTTACACAGCACTAGTTATACCGATTCATTTTCTGTTTCAGAGTAAAACAAGGTTGTTTATATTTACTTACGCCTCCATCTTTGCTTTCAAAATTAACAACAATCAATTCTCCTTTTATTCTATAAAGCAGCTGTTTTAATTCGAAGATGTTTCGTAATATTCTTCCTTCTATGGAAATTTTTTTAATCCATATTATTCAAATTTCACTCTCGAAGCTTTTTTTACGAGAATCTTTGTAAATGCTCTTACATATATTCAAGTAAAATATCTTTTCAACTTTTCTTTCTTCAGAATACTTCCTTTTACTTCTTTCAATATTTCTATTTCAAAATTTGTTTTTCTTTTACTTTCCAAATTTAATGGTGATTTCGGTTTATTTAGAGCTTTTTCTAAGGATGTTTCTTGGAATTAATTAAAACATTTCTTCAAATTTAATAATACTCTTTTTTTACACACTTCTGTACCTTCTCATAATTCTTTTTCTTGCTTTCTCCACAACATTCCGATTGCATTCCAAAATTTCAATTATTCAAAAAATTACTTGCAAACTTTTCAAGTTACAAAGTCAACTTCTTTTTACTTTACTATATTTAATCTCACAAATATTTTTCCTTTATTCTACAATTATCCAGTTTCATTATTAAATTTCTTTCATTAAATTCCCTTCAATGATTGTTTATTTGCAATCAATTAAACCATTTTTCAGCATAACATATGATACAGTTTCTGAAAATGATCATTATATGAGTAATTTACAATGAAGGAAGCATGAAAATAATTTAAAATTTACAACATGATTAGCGGAGGTGAGATATGCAAATGATTAGAATTTCAGCACAAACGCGCATCACGTGCACTTATGGCACCACTTCAATATTTAAGGCTTAGAGATTTCCACAATTTCAATTTTGGCAATGGTGTTTTTCTTGGGGATTTTTCAAAAAACCGATCAATTATGCCTCGTAGAAAACAGCGATCATTTTTTGGGAAAGTATCCGAGTTCGACAGAGGAAAGATAGTGGCCTACCGAGATTGTGGATTATTTTCAGGGAAATCGGTAGTCGTGTTGAACGAAACCAAACAAGTGTAATGCGGATGTGTGATTGTTGGATGTAGGAAGGTATGACTGACCGATGTGCTTCATCGCATTCACCTCGGTGCACCATTTCACGTGATGACATGCAAATTGTGTACATGGCAGTGACGGATCGCTCAGCCACATCACGAACCATAACGCAGCACATTCAGTCTGTAACGTATCATCCAGTGTTTGCGCACACCATTCAATGCCGTTTACAGCAGAGTGGTCTGTTCGCAAGACGTTCATTGCTTCGCCTACCCTTGACGCAAAACCACAGACATCTAGGCCGTTAATGGTACAATGAAAGAAGGGTGTGGACGGCAAAATGGAATGAAATTGTCTTTGCTGACGAGTCCCACTTCTGTCTGCAACATCACGATGGTCGCATTCAAGCCTGGAGATGCCTGGGAGAGAGAATGCTGAACAGCTACGTTATGCACCACTACACTGGTCTTGTTCTGGGTATCATGGTATGGAGTGGTATTGGATATGACTCTTGGATATCACTCGCATTCTTCTAGTATTCATTGCGGTTAATTTAAACAGTCAATGCTATATCTCCGAGATGTTGGAGCCGGTTGACCTTTTTTGTCTTCAGAGCTTGCCCACAACTATATTTCAACGAGATAATGCTCGACCATACGTGGCATGCATTGTCTAAGGATTCTTCGTCAATCGCCACATTAAATTGCTTCCCTGGTCACCTTACTATTGGAATCTTTTGCCGATAGAAAACATGTGGTCCATGGTTACTTAATGATTAATCCAGATTACGTCCCCAGCTGCCATGCCAGATCAACTTTGGCAACATGTGGAAGCTGCTTGGTCTGCTATACCCCAAGAACACATTCAAACTCTTTTTGAATCAATGCCGAGGCTTGTGGCAGCTGTGACCTCCAACAATGGGGCTACTCTGGCTACTGATTTTGGCAGCAACCACACTTCACAGACGTCTATAAATTTAAGCATTTAATACTTGGTCAACATGTTATCCACAAATATTTTTGTGGTATCTCTTGTCGTTCTTGGTATTACAATTTGAGTGGCCAGCAGTGTAGATGAGAATAAGATTTAATTGTTGAGCAATGTGTTAGTGCTCGTTTCAATCAGTTGAAGCTAAACTTTTGAATTGATTGATTTCATGTAAATACTATTTATTTGTATTTCACTAAAATCGACTGAATTTTTCGTCACTGATGTGCTATATTTTGAAATAAAAATAATTAAATTTATATATGATTCAGTATTATATTTCAATCTCTCATTTGAAATATACTTTACATGCAAGAATTATAGTTCAGTAAATTTCTTAACCAATTATAATGTATCTTATTGGTAAACATGTTTATAAAAATGTTCTCAATTAAATACCCAACAGTAGGAAGAAAGCAATTTGAATTATATACTTAAGAAAGTGATTTTTAATAAATTGTGTGACCAAAATAGTAAATAAGAGCTCATAAAATCATGTTTATTATTAATAGATCAGGGTGAATGAAATATCTTGAAAATAATAATTATGCATATAATTAACTGAAAATTGTAATAACTTAAATGCTTGAAATAATCCTTTTCTGATTTGAATACTGATTTGATACATTAATGAAAAAAATCATATGGTGAGGAAGCAAGAGAAATATCAATTGTTCAATGGAACTTGGTTATTTTGGTGAACCATTTGTCAGACAAACCCTTGGGCTGGGCAAGATCGACTCAGCCTTTCATCCCTTCAGTGAATCGATAAATAGAGTACCAAGCATGCTTGGGATCTTAAAGGTTTCGCATAAAGTTGACAACCTAATCAAAACATGTGCTTCAATCCCTTGGATATCGTATTTTATTTATATAGATATCTCATGGTTATCAGAACATCTCATAGATATTTAGGAAACATCCAAAGGATATCCAAAATATATCTAAGAGATATCCATCAGATGTTACCATATTCAAATACCCACAGGATATCCATTTCTTGCGACCCTTTGGATAACTGGTGGACATAACGACTATATTCGGATATCTTGTGAATATCTAAGAGACAAAGCAATCTCCAGATAAATGTCCGAGAGATATCTCTTGGATATCATGTGGATTTTCGTGGTTGCTTGGGGTAGCCCTTGGCCCACATGAGCTATTGTGCCACAGTGTTTAGTTTAGTTTATTTGTCAAACAGAAAGTGATAGAGATAAAGAAATAATTTTAATTTATAGGAGACATAACACAGATGAGAATGAAATGCTTCATATTCTAATATATGTAGGATCACCATCGTCTGTTGTGGGACATGAAACCGTGTATTATCTTGCAAGAGAAGAGCGAAACGCTAACTGCTTAAAAACATTGTGCACTTTTGGTGGGAGATGCAATGGAAATTGTGATGCTGAAACTGGTTCTTTACCATCAACTTCTGGTTTGCCTACCGTAATTTAGGACAACAAAGTTCTTAAAAACGCAGCATATAAAAATGTGAAAATTCAGCATTTTTGTGTTTATAAGAAATCATGAATACAGTCCTAAAAAAAATAAGAAATCCAGAAGAATAGAGAATGATCATCAACTGCTTCATGTAAAAAAATGTTCTAGATAGTGGTGCGCAAACTAGGTGTCGCCAAGTTTTATGAAATGCATTATGCCTGCATGCTGCATACCATATAGTGTACATATAAAGAATAAAACGCCGCCACTCACTGTTTAATTGGAATTTCATGCTGTCCACTCTTTCTTTTACCGTAATGCATAATGTATGTAAAGTGTGAAGACGCAAATTTTTCACTCCGGCAGATAGCGCCCTCTTCGCTGTAATTCGCCAGTTTTATTGAATTTGACTAGACGCCTATTTGACTAGACGTTAACCGCAATGAAAAGGCAAAAATTCGCTTCCGTGATCAGCCAATCACATGGCGAGGTACGTGGTATATCTGATAGTCAGAGTGAAGACGTGAAGTGTTCTCACGAAGTAGTAGGATGTAGCAGTTGGCCTGCAATTGTTTTAGTTTATCCTCGAATTCAATTTACTACATTAAATATTCAATTTATTACATTAAATGCAACAAACGTCTCTTTTCAATACTTTGCATTTAAATGGGCTCAATGTATGAGAGATTACTGTTACACACCGAAGTCAGGTGGCTTTCACGTGGGAAAATACTGTGACGGATATTTGATTTGAGAAATGAAATGTACATGTTTTTAATCGAAAAGAAACATAGATTGGCAAGTTATTATATGAGTGAAGTTTGGCTAGGGAAGCTGAGATATTTAGTTGATATTTTCGAGAAACTTAACGACTTAAATTTGAGCTTGCAGGGTGAGAATTCAACTATCATAACTTCAGCTAGTAAAATTCGAGCTTTTAAGAATAAGCTTAGTCTCTGGCAAACTGAACTAAATAAAAACAACACCGACATTTTTCCTTGCTTTAACGATTTTATTAAGGAAAATAATGTAGATGTATTTACATTTAAAAACATCATTTCCAATCACATTGAAAAATTAAAGGAAAAAATGTTTTAATGAAAAATGTTAAAAAGGTATAGCCAAAAATTTTCTCTCTACAAAAGGAGTCGCAGAGTCGACAAAAGTTTGCGCACCACTGTTCTAGAGGCTAAAATTATAGAGGCATCGTCCATCTTTGCAATTTTTAGGAATTATCAACATATTACTCATAGATTAGTAGCATACATCGATAGTTTCATCAGTGATTACCAATGAGAATAAAGAGGATCCACTATGGAACAAATCTATTTAACTTAAGACAAATTATGGAAAAGACAAGAGAATTTGATATCAAGAAATCTCGATTTATTTATAGACATAAAATGATTTATGACTCTCAATAGATAGGAAATTTCTTATTGATATGATGTAAGTTTTGCAGAGCCTCTCTCGTTATCCAAATAGGTGACTTACGACATGCTAATGAATGAAACTACCGAAGTGGAAGTTGAAGTAAATGAATCGATGTTAAGAGTAAAAATTTAAAATAATCTGTCCAAACTAATTGTTTTTATTTAGTTATTTATCTATTCTTGAATAAGCTTAGGCAGCGATGTGAATATGCTTATTTTTTACATTGATCTGTAGAAGGTTATTAAAGACTCCAGCATTAATTTAAAAAAAAAAAAAAAATTTTTAACTAATCTGTCAAATCTTCCTATTTGCTTAGGATATTGTTATTTTCATTCAGATTTTGAAGGCACTTAAACAGGCTTTTCATTTTTTGGAAGTAGAAGTATAAGGTGCATGTTGTCATTAATCAGAACAAAATTAAATATCTGCCTTGTATTATCTTTAGTAACTCTGATCTTAAAATATTTATTTTACAAATATCAAACATTAAAGCTTAGACTATTATTTCACGTGTTTTGCTGTATTCTTTATTGCTTTCTTCATAACAAACAAGTGCAGCACAGATATTTAAGTGTTTTAAAATTATAGGTTGATTAAAGTCACATAATACAGTTTGATAAATCCATTACTTCAATAACGAGAAGTGTTTTGCAAACACTTATGACCAGTCAGGTGATTAAAAAGAGCAGTTCCTTCTCCAAACATGACCTCAGGATAAATACCTTTCAGTACAACATTTTAAATACTTCATTAAATAAAAAATTTATGATTCCAATGAATTAATAATGAGTTCTTTCATTAAAAGTATAAATTAATTAAATAGTTAAAATTAATAATTAATTAGTTACATTTAGAAATGTTTTTCGCAGAGGTAAAATTATATATTTAAGAGAATACAGAATGCAGAAGCTAGGAAAAATAATTTTCAGAAGCAAAACAATTTTTTCCTTAATTATTATGGTTATACATTTTATCTTAAAAAAGTAAAATGTGCTTCTATTAAAGTGAAAAACGAGAGTAAAATGCTTTAACAAAAAATACTCATTTACAAACTATACGAATTTATTTCGTTTAATATAGTAAAATTTAACATAGATTTAATTTTCTTCAGACCAATTATTGGAAAACATTTTATTGCCTATTTTCTACATGTGAAAATTGATTGCTAGGATTGAGATTCAATTTATAAATTTAACTGCGCGAGACACCGAGAATTATGTCTAAATTTGATATAAGATTTTTCTTTCCTCTTTTCAGATTTCACCACATTATGATAAATGCTTTAGTAAGAGAAATTTTTTACATCATTTTTATAGAAACAAATCAAAACGGATATTTAATCCACGGGTGACAACACGAATTTTAGGAGACCTTCAACCAAGTAATTTTTTTGCACTCATAACGAAAACTCAAGGATTATGTTATTTGTACCATATGATATGGCTATAATACTTCTTTACCAGACGAAAAGTATCACATCTTTGCTTGGTACACACAATGTTGCTGTATTAGCATGCTTCCCTGTACCTAGCTCTCAGTTGGGCTCTACCGGTCAAATAGAAGCATTTGGATGGAGTCTTCGTGATTTTGAAGTAAAAACCAACCAGAAGACCTCTAATGCTTGATCTGATACACTTAGAGGTATCATTTCATTTGGAGGATATTGCGACCATATGTAATTTTAACATATCATTAGCGAATACGATGGATCTTCGGTTAAGCCGGGATTCGAACTCACCACCTTCCAAGAATGAGAACGATGCCCTTGCCAACCAGGCCACTGCGTACTCGCATACACACTTGGAGCACGAATTGGGTCGTATGTTTGAATTAATCCAGTGGGGGCCAAAAGGTTTCATTTTAATTATTTTTTACTCACACATAACAGCACAGAAAGTACAGTAGCAAGAAGCAAGCGAAAACAAAGAGAAAAGTTGGAGCACTAATAGCACAATTTTTAATATAATGGGGGAGATGCAACACACACATATTTTGTTCCACATATAACATTTGTGTTCTTCAGATTATTAATAAATTTACTATGACATCAAGTAATAAAAAGTCTAAGGCTGCTATAAAGCATTTTAATTTGTATTACATAAATTGCCATTGAGGCGAACTTTTCATTGATATATTCACGTGTGACAAAAGAGAAAACACGAAAACGCACTCAGACAGATATGCATACAGAAGGCGGAAGTGTAACATCTACCATTCGTTGTTTATCTTTACAACGGCCTTAGGCCATCAGTTCATTATGCGGTGTCAAACTTCATATGTAAGGGATTTATTCTGGTTTAGTGGTAGAATCTCACTATTCTAGGTAAAGAGCCCTAGTTTGATCTCAGCCGCTGTTGAACATTAAGAAATAAATGTTGCGCTTCTGCTTTCTGAAAGAACGTTTGTTGGAGTGTGTGCTTGGGAGTTTTCTGGATTATATTCCTTACAATACATAAATGAGCTCCATTATCAATCAAAGTTTTTTCTTGAAAGCTATTTTGCTGTTGATACTTTATATCTCCTTAAGTGGACAAAAACTTCCTCCAGTTAAGTTATCCATTATACGCAGTCAAAGCTTGTGTACTATCAGTGTGTGAAACAAGTTGAATTTTGAATAATCCATTCTTATTTATTTCCTCTCTTCATTTTTCTTCTAATCGTAAAAAATACCCATTGTTGTTGTTACTTATCTCCATGTCAAGGAGTGTACTAGATGAAGTCCACGAGTCCACTCACTTTCATAAAATCAAAAATAAGCGTAGGAGTCTAGTACAAGTTCTCAAGAGACTAGCTCAAGAATATGTGCCAATGATGAAGATTCATTTTGGCATTTAGGAAAATTTGGAAATACATTGAGACCTCTCTCGAAAGTAAGTTCTTTCAGGTGGCCACTGAAGAGACGGGAAAGTGTAGTCTGAACATATCTATCGCAACCAATAGTAATACATCTTTCAGGACAATCAACTGGATACCATAGATGACTCGGGGGAGTGAGCCAAACTTGCCTCTCAGCATGTGTCTTCAAATGGAATACAATTCAAGATATGTCAGTGAATTAGTAACTGGTAAAGGTTCTTCAGAACCTTCCTTCACCAGAACGATACCATTTTTATATTATTAAACGCTATTATTCAAAATTTACATCTGTGAACAGGCATCTATTTAATAAATTTCTTTGAGTATTTCCTTAAAATTTTATATTAGAAATTAAAAATTATAGAAAAAACTATACAATTATTTCATTACAATATTTCGAGGTTTAATATAATTTTTCTTTCATAAAAATTAAATCAAATACCCCAGGTAGAGATACATACTAAGCAATATTTCCAGCATGAAATGTTTAAAAAAATGTAATTTTTATTTAAATGTTTCGATTTAATGAATGATTTTTTTTTAATCTGCACAACAGAATATAGATTAGGGTTACGTTTTTTCTTTCTATAGTTATTACTAGATTATTAAGACCAACTGTATCAAGAAAATGGATTTGAAATTAACTTCAAACCATCATTAACATTCATATCCAAGATGGGAGTCAAACTCATGAGTTTTTTAACTGAAGGTGTCAGAGTTAAGAATCCATCTACCAGTTTTGGAAAATAGGAAAAGAAATATACATTCCTTATAAACATTTGAATAAGAAGCGTATTTCACACCAATCAAATTGATTTAAATAACTAAAATTTTAATTCCAAGATGCAAAAAACAAATCTTTGGTCGTTTTTAAATATTTTAATAAACAATGAGAATAGTAGCTTTATCAAACATAACATACCATTAACATAAAGAAACATGGCTCCTCCAAGCCTGACCTATCACGTTGCGCATTGCCAGATATCCGGAATGAAATCTACTTTGAAAATGCCAACTTAACAAATATTTAGCAATATCACTAACAAAATTATATTAGTTCAAGTTAGAAGAATTTAAATTGCTCATAGTACTTATTTATTTAATTAGAAGAAAGGATGTACTTTTAGAATTATAAAAAGAATTTAAGAATTCTAAAATTAATTCTACAAATTCAAAAATTAATTAAAGAATTCTAAACTCTAGAATTTAAGAATTCGAAAATTCCAGTTTAAAACTATCAAATAAAGTACGATAAAATGAAGATAACATTATTATTTTAGTCTGCAGCATAAAAAAAAAAAGAATCAAATTCTTATTTATAAAACAATAGCGAAATATCGATACTAAAAGTAGAGGACATATATTGCACATTAGAGAGCCAAGTACTTATAAAAAAAGCAGCTATAGCGAAAAGCAAAATATACGAAACAGTACCACGAATAAAAATATAGAGAAAAAAAAGTTAAAGAGAAAGATAAAAAATTTAAAACCGTTCTGTATTTACCGACACTTGACCCCTAGGCCTAGTCAAACACTATCAAAAAGAGGTGTGACACAGGCGGAGTCCTACAATATTGGAAGAAAACTGATGGGGAAGGGGAAAAGAGAAGGGCAGATAGACACACGGTGTAAATTGAGACATCGGGCAAACACGGGCACAACTGGTACGACACGAAGAGAAAGTAGGGAAAAAATAGATATATTGCAGAATGTTTTTTTCCATCTCGGTATATCTTCTCTGTCGGTTTAAGAAGAGAAAAAAAAAAGCGAGTGTTGAATCTGGGGAATGAGAGTTTGGGATGAAATGAAATGAAGAAATTACTTTTATTTATTTTTTTAGGTTCTCTATTCACGCAGATCATGAGTTTTATATTAGGAGAAGGGAAAAAAAAGAATCTCTTTTTATTGATTTCTATCTATTTTATCGAAAGAAGTTTTGTAAAGTTTATGCAAAAAAATCAAAGAAGATTATAAGAGGTTTCGTGAATTGATTTAAAGCAGATGTAAGCTACACCAAATCAACCCTCGTACCTGATAATAATTTGCTGGTGAATCTTATCTATCATTTAATTTTTTTGTTAGAATCAATTACTTTTTTAATTATAGTTTAAATAACAAATGAAGTTATAGACCTACATAGCTTAAATCTCTATTTTATTTCTCTACCAATTTTTTGTGTCCGTGGTTGAAGTTGAGATAGATGTATGGAATAGAATGAAATATATATCAGGATATTAATCTTTGGCTAACTTAAAATATAGTTTATATTTCATATTATAAAATTATGATTTACTGTCATTAAGGGTAAATTCAATATAAAATTGTTTATTCCGTGTTGTGTAATGACTATGTCTTCCGTGATTAATTTAAAGTCTAACAAATTGTTCCTGATCTCAGCTCGCTTTAAGAACAAATGCCTGGGGTTCTTTTTCCATTCTAAAATAGTCACCTCTGCGTAATCATTTGGTAGAAAGATGTATACAGTACCAGGTCCCCAGCCACTCACCTTGTCTGATGGTCAGAATGCCTGACTGCGGATAAGGAAGTCCTGGGTTCGAATCCCAGTTCGGGCAGTTGGATGTACTTTCTCTCTTTGTCCTTTCTTTGTATGAAAGGGTTGTAAATGGTTGCCTACCCTATAAATGAGTACCTATGGCATGTGTGTACTGAGAAAGTCGGACTCCATGCCAAAATATGATTCAGTTGGAAAAGTGGAGCAGCGCACCCCATAATGCCAGCCTAGCTAGAACAAGACAACAACTAAGTCCCCAATTTTTTCTCTATATTTGTACATGATGTAATGCATTTCAAATATTTTAAAGTAATGTTTTCTCCCACTGAAGAAAAAGCAAATAATTAGCTCTCTTGTCTTCGATTCAACAGTTTGTGAGTTTGAATCCCACCTTGGGTTTGGGTGTTTGTAATGGTTCGGAATCCACTTCGAACTATAGGTCCTGGTCTAATTAGCAATCGTTTGCAAAATGTGACCATTGAACGACAAGCAACCCAAAACCTCTGAAGCGAGGGTGTTTACTTTTCCCCAATATCCTGAAATTTCGAAATGCATTGCAATGCTGACGAAAAGCGACTTTTCTTCAATATTTAATAATTTCGTAACTAAAGAGAATTTTCGAATGCTTCACACACGCCTTATTCAATATGTTTTTGGCTAATTTATAAGAGAGATTTCGTTGTGCAAAACAGCGTTCCTAACAAGGTCATATAAATAAATAACATAAGAAAAATACAATACCGTTATTTTTCAAAATCAAAATTTTTCTGGAAACTAAATACACATTTTACATTATAGTCTGCGAGATTTGGCATTCTTGGTCCACTAGTTTTGTATGCATATAATGTAATTTACCAAACATAATTCTAAATTTATCATATTTGAACACGTTCTCACCAAAGTGTATCACTGTTTGAAATCATTATTTATCTAATGATTACCTAATACTATATTTATTTATCTGACAGTAATTATTTATATCTTTCCCAAGAATGATTAACTTCTCGATCATTGCTGTTTCATTGATACTCTACCTGGTTATATCTTGCTTTGATGCTGGTAAATTGCGAATGGAGGAGGCACACACACGCAAAATCTCCCCTCTCCATACCCACTTATGTTCTATGTACTAATACGCAGTACGATTGACTTTTGATTTACTTTTAATAAGTAATATTTACGCTATTCTTGGTATTATTTTATAAGTAAAGCAGAGAGTATACATGTTAAAACTGTTAATAAACTGTTTTATTAGCATAAAACATATTGAAAGGTATTTTCATTGAATTACACATTAACAAGAACTATAATATTTTCTGATTCCTGATGAAGCAAGACTTCTGGTGTCCGCGACAAGACTCGCCTGAATTTTTATTTTATTTGGTTTTTGTCTTCAACTGTGATTTATTTATTTCTACTTGTTGAATTGATACGGAAGCATTAAATAAAAAAAAATAACTCATCAGAAGAGATATTTTAGTGTAGCACATATTGAGTAGCAAATTAAAACAATTCTGATAGAATAATTAAGCAAACAATTATTGGAAGAAAAGCTACGTGAATAATAAATGATAAAAAATGTTTAATTTTTTTTTTCTGTAAACTTTAGACAAATGTAATAGAGAAAGAGCTCGGTGAATCTGACAGTTATATAGACCATTGTCGGCTGTTGTAGTTTAATCTAAGGCAACAATTTCGCTGAGAAACTTTAAAATGAGTTGAGCGAAATGTTTTGCCTAGTTGTAAAATTTTTCAGCGAAATACGTTATTATGTTTAACCCCTTGACTGACGAATTAAATGGAATTTGATGCGACAAAAAAAAACTATTTAATTTCGCTTAATTGAACTACACCATCAATTTACACCATCATCCCCACTTTCATATAATGCATCCGGCTTATACATGTTACGGGGATTATTTATAATCTTTACTAAACTCAAATATTGGCTAGTATACCATTCACCGTGCGAGACTTCTGCTAAACTGAACTCTTACTTTCAGTGTGCTTTTTTAAATGAGAATCGTCGAACGAGTGAAGCAACTATGTAATCTAATTGTAACTTGCACGGCGTCCGCCGAAAGAAGCGCTTGACGAGTCTGACTCGTCAGTCTGTGATGGCCCAGGAAATCAATGACGAGTCAGACTCGTCAAAGTCAGTCAAGGGGTTAACTAAAATACTTTTTTCTATATTTAATGAAGATTTAAGTAACTGTATCCGACAGAGAAATTCGTTACAGACCGTAATTTAGATTTTCATAATACATTTGCGATCTACCCCAATGTATATAGAAGAAACATGTTGTCCAAGAACGAATAATAAGTTTTCTACTGAGAAAAAATTTAGTAATGAGAAAGCTATGGAGCAGTTGAATTATGCTTTCGCAACGAAGAATTACTTATATAGATGTATATTAGGGGTCTTTTCTATCATCAATCCTGCAAAATTAGAATGCACCGAAAATATATTTAAGAAGTCTATATGATTTATTAGAAATAAAGCTACATGCATTTGAAATACTGGGAGTAATTAAGGATAAATATTCGTCACTGCTTTTTCTACTTGCTGAATCTGCACAACCAGAGAAAAAGCATATAGATGGGAACAATATATGGATCTACAAAACATAGATGACGAGAGGGGAAAGATCAAAATAATCTAAAGATATTCGGTTGTTCCATAATTATTGGGGTCGATACTAAAAGAGACAACTTCAACATGTTTTCTCCGTTATCCCAATTGTCATGAAACACCAAACACTCCTCTAAGGTTGAGTAAAATAGTTCATGCATTATATAACAAGCGATCAGGTAACCTCACTGAAGGGCGTAATGAAGCAATGAGAAATGCCCATCGTCATACACCACAAGTTCTGGCTTTGACATTCTGCGGCAGCAACAATGTCCTACATTAACAGATTATGAAGTGTAGGCACCAAAAGTTATTGGACAGTCCGTATGTTGTCCCAGTTCCATAGAGGAGATGTGGAGATCGAGCATAAACCAGGAACCGCTCATCCCGTGAGTTGTAATATGGAACATTTAAGGCAGAAAATGGAAGCCCGACCAATGGTGCAACAGCTTGCAAGTGAACAGTTTCCGACATTTGGTAGTAATGGAGGTTTTACGAAATCTCGAAACATGAATATATCACATGACCGAATGGAGAAACAACATCAACGACGTTAGAAGATCTGTAGTTCTCTACAATAGCATAAGGTTACGGAGAGATTCTGTTACCCTATCATATTATGGACATTAACTTAATCTTGTAAAACAACAACAAATCATATTGGCTGTATATCAGCGAACTTGAGAAACAGAAACAAAATAAGCATACATTCACAAATGGTTCTCCTCTCCACTTGCTGGATCCCCAAGAACATGATCTATTATCAGTTTCTCTGATGTGGCCACACTGTTAACAAGGAAGTGTAGCATCATCTATTGGCGGGAAAATGCCACTAGAAGCTTCGCATAAAACAGCCGGTACTGGTCAAAAAGTTAAGTTTCCAGTCTTGTAAGGTTGAGCGCTGCCCCATACCTCCTTTAATAGACGACAAAAGATCAAGGAATTGGGGTAGGAACTTCTGTAGAATCCTCAACCCTTATTCTCCGGATCTGGCTCCAAACGGTTACCACATGTTTCAACACTAAGACACGTTTCTGAGGGACAAACAGTTCTTCAACCAAGATGTTTTGCTTTAGGGTATTCGTGACTTCTTCGAACACTCTGGTGTAGCATTTTGCCACAGTGTCTTTTTTCGTTTTAAGCTCGTTAAGTAAAGTGTATTTCAGCAGATAGCGAATACTTCACTGATTAAATTCCATTAATTTTTTTGTGACTCCTGTTTGATTTTGTGTGTCTTCGGCCAATGATTTCGGGACGACCCAATAAAAAGTCTGACCTCAATTCAGGTCTTGATTTTCTTCAAGATTTAGTACAAAGAGAATTACATGTAATTCTAATCCCAAAAAATTCTTGGAGGTAAAACATAACCCTAAATTGTGTGTGTGTGTGTGTTTTTTTTTATTTATTTATTTTTTTTTTTTCAAGAAAAAAGTTGGAAATAACAAACCCAAATATGGGAACACTCATCAAATAGCTTGTGCGATTGATCATCTAACTTCTTTTAAGAAACAGAGTATATATTTTTCCGAAATTAAATTGATACCACTGACTGTTTTGAACTTACAAAAAATGACGATGGAGGATAGAGAAAAGTTTATAGAGAAATTAGTGTTGTTTTCTGTGCATAAAACTAGATCATCAAGATCGTATATGTTATTCAAAAATAACTTTTTGGAATTACGGAAAAGGACATCATATTTTACTCTGTCATAGTATGAAGAAACAAATGTTCTCGTCTACCGGAAAAGGAACTACAAAGTAAGTGAATGTTCCGAATGTTGATAAAGCTCTTGTGAATGTTTCCAGAAGCTTTTGTGTTATATCACTAACTTTAACTGCTTTAACCAGAGATGGGAGAAAACGGAAATAAGAGCTATTATTGATAATTCTTCACAGAGCTCTTACATTTTAAATAATCATGTTAAAGCGATGAAATATAAAAGGGGAAAATTTGCATATCCTAAACATTCTCTATTCAGGGGGGAATGCAGGGGTGTGCAAGCATTATGTATTCACTTTATATATTGTCAAGTTGCAATGAGTCGTATAAGTATCATTTAAAGGTTGTAAGTCAACTTCTTATTTATGACTGACGATGCTGCAATTCATTTAAAAGAGATTACTGACTATAATATTTATGCAAACGATGATTATAAAGGTCCCATTGAAATTTTAATTGGAATAAATTTATCTACAAAAATAAATACCCGTGGTTCCAAATATTTATGTTGTCACTTAAGGGGCTAGGTTCTCTAAGCAAAATTCCTATACCGATAATTTTAAAACTTGCTCTGTTTAAGGAACTTAACAATTTTTTTATAATTAAATTTTAAATATATATTTTTACATAATTTAACCAGAGCATTTTTTATTTGATAGTTTATTTCTTTTTAAAAAATAAATAACTATACTAACACGTGTTACTTACATCGTTAAATTTTTCAAACATTTTAAATTATAAAAAATTTTAATAAATTATTACATAGAAAAATTCTTTAGTTAAAATGAAAAAACTGACATATTTTTTAAGTTTGCTAAGTTTTAACATGTTTAATTAAGTACTTTTTCAAAAAATGTTCCTTATTAAATAGAAAAAATTCATTTTGAGGAAAACAAGATTTTAAATGAAAATTGTGTATAATTAATACATTTCAGCTCTATAACTGGGATTATCTGAATTATCTGCTGTAACACATCATCCATTCAACATTTCTATGCCTTCTTTTTTTATCTAAGCCTCTACAGATTTCTATTTTATATTATAGTTACTCTTTTGTAAACGAATTCGATCCGCTAACATCTTAGCTCAACAAGTGTAAAAACCTGCTAGATTCCTAACAATGATAAAACCTTGCATTTTGAGATATTTCTATTGTTAAAGGAGTTAGCTTCATATACACAAATTGTCAAAATTTCTAGTAGTACAAAAGTAGGAGTTCTAGTAGTTTTTTCAGAATCCTCGACCACAATAGACCGTTGAAACTTTCATAACTATTTTGCGTTTTACCATGAAGGCATCAAACAAACAGGCTTCAGAAATTTCCATCGAACCACTATCAGCATAGTGATTGGCTTGGCAATTTCTTTCTTGGTTCATTTTATCTTTGCAGTTGTAAAATCTTGTCAGTAATTCTACAATTAAAACTTTAACGGTATCAACACTTGTGGCAATAACAGTATCATTCAAAGAAGTGAGACCACGTTTTTTTTACGTTCTATCGATAAGTACTGGAATGTCATATCCTTCAGCAGCAGCACTTTTCCTTTCTTCTACACCCATTACACCATTCATTGAACTTATGTGATGAAGAAGACAAGTTCCATAACACCACAGAATATTTTTAATGCAGCCTTTCCATTTCCAACGCATTTTTATGCATACGAGTCCTGTATGTTTATATTATACAATTAACATCCTTGTTATTGTAAGGTTTAGTGACATATTTTGTAATTAAAAATAAAGTAGTAAAATTCTGTTGCAAGACCTTGCACATGTTTTGAGAAGCTGAGAGAAATGCCAGATGCATTTTTAAAGTTTTTGTATAATAAGGATTGTTGCAAAGGATAATCACAAAGTATTGAAAGATCAATTATTTCATTCATAAAATTAGTTCCATTCAAAAAGTCATCATATTTTAACACAAAAGCTTATTTTAGCTTTCGAATCCGAAACACTTTCGTCGTCAACATTGTTGCTTGCTATTTCTATCTCACATCTCTAAACAGATGTCCTCAAATAACTTCCTTTTTTAAAGATGGGATTATTAAACCAAGGCTTATTATTTTATAATAAAATTCCAAATTAAACTCAATAAAATTTTTAAAAAACTTTAATTTCTAAAAGAATTTATACTTTATATAAACAACAAGTGTAGTGATTAGTTTCAGTGGGCGTGTCACTAATCGAAGGTATTTGTTTACATAATTCAAAAATGAAAATAAAATACTTTTAGTGGTGTTAGAAGTAAATATGTCAGTTTTTTCAAAACATTAAAATTGAAACATGTGTTTTTCAGTCCGTTTTCTTGCACCTACCGCCTTGACTTAACACCGTTGGAGACATGTTCATTGTGGGCCATTATGAGATATATACCCTAGATTTTGCCAGAGAGAAATAAAATATCAGAGGCTTATTGTTTGTTTTCTACTATTATAACAATAACAGAATTAAAAACTCTTGGTACTTCTTTTGATATTACCAATTCACATCTAAAAAGAAAACTAAAGACCCTCTGGAATCCACCAGGGAGCATTTTAATAACACAGTTCAGCTCGATAAAAACAATCATTTTGAAGTATATTTACATGGACTTGAAGATTACCTTTTACTGTCTGATAATTTTAACTTGTCTTTAAGGAGTCTGAACAGTACTGTGTGAAAGTTAAAAGAAGAAAATTTGTATGAGGAGTAAATCAAATATTTAAAGAATGGGTAAGGGAAGAAATAGTTGAAGAAATTCCTAAGTATGAGATTCAATTACCGTCTCTTTATTTACCACACAGACATGTAAAAGAAAATAGCACAACCAGAATCAAACCTGTGTTTAATGCGTTTATCAAAGCTGAAAGGTTATAAAAGTTTGAATAACTGCGTCGAAAAATAAATATTGTAGATTCCAACCCTAGTAATGGGTTTTCAAGAAAATAAGTTTGGAGTAATTGCAGAAATAAGAAAATGACAGATTATTTGAGATTTCTATACATAGCAAAAACATTGAACTGAAACACTTTAGACATTGTCGCATCGTCTTTGAAATTTCTAGTAGCTCCTTTTTGCTTATATCTGTGATTCAATATCATTTCGGAATGATTTTGGAGGAAGCACAACTTGGAAACTCAAAATATCTTGAGAATACAGCTCAGAAGTTTAAAAATAATTTTTATGTGGACATTTAGTTAACTAATGTAAACATTGAGACAGGATTACATGAATTCATTAAAGTAGGTACAGATATTATGTCAGAAAGGATGATTGACCTTAGAGAGTAAAAGCACAACTATTTTCATTCTTCAATAAAAAAGGATTTTTGTGTGAAAAAGTGTTAAAGTATTAGACTTACAATGATTTTAACCACAGATAACTTTCTGTAAGTTTTGCGGAAGTTTGTTACGATAATTAACCTGACAGTAAAAGAAAAATGTCGAAAATTCACAAACTTTTTTTATCTTGTTGGATATACTTTTTCAGTGACTTAATACCCAAAGTTAATGTTAAAAGTACTGTAGAAGATAAAAATAATTTCGTATTCCTAGTTGTCATCAGCAGTTTTTAAAATATTCGAGAATGGGAGAAAACTATTTAAGTAAATTGCAATACCTACTTGTTAAATAAAAGATCCTAATGATGCCTGTAGTTTAAATTTACTTTTTTATTGTGATGCGAGCGTAATATTTTATTTAAATATATTTAAGGAATGAAAGCAT
This sequence comes from Latrodectus elegans, assembly GCA_030067965.1. Taxonomy (NCBI): domain Eukaryota; kingdom Metazoa; phylum Arthropoda; class Arachnida; order Araneae; family Theridiidae; genus Latrodectus; species Latrodectus elegans. Next base: position 31,183,082 of record CM057812.1, read on the forward strand.
AATCTCAACTTCATGTCAACTAATTTAAACTTAGTGTAAAGTAGCTCCATTGAAGCCTATTGTAATTCCTCGTCTAGAGTTAGCGTTCACTATTGATATCTAACATTGCAAAGTGTTGTAGCACATTAAAATTTTGGAATTCTTCCAACTTTCTTTCGAACAGACTCAAGTAATGCCTCGTATTGGATAAACGTCAGCGGAAATTGGACACCATTTATACATAACAGAGTACGAGAAATTAGATTAGTGAGTAAACTTCAAGATTAGCATTATGTACCTGGATCGATCAATCGAGTAGATTTACCCTCCAGGGTTGTTCTACTAAGTAGTTGATTAAAACAGAATGGTGAAACGTCCTTTTGGACTCTCTTACTTATCTGATTAACAGTCTAGATCTGAATTCTCCTCAAAGAAAGAAATGTTAAAGAAAAGGAGAAAGGAAATTGTATCTTCAAAATAAAAACAATTCCTTTCTCTATAAGTTTTCAAACTATATTAAACAAACTATAGTAAAACTGTTAGAATTATTGCCTGAATATTTCAATTCCTTAGTAACTGTCGTATTCCAAGAAAAAAAAAATACCAGAAAATATGGTAGCCATGATTCCGAAGAAATTTCTATAGCTGAGTATGGAGATATTAAAAGAATTCAGAAGGAAAGCTTCTTTAATAAACATGATGAAAAGATAAAAACTCTGGAAGCTTTTGAAAATAAAAAGAATGCAATTCGTTTGAGATCAAAACTTTTTTTATCAATCAGACAGTGAAGAGTTTAAAATGCATACAATTTTAGCTTCCAAACATGAATCTGTGAAGCGTATAATGATGCACTATCATGTAAAAAGGTGCTCATGCAAAGACATTAACATTTTAAGAGAACGATAACATTTTAAGAGAAAAACATTTTAAGAGAAAAACATCTTAACATTTTAAGAGAACGATTCTAAGTTCTGCTGGGCAAAAAGACAGAGAGATCAACCTTTTCTATGTATGTAGTCTAAATAAGAGACATTCTGCTGAAACGCTTGATAATCTCACTGCATGTTTTCCAAAGGATCGTATACCAGAGGCTGCTGTATTTGATACCTGTTGTTATTGTTGCTGTGCAAGCATGCTTGCCTGTAACTAGCTCCGAGTTGGGTTTAACCAGTTAAATAGAAGCAGCCGAGTCGTCTTCGTAATTTTGAAGCAGGGACCGAGCAGAAGACCCCCAGTACTTTGCCTGCCACTCCCAGAGGGAGGATGTTGCGACCACACTCTGTTTTAACGTGCTCCAACTGCTATTAGCAAATACGAAGGATATTTGGTTAAGCCGGGATTCGAACTTATTATCTTTCGATAATAAAAACGATGCCCTAACCAACCAGGCCACCGCGGCCTTATTTGAGACCTGCAGTGTTGACTTGGTAGGACCATTGTTTCTTAGAAATAATAACAAATATTTTGTAGGTCTATTCCTATGCGCTGTTTGGCAATGCACACTGAATTAGCCACTTCGTTATCAACGCAATTCTTTTTAATGGTTTTGAGCAAATTTACAGCCGGAAGAGGTGATGCAACATTATCTATTGTGATAATGGTCTAATTTTGTTTTAGCTTCAAGTTTGTGCAGTGCATTGGATTGGAAACTCATTGTGGAGGACATTGCTCTTTATTCTATTTAGTGGAAATTTAACCCACTGATCACCTATTGATGGAGTAGATAGTGGGGAGAGACATCTATGTATTCTTAAGTGGTTATTGAGAATAGTACTGTGTTGATCAGTTTTAATTTACGAATAGATAACGACGGTGTTATGTGATTGTGAATCCATAATTAATTCATCATGACTGATGGCGTAAATTATGAATAACAACACAGAGCTGTTCCAGTGTAAGCGTTATTCCTGCTTGTGACAGAATTAATCACTGGTGTCTTAATCAATGAGTCAAATATAGGCAAAACTTGATATAAAAAATATATATATATAAACTAAAATAAATAATAATAAAAAAAAAAACTAAGCAGATTTCGGTCGAAATTCATGGGAACTCTGCTTTAGAGACCAGAATATAAAAGGACTGTTAAAATAGCAGTTGTTGATATTGTATTGATTGGCAGTGACAACACATTATAGTATCATTTGTAAACTTTGTAAAATAATCGAGGAAATTCTAAAGATAGTATTGCGAGTTTTGTAAGATTAAAAATTGCATGAGGTAAGCTGCTTAAACCGAGGCGATGCATCAATCCTTCAGAAGTGTCAGAAGTAAAGTCAGTTCTAGTTGGAGAAAATTTTCCAAATGTTAAATTTAGTGAGCAGCCAAGTCAGTCAATCCATTGACTGTAATATTTGATCTTCTGAGGAGACGACAAAAACTAGAAGTGGTGGTATCAAGATGCTTCATTAACTGAACTTGTAAACTACTTTTGTAAGATGTTTTTCCAGTGAAATCTTGAAAAAGAAAATTTTGTTAAGTGAAATAGAAAATTGTAAAGTTTTTCTTTTTATAGTTTCTATTTCACAAAACTATAAAAAGAAAATAGTTAAGAAAAAAAGAAATAGTTAAGTGAATTTAAGAAAAAAAAAATCAAGAACAAATTAATAAAGAGAAAATTCAAATAGAAACTGAAGAGAAGAAAAGAATAGTTGAAAGAGAAGCTGAAGAATGGAGAAGAAAAGCTGAAACAAGAATTAAAAAGGAAAAGGAACATGAATTTGAAATGCTCAGATTAGAAATTCAATTGAAACTAACGAATAAATCCTACAGTGAAAATGGACAATATTCTGATAAAGATTTTTAGCGACTAATATTTTAAAGAAGATATTCCTCCATACATAATTATATTTTTGAAAACCAAGCACGTCATGCTCAAATACATAAAGAGCTGTGGTTTTCCTATTTGTTAGGCTTATTGTATGAAACAACACAGATAATTGAACGTGAACCAGAAGAAGCACAGAATTATGATTATATACATATGTGTGTGCGTGTGTGTGTGTTTTATTTAAAATATTTAAATTAACACCAGAGAAGAGCAGATAACTGTTTGTTAAACATCAAAAGAAAAATGCTATTGCTTAAATTATTATCATGAATTTTATAATTATTTTCATGGATGGTTTTAATGTTAATACTTTTGAAAAGTTAAGTTAATTAATCTCACCTGATTAAATTAAAAAGAGACAAAATTTAAGAAATTAAAAAATCCCACAAGAATTTAAAATATTCTATTTGGATGAATAAGGTAGTAGTCCACTTCATTAGGCGGAGAAACTGTAAAAATTTGAAGACATTAATAAAACTATCAAACTCAAAATTAATTATAATGTAATGAAGGAATAAAACTTTTCACCGTCAAAATCAAAGATCACACAGCTCACGTCATAACAATGTCAAAAGGGGTAATAATCATAGGAATGAAAAAATTAAATCAGAAAAGATTTATCTTATAGAAGGATTTAAAGAATAAAAGTTTTGAAAAAAGAAGACCACTGAGATGTTTCGAATGTGATTCTACTGATCATACCCAATGCATTTTAATTGAAAGACATTCTACTAATTCTATAAATGGTGTAGAAGTAATTAAAATTCAAACTTTATATATTTGTTGAGAGAGTTACAATGGAATCAAATATAAATTTTCGAGAGATTCTGAAGTGATTATCAATATTCTTAATTGGAAGTATGTTTTACCTGATGATATGACTGAAGAACACATTTGGGGGCAAGAACCTTTAGATTTGACTCCTATTCGTTTATCAATTGCACGAATTGTGTTGGAACGTGATAAACTGGATCTTGGTAGATGCCTATTGGAAAACCGTACAGTTAATACAAGAAAAAGAAAAAAAAATAATTTGACAGATGAGATAAATAGTGTAAAGACTAGAAACCAGAAACATATAGAAGATTTCAAGATGAACTCAAGTATACCAGTAGATAATTTGAAAAGAAATTCCAATGAAGAGGTCAAGGATATAGAAAAATCAACAGTTTTACCAGAACAACAATCTGATGAACCCTGAGTAGTTATGATGCTATAAGTCCTTTGCAAGTCACACCGTCTGGAAAAAAGTATACTCTTACTAATGTATCTTGCACCCAAACATCCAGTTGCTGTTGCATTAGAAGATAGTTCATCCACATCCAGAGCCTGACTAAAGTAGGGGCATATTGGGCAGTTGCCACGGGCTCCCCCTTCAAATCGGCATTTTGTCTTCATTTTATAATGTTGAAATAGTATTCCAAATTTTTTATCATTATCTATTTCAAACTGAACAGGAGAAATATCTTTTCTATTGTTGAAGACATTGAAATCCCTCATAAGATCATGTATTTTTCAAGGAACATTGTCTTAACTTTCTATGTTATGGTTGAAGTCTAATATAATAAAAAATATTAATTACGATAATGTAATAGATAGTTCTGCAGAAAGTAAAATTAGAAGAAACTACTGAAAAAGAAACGAAAAAATAAATTATAATACAACTTAAGTATCAATTTATAAATAAATAATAAGAGTATTATAGGATCTATTTTTACATTGAGAGTTATATCATGCAATATTACTTCATAATTATAGTATATATAATTGTAAAATTAAAGTTATATTACTGTACTTTCGGTGTTGTATTAGATTTCTAAGTACCTATGTTATTCTTAATTTATTGTTGTGAAGCAGCGGTGTGGAGACCAAAGGAAGGTTTTGCTTCGGTTAGGAAGTTTTAGGTTAACCACTTAACCGAAGTCTATTAGGTTAACCCCCCCCCAAATTAGGTGAAGTGAAGCCCTGTCCTCATCAGTTGTTGATGCAGTACTTCAAATGTTTAGCCGAATGGGTTTCCCTAAAGAGATTTAACACGATCAAGGAATTTCATTTATTAATGTTTTAATTACAGAATTTCTTGAGAGATTTAGAATAAAAATAATACATAGTTCAGTGCATCATACACAAAAGAACCCATGGTAGGAAGATTCCACAGAACCCTAAAATGAATATTTAGAGTATTTTTAGATTCAAGCATAATGTCTGTGCTCTAAATATTCAAACGTAATACTAATATAAAAACGAATATGTAGTTCTCAATCTTCTCTAGATTGGGAACCGCATTTTCATACAGCTTTGTTTGTTTTACAAACAATAATTCGCAAATTTACCGGATTCAGCCATGCACAAATTTTAAGAATAATACTCTATGAACATTGGTTACAACCTAGAGAACAACAAATTATGTTGTTGAATATGTTTTAAATTTTATTGACTGAAACGATGTTAAAATGTAGCAGTGTAAAAAAATAAAGAGAGTCAAGAAAAGCGAAAAACTTACTATGATAGGAACAGTGATAAAACGATAATTTAAGGAAATAACTTAAGTTCTTGTGTTGATGCTTTCAGATGTAATTAAATTAGCTATTCAATGGTATGGAGGAACAACTGAATCTAAAATCTCTGATATTAACTATTAGGTTGGGGAATAAGCTCGTAGTGTTTTACCAGACTTTTATTTAAACAAAAGACAATAATTATATCAATAAGTTAATCAATTATATATTCGCCGTTGCTGTTTATAACCTCTTCCAACCTTTTGACCAATTGGTTGATATTATTCCGCCAAAAATCGCCTGGTATGGTGTCAGAGATTGTTGAGCCAGTTTTTAAGGACCTCTTTGTTATCGAAAGTAACGCCCTTCATATGGTTTGACAAAGAGCGGAAAAGATGGTAATCGGTCGCTGCAAAATCCGGTGAATACGGCGGATGCTAAAGGACTTCGCATTCGAGCTCTTGGAATGCGGCTTTGACGACTTGTGCAACATGGGGCCTGGCGTTGTCATGAAGGAGTATGGTTTGACCATATCGATCAGGTCTTTTCAGTCGAATAGCCTCACTCACGAGTTGTAGCTGGGCAATGTAGAGCTTCTTGTTGACTGTGGCAATCTTTTCGAGCATTTCGCAGTGCACCAAGAGGTCCTTAAAAACTGGCTCAACAACTTCTTTGACACTAGATCAGTAAATTTTTGGCGGAACGGTATCATCAAATTGGTCAAGAGGTGGGAAGAGGTTGTAAACAGCAACGGCGAATATATGTATAATTGATTAACATATTGTACCCAGCTTCGGGGTTCGTGTCGATTGAGAGTTGAATAAAACAGTCACTTAATGAACACAAGACTTTTATTCGTAAAAATCCCATTAGATATACCAGCTGTAACAATCACAATTATTCAGCTACAATTCGTCAGATACAATAAGTAACAGCTTCCAATCAAAAGTCTCAAATACCTCAGGCAGAGAACAGCTTCTCTAGACTAGCAATCACGACTAATTGTCTTCACTCACTGTCTTTACAAAATGCCTGCCTTCTATGTCGGGATGCGGTATCCATACCTGACTTGGTGGGGAAATCTACCAGTTTCGCCAAGGTTCTGGAAGCTTTCTCTCTCTAGGCTATCTCGCTAAATATTGGCCCTAGAGCTTAGGTGATGGATGCTTCCAAAAGTATCTATTTCTCGCCAAAGCATCGCCAAGTCACCAAATCATTAGAAAACCCGCTTTTAACGTATAACACGTCTAAATACCGCAATTTTTGCCCAAAATGCATTTCCGATCTGTCTGAGATATTTTAAGGCAAATACAACAATTATTTATAAATTTGTAACAATATTAATATAATTATTATTTTTTGTTTAAATAAAAATCTTTAGTAAAAACGCTACGAACTTATTCCTCAACCTTAGTTTCTTTACCGAATAAGAAAGAGAAATCACAAATTTCTCATATGAATTTATGAAAGCCCTATTACAGTAAATCCAATGTTATAAACCTTGTTGAACAAGACGAAATAAAAGATCCTTCAGATTTAGAAATATAATATTTTTTTTATTGAAAAACCCAAATGTTTATAATGGTTCTGAAATAGCTCATAATAATTTAGAATAATGATTAAGCAAAGGACAGATTCAAATTTGAAGAGTGTTGTTATGTAAATATTCTGACATATTTTCTAATGAACCTCTGTTAACAAATACTGTGGAGCACATGCTGATTTCAAATAAACCCCTCTGTGCTAGATCATACAGATTGTCACCAGAGCAAAATGGAAATTTAAAAACTGAAGTACATAAAATCTTATCTAATAAAATTATTGAAGTGGGAATATCAGATTACACCCCACTTTTGAAATTGTTAAAAGTTCCTGATAGAGAACAGTGACCTTCATTAATTATATTGAACTAAATGGAATTTTCCCATTCATTAATATTGACGAAAGGAATAAAATTGTTTCAAGAGCTACATTTATACCCATCATCGATATAGCGAAAAGCTATTGGTTCTTAGTTAAAAAAAAATTTCATAGTCAAAAAATTCAAGTAACCTTTGTAAAATATTTTGGTTGTTATAGGCCACTTAAAATGCCAATTTACTTCAAGAATGAATCATATTTTTTTCTGTAAAATAACTGAACTGTTATATATATATATACAATGAATTGAATCGTTTGCGATTCCATATTTAAATGACACTGACATATTTTCCAATACTTGTGAACCCCACCTTACACTTTTAAATGATATTTCCCAGAAAATTGAATGAGCAAATTTAAAGCTCAAATCCTTTAAATGTGTGTTTGCTCAAAAATGTATCAAATATCAAAAGGCATTTAGTTTGCCAAAGTAAAAAAAATCCCTCAAAATTAAAAATTGAAGCCATAAAATTCCTAGTTCCAATAACCAAAATCGAAATTTGGTCTTTTCTAGGTTTATCAGGTTATTATCGAATATATATCCTGAATGATTCCATTGTTGCAGCTGTTTTGACAAATAAATTAAAAGGAAAGTCAAGGAAAGAAAATGTGTGTTCTGAGAAGTGTGAAACTACTTTTAAAGATGTGAAAAATAAACTGAATAACAAAACAGTGCTATACGCTCTTGATAATGAGATAGAATTTACATTGCAAACTGATGCATCAAATGAAGGAAACGGTGTGGTATTTTCTCAATTGGATGAAGATAAAGAACATCCTATCTTATATCTTAATAGGAGATTTACAGAAAAAAATATAGTAATGTGGAAAAAGAATGTGCTGCAATCACCTCTGGGTAGTAAAAAGTTTACAATGCTAATAAAATGTCAAAACTTCCAAATCGAGACTGATCATAATCCATTAGTATGGTTTATTTTTTAAATTTCAATGTGCTATTTCAAACTCTAAATTAATATGTTCGGCATTAGTATTAAAGCCCTTAAATTTTGAACTAATCAATCAGGAAGAGTTTTTACATAAAAATGCTGATGTCACCAGTTGAATATCTCAATAGTATTTTTTTTTCCAGTTATAATTTTTTAAACATTGGTCTTTATTTATATTACTTTTTTTGTATTACATTAAATTACAAATCCTGATTTAAAAATATGTCGTGATCATACATTGTCGCAGCACTACCTATATTAAAGTGGTCATTTGTGTAAAAAACTAATACAAACTTTTACCATTGGAATGTTTATACTCTCTAAAAAAGGATTTTCCACTTTTGTTTTGTAGCTTTCACTTCTCGTTATCTTTCATGGAAATGTATGTAGGTTATATTGTTGTTATCATTAAAGTTTTCCGTTATAAAATGGATTTAACTTATTCATCTACACCTTGACACACTTCTTGTCGTTCACCTTGTTCGCTGGAGGATACCCCAGTGAACAAGGTGAACGACTAGAACAATGCACAATAATGCATAAACTATAATAATAAAAATGATACGTCATAATAATACAACAGTAGTAAAAATAATATGCTGATACAAATATTATGACAAAAATAAAATCCAAGTGTAATAATACCATTCCAGATATTATTGCACTTGGAGGATATTGCATGCAACCCCAACCTATTTAATGAGCCTTCACAACGTTTAGCGAACATGACAGATTTTTTGTTATGTCACGATTCAAACTCATTACATTTGATAATGAGAGAGAAGCTCTAACCAACTAGGCCACTGCAGTCTATTTATAAGTTTGGTCAGCACACCTTATTGTCAGCAAAAATAAGTAAATCATAAATCTCTCAAATATACTTGCAGTATATATGAACATTTCCATATCCTCTATACATACAAATCTGTTAGAGAATCTGTAAGCAAAAATGTGATCATATATTCTTTTGTGTTGAAATAATTCCCGTCAAAAAATGCGCATTATCTACACCTTTATTTATTTTTACAAATCTTAATTTTTCTTTTCTATTCTACTTATTTTACAATACTAGCAAGTTTTGAGCTTTTTAGTTAAAATTGCTTTATTTTTACTTTCACTCTCTTTTTAGTTTGCAATGCAATCTTCAAAATCATTTTTTAAGACTCTTTGATATGCTAAAGGAAAGACACACAAAAATGACTGCACAATAATTCGCAAAAGTGGAAATTTATTTGCCCTGCATATTAAATCTTCTTATAAATTTCAAAATTTGAAAATAGTCATTCATTGATAATACTGCTGGATTGGTTTGGTTTGTTTTGTTTATCGCTCAACTGTCCTTCTTTGTACACGAGGGCTAATTAGACCGGGATCTATGGTTTAAAATGGATTCCAAACAACTACAAACATGCATGACCAAAGTGGGATTCGAACCCACGAACTGTTGAACTGAAGACAAGAACGCTAACCATTCGGCTGCCAGTTCGGCCTGCTGGATTGAAAATTTAAGATTCATGTTGGTGTTTTCTTAATAAGCCATGACACTTTGATTTTGCAGAATCCGTTCATTTAAACTGAGGTTTTGCTTTCACAGAGTTTGTTTGTAAAAGAGTGCTGTTTGTTGTGTAAAAGAGTAAATAATGATAAATCAGGCTTTAAAACTGAACAAATAATATAATTTCATAACTATATATATACTGGCCATAAAACACATTTAAATAACTGGGTATAGTAATTACATAACAATGACTAAAATATACACATTAAAGGAATTTGTATTCAATTTATATTCACTGGAGGAGGAGGTTCAGGGATCAATGAAGAGAAAAATGCACACAGAAAGTTTAGAGGGGAAAATATTTGGTTGTTGTTGGCAGCATCTCGATTTTGGGCATGAGGTGGATTTTCTCCATCCATAGTGGCCTCTAATTCATGAACATCTTGCATTTCCTGCAAAAGAAACATTTTAGTAAATACAAATGCACAATTTTAAACTTAAATATTTTAATAATTGTCTAATAAAGCTAATTTGTAATGTTTCTAAACTTTGACCAATATCTTGAATAAATTTGAAAGAATTCTAATTCACAATTTTTCAAAAGGAAAAAACTTTTAAAAAATAAAACTTAATCAAAAAAATGATAGAAATTTTTAAATAAGCATATTTTTTTCACAAGGAAAAGATTAAGGGATAGTTATTTCAATAAAAAACTTATGATTTATCATTAAAGTCAGTTCATATTATCAAATTTTACCAATTTTAAGTCAATAGTTAAGAAATGCCATCTCTAATCATGGTTACTGTTGAAAAAGAATTGACCCTGTCTTTTTAAGGTTATTTTTTGCCAACTGGAACTTCACTGGTTTGGAACCTAGAGTTTAAAATGGACTCTGAACTAACTCAAACATATAAGACTAAATAAAGTTTGTGTGGCATGGATGTGAAGAGGAGGTTGACTGCTCAGGTGTGACCTCATCACCTGACTGTGGTTCAAAATAATGAGCAGTTTGTGATGGGCAAGTATTCCAAACCCATTGACCTTAAGGTACAGTCCAGGGCTTGCCTGCATTGCTATGCATACATGCTTAAGTGGGAATTAAATTTACAAACTGTTGAACTGAAAGAAAATGATAACAATTCAATTGGCAGCTCAACTTTAATCAATGAGAGATAAGTTCTTTCTGTTTGCACTCTGTTAAGCTGCATGATAAAAACTTATTAGATTTTATTTTACATTGTAAAATATTAAATGCGCGATTAAATATGAGAAGTCTTAATGAAAAACTGGCTGACAAAAATACAGGAAGAGAAAAGCTGTTAGATTATCCACTACACAATATCTTAGTTTATAAGTTAATTTGATATATTGAAAAATACTAAAAAATAGATGATCAAATCATTTTTTTTTTGTTAAAAATAAATAAAATTAGATAATTTAATTGAAAATTAAAAAGCTATGATCATTTCAGCATATAAGGGCTAATTAAACTAGGACTTATTGTTTTAAGAGGATTACAAATCACTATATTGATACACAAGATGTGATTTCAATTCTTGAATTGTTGAACCAATGATTAATCATTAGGCAGGCAGTTTAGCAATAATTATTAAAAAAAATATTAAAACTTAATTCCTTTTCAATTTTTCTAGTAGGTCTTTGCAAATTATTATATTGTTGACACCTAATGTTTGGGATTGAATCATCAATGATCCACTTACCCACAGTGGATTGATTATCCAAATTTTCTACCATCAAAGTTTTGTTCACAGAAAACCTTCATTTAACAGATACTTGACTAAGAGTAGTGAAAGCAAATTAACTACATAATTACTTTTCATAAGTGACCATAATTTTGTCTATTTGAGATTAAGTTAAAATAAAGGGTGTATTAAGATTTTGCAATGTGACATTAACTATATCATCAGGAGAAGAGTAAGAAGTAGACTTGATATGCATAATGGGAATAGGAAGTTTTCTGTGTATACAACTAGTTGCTTTAACAATTCGCTAAAATGCTTACTTGATGTTGAGGATATTATAAAGAAAACTAGTCTTCCAAGAGTACCTTTGAGTATGATGTCTGGTTTTACAAGCAATAGCATTAGTTCTTTTAAATACCACAAGATTTACAGAGAGGTAAGGTATTTTCAAAAAATGTTCCAGTTTCTTCTGGCACTTCACCTTTATTCCACAACGATTTACATAATCAGTGGTGAGAAAAGGACTTCTTAGGAACAGTTATATTGGTTTCATTACAACTTTTATCAGCTGCACCAAATACACTTGCCTTTACCATGGATTCAGAAATAACTGATAGTTATGAGAAAGTATTCCAATCACACACATACACAACTTGATTATATATAAGAGTGATGATGCAACTCATTGCAACCATCATAAGTAATGATAAGAGGAAAATCATCACTATTGTAAAGATCATTTTCTATAATAAATTTCAACCAAGGCAGAAGTGAGGGAGAACAGATGACCAAATCTAGATAATGAAATGCTATTTAGTTCATGGAAATAAGTTGTTCCTCACTAAAAAGTTAGCAAAGTCAATTGTCTGAAATGAACTGCTCTAATAACTGAGTGAAAGAATTTATATCTTCCCTTGAAATTTGTTCCCTTAAAATGCAGTGGCCATTAAAATCACTAGTAAAATAAAATGTGGATCAAGTTTACTTACTAAATCATTAAGTGCCTCTAATTTTATGGTATCACAAGGTGGTTGGAAAATATTGCATTATGATGTAAGATTAATTCTTACAGCTACTACCAGCAGTGGTGTACAAAATGGATAAGAAGAACTAAAAAAATCATGAGAAGTGAATATGGAAACTCTTCTACAAACTTTAATATCATCATATCTTTTCTGTAATAACAATGTCCACATATTATACTAGTGTAGGGTTGCTTGAAAAAGGTTTTTTGATGCAAAATGCAAGCTGGATGACAGTGGAGATAATAGTTTTTATGTCATATTGCCTAGCTTGATTGAGATAACAGTTCCAAGAAACTTTGGAAATTATTTTAATGTAGATGTCTTATTTTTGGAATTGATTAATCAGATGGCATTACAGGAAAAAAAATTGAGCATTAAGATATAATTTAAATTTATCGGCATCCTTGGATTGAAAGATTCTTTTAAAAAAGAGTGATTTGCAAAAATCCTCTTTTACTAATTTCAATTTTTAGACATTCAAACTACTTTTGATCAAGTAGATTTTTTTAATAGGAAGGGCTTGATATAATTTTGTTTGAATACTTGAAGTGTTAGATTTCAGTAGTAATATTTCAGTTTGAGAACTGTGGATATAGATGACACTAACTATGCAAATGTAACAAAATTTAGCATTTCTTTGACAAACATTGCTGTCGTATCCAATGTCTGCACTGTGAACATGCATAAGAACTCCTCTACATACAGTATTTCAGAATCAAAACTTCTAACAGCTGAATCAGCATAATAGATTTGTGATATATGAGCAATTCTGAGTAATTCAAATAAGCTGCTTTTACAAATTCTGGTATAATAAGAATGGGAAAACTTAAAACCAGATCTTCATGTTTAAATAATAAGCATAATTTTGTACATTTTCTACGTAACTAAGGTTATTGAAAATTTCATTTTCGCTTGTGTTTAACAAATCAGCTGCAGAGATTAATCCCTTTGAATATATTTAAAATTTCCATTTGAAACAACTGATACCTTCAGATTCGCCAGGATAGTCAAAAAATAAAGTACCTCTATTTTAGAGTATTAATTAATTTAGTAATTCATTTTACAAAGGTAGAAACCTTTTTAAAAGTATCATCTTCTTAGTTTAATGATGAAAATATTAAATGAAATAACAATTTATTACTCTCAAAAGAGTATAGAACATATATTAGATTCAATATAAGAAACTAAAATGAAATTCAGGTACCTGATGGCACTAGCCACTACACAGTTCAATAAGGAGTTGTAGGATTACTGCAACAGTATGGATATGCTCTCAGTACATCCCAGAAATGGCCTCCATTCTTAACAAGAAATCTAGTAAATGTACCAAATGCTTGATCCATTCAGCATATTGCTGAGCTGAAAACAATAAAAAATCTTCTGTTTACCAGAAGCAAAAGCCAAAGTAATGTTTTGCCTTACGTGGTCTCAATACCAAAGACAGGTTTCCATGAACTGCAAAATGTTAGTGATTTGGTCTCCAGAAAAAGTTAATTGCAACAAAGTAACTATAGCTATTCAAGGGTAAACCTTAACCTCTTACAAGACAACCACAATGAGGGAAAACAAGGAAAGAAAGAAGAGGAGAGAAGATAAAGAAGTGTGAATAACTGGAATATAATGGAATAATGACAACTATGTTTACTTAAAGAAAATAAACCCCCTTAAGGCTGGAAAACTAGAAATTTACATTAAAGTACTAAATATGTTCTAAAACAGTTGATTGTTAAACTGTCAACTTGAACTAATGTGAAAGAAAATGCATAAAAGGCTTTAAAATGAAAAAGGGGAAAATCAAAGTTAACAATAAAAAACAAGAAAGTAAAATACTAAATTTAAAATACAAAAAAAATTAAATACTAAATGAAAGATTTTTTCTAATAAACAAAATAAAACAGATTCTAAGTTAAAAATTGCCAGCAAAATTATAACAGACACACTATTATGAGATAAAAGTATAATACATCCAAATTATCAATAACATATTAAACTTAAAAAATAATTTTTTTACACAGACAGCAAAAATTTAATAGAGTAAAATAATAAGGAATTCCTAGACAACAGAATTAAATTGATAAAAAGACAAAAAAGAATTCTTTGCTTTGGTTTAGTTTAAAAAGTTAAACACCTCCAGAATGTGATGATAAGGTTGGTTGGGTTTTAAGGCACAATGTCCAAAATAGGACAAGCCAAGGTCTGATGATGAAGAATGCAGTGTAGGATGTCAGATCACTCTGCATACTGAAAGTGTAAACTAAGCATAATCTATGTGCTTGAAAGTTTTAGAAAGGTAATTTAAGTTCTGATTAGGAATATTTCTTTAAAATTTTAGCATAGAAGTATTTTAAATTCTTTGAAAGAGAATGTTATTAAAAAGATATTTTTAAATAGTTTACCGCATTGGCACTCAGATCCTGATTGACTAGTTGAGGTTCATTTTCATTATTTACATCATTAGGAGCAGCACGAGTAATATTTCTATTACCTCGAGGCATAGGTGGATCAAATGCAAGAGGTCCTGGTCGAGTCCTTCTCACAAACCAACCTTCATGATATCTAATAAATTAAATGAGTGTAAGTACATAAATGAATTAACCCTAGACACATATATTTGATGAATATAAATAAGAAAGGGTTTTTTCTTTAAAGTGAAATTCTATTTGTAAATAATCTCTCAACATATAAGTAATGCTTTACAAATGAATAAAAACCTTAAAATGATTTTGAAAAATGAATAATTATTACTATGCATTTAATACATAAATAGTCTGAATTCTCCAAATTGTAAAATATTCTAAAAAACAATTGAACTAGGGATACCTGTTTACAGTAATGAACAATAATTTTTTCTTGAAGATAAAGAAGATTGATATGATTAATCTGTTGAAAGTGGCACATTACTTGATGAATGTCTTTATTCTTATCTAAAACTTGAACTGATAGAAAGACAAAGAAATGGAAATGTTTTCATAACAATGATTCTTGAGTAATCACTCACAATTTGTTAAGATTAGACACCCAATAGTCTATTGCTCATGGTTCAAATGCTTTTTAAATTACATTAGAAACACTCTAAATAAAATTTAAGTTAAGAAACCTATATTATTAAAACATATCAAGGATCTGAGAAATATTGCCTAAGCATGTTTTCACAAGTAGCATTTTCTTCATTATTAATAGTTTATTCATGATTGTCCTGTAATCAAGTTAATTATTGACTGATGTTTTACAGTGTCAACAGTAAGACAGTTGTAAGTTAAAGAGTCTTGCAGAGTATGGTGAGGAAAAATAGAAATAATACATCAGTATTAAAGAGGAAGCTGATTTGTTGAATATAGCCCATTTATTTACTGCAACGATTTGGTTAATAACAAATCAATTTTTAATTAATTGTCATGAATCATTTAAAAATCTCTTAAACTCAAATTTAACTAATGAGATTAAAGGTACATTTCATCAAAAACAACTAAAGAAAAATAAATAGTCATAAAAGTAACTCAAATCACTTTAGTAAATTATAGAAAATAATATTATAATGAAAGTTATTGTTAGAGCAATGTAATTATGCTTTTATCATTTAAAATTACTTTACTTTTATAAAATATAAATACTTTCAAATATTATGCTGTTATTATGAATTAAGATTTATGTTGAATAATTTTTTACATTAATTATTTGTGATTTAATTGACTAAAACATAAATAATATCGATTTGAGATTCTAATCTATATGAGTGAAGAATCAACTTTTCATCATTAAAAACATGAATCACAAAGCACCAACTTCAAATAAGCATTTTCTCTGCATTTTTCAAATCCTGATCATATATGTTATGATTAATTTAAAATAATTATTTTATTAAAATATATTTCAATTTTTTGTGATTAAAAATCAGACTCAGAATGGCCGCAATAATTTAAAATTATGTAGAACATTTATTACTTACAAACCAAAATTATTGATAAACATAAGATAATACAAAAACAATGTTACAAAAAGAACAAAATCCCAAGCATTGAATTTAAACAAAACAAAATTAAGTTTACAAATAGGAATACATTATTTAATAAAATTGAAAGAGTGAAAATACTAGCTTTAAGCAACATTTTTATTATATGCATTATTATTGACTTTCAGAGATAAAAACATAACTATTATTTTAATTCAAACCAAGCAAGTTAGTATTGATACAAATATATGAGTGTGATTTATAATCAATAGAGTTTTTACTTACAGAAAATAAATAACTGTAAGAATAATAACAATCATCAGTCTTTCTGGACCAGTGTAGAAATAGACAAAGCAAAAGAAAACCATGAAACGACAGCAGATGAAAAGATGGTCAAGCCAATCTCTGTTGGCGATTTCCTCATTTTCTTCTAATAATTGTCCTCCTTGAGCATTAAGTCTTTGGTTCATCTGTCTTTGGGCCGGGATCTCATTTGGGTTATTTGGATTAGGATGAAAGCTTGCAGGATCAGGAAAAACAGGATTGTTAGGAGTAACTGCTGTCGCATTCAGACTGGAAGATAAAAATGTTATTTTATCTTCCAGTGAACACCTAAATACTAATTTTACAACAATCTTACAAGCTGACGATTCAATAAACAAATTAACACACATTGAGTTTCCAGTAGAGAATCATAACTTCTGTTATTTAAATAAATTAACTTCTTTTCATTCCTAATTAAATAAATAATTTTTATTATACTTTAAAATTATTGCATTCAATTCAAGAGATGTTAAATATTTTTTTTAAATATAAGTCAAAAATTATTCACCAATATAACAGAAAACAAATTTAAAATACAGAACACAGAAATAAAAATGATAAGTAAATCAATTTCTATTTTTGTACGTACATTGTTAATCTCACTTGAAATCACATAGTAAACAGCCTAATAAGTGAAAGCTCTTCTGTAAGATATCTGATCATTTATTGCAAACTAGTTTTCAAGAATTTCCATTGACTGTAGACCAAAACTCAAGTTAAGAAAAGAGGTTAAAGTATCTTCCTAACTCTAAATCTCAACAAATGGACATGCAACAATCATAAATGAAACATCAAATTCTAGACCCCAAAAACTAGCTGGAATCAAACAAAGGATTGATCACAAGGCATAATACTCTTTCTACTGGTTCTCACAGTAAATTCATAATTGACATATTATATTTTTGGCACCATTGTATAATGCTTATAGCTAAATTTTGATTTTATAAAATGATTGATACCAAAATATACACAATAAAATTATTGAATAAAAAGTTAAATAAAAAACTAATTGAGTATAAAAGCAAATTTTATAAATTTTAAAAATCACATGAATAAAGCAATAAAAAGAATTTTAATTTTATATTCAAAGAGAAAAATGCTTGGTAAAAAAAAAAAAAAAAAGCAGAAGAAGAAGAAAAGGATTGATTGATTTATAATTTTGACACCAAGATGAAAATAGATATTTCTAAATCATTTATTTTTAAAAAAATCACTCATGAAATATAAACAATTTCAAAATCTGTCATTATAATCTGATATTTTAAGCAATTCTTTACAAACAAATTTGAAATAATAAATCACACTGTAAAATTGGATTAAATTGTTTCTTAAGAACACTTACTTCCTTTTTTCTCATCTCAGCCCAATCATTTAACAACCATCTTCTATAATTTTTTTATGTTTAAATTTATTAATTCATTTGCTAATGTTTTGTTATCTTCAAAATCATTGTTATCTTCAAAATCCTTAAATAAGCAAGTCTAACATAAAATATTCCTGTTAAAGCATATCACATGCTAATGTGTGATCACTTTCTTCCTCAATATTTTACTAGATTTGTAGTACAGGAGCCCAATTAGAAATAAAATTACAATTATTTGTATTTCCTTAACCTAATTAGAGAAATATATGTTGAAACTGCAGCTGCTAAATATTTGAAATCCCTAATGTACTAATATTACTGTAGTGTAGAAATAAGAGTGCATTGGTATTTACCTTATAATTTGACCATGATTCATAAAATTTAAGTATTTAATAATGTAAAAATAAGTATTTAATGATAAGATTTATTGACTCTGAACAAACATTACTTAGTTATAAATCCAGCAACAAACAATATGAAGCCAATTGTTGATTCTCTGTTCATACTCACTGCACAAATTTTTTTTTCTTACACACTAAATCTCTGGACTGCCATAGCAGTATACCAGGATTCATCAGTCTCAACAGTTCATTACTGTTATTGAAAGTTTCAGTAATAATTACATTTACATTAAATTAAACCATACTTAAAATGATTTCTTTTAGTTGTCCACATCAAATACAAAATAATTAAAAATTCTTTTTGATAACTTTAAATATCTTAATAAGCAATTACAATGCTATTATTTTGTTTTCAGGCATCAAAAATTTGTATTTAAAAATCAAACATTTAGACTAATCTTTACTTGATTTAGACTGATTACTATACTTTTTCAATGTTTAATACTAAATATAAAAATACAAGAGAAAAATAAGATTAATTATAAAATGCATTAAATTCCAGAAAGTATATCAGAATCAATAAAAAAAATTATTTTTTGTTAATTTTCCTGTATTTTAAATTCAAACAAATTTTATACTTTATATATTAATACAAAAACCTATATGTTAAAAAAATTTAATTCCATTTTTTAAATATTTAAACTTGTGTAAATATTTATAAAACAAATATGGTAGAAAAATATTTAAAAATGTAAGAGAGCAAAATGATTAATTAGTTCCACAACTATATTAAATTATGTAAAATTAAAAAATGCATGTACTTAAATAACTTTCTGAAGAAGATATAAACAAAATATGAAATTGATTAATATCTTGAATTCAACAAATATGTATCAATGCATAAAACAAATAAACCAATATTTGGTAGAGTTAATAGTAATGCACAATATTATGCAAAACAAAAACTGAATGCTAAATCCTCAATTTTTAGAAGTAAATATTCATTTAACAAAATCTATGTTAATTAAAAGTTTCAAATACACAATTTAATGCATTAGATATAGACTTATGATTTCTCAAATGAATTAAAATTTAAAAATCACTTTTATACTTATTTTTAATCTTTTGAATTTTAATATTTAATCTCAAAATAAATTATTAAAAATGTTTAAATTATAATTCAAAATAAATAGTAATGGATAAGATACTGTTAAAGAAAATTTAAATAGATTTTAATTTTAATAATTTCAACATTTGAAATTAGTTAAATTAAGAAACAAAAATTTGTTTAAATTGTTGCGAAATAAATATTGTTTTAAAATGATGTTCAAGATATGTTTTCACTAAATTTTAAGAACCAGTATGATTATAAATGTGTTAAATAGTACTTTATTAAATTTTATGATGTAACCATATGCGAAATTCCTTTTGAGTACTAATAACCCTTGAAGCTTTTGATATATGTTTTGTTTTCTTTTGTTATCGAAATTAAAGTATATGAAATAAAGAATTTATTTTGATAACTTATCAAATTCATATATAAATTTATAAGATGAAAATTATTTTGAAATTATATCAAATTGGAATTTAAATTTTTATTTTTAATGTATTAACAGAAATTTATTTTGAAAGTATTAAATGAAATTTACTTCGAAAGTTTATTTTAAGTTTATATTTTCTTCTGGGTTCTGTTATAACTGCTGGAAAGCATACGCCTGTTTCTCAGATGAGAGCTATGTGCACTTAACAGTTAATCACAGACATTTAAAGAACCTGATACAGGTGCTCACACAAATACCATCAAAGGCACCTGAATGGCAATTAAGAGATTATTTTGAGGTACAAAGTATTTGTCAGATATATTTAATCAAATATATCCGACACATGTACCTAATAGAATATATATATATAACCATTCTGATAACATAATGGGTGAATTTTTAGAGGCAATAAAATGTCTATGGTCTGAGCTATGCCAACAATTCTTCTCCAGGTCATGATTAAATAAATGCTGTAGATTCATGTATTTGATTACTATTACAGCTGTATGTAATATATTAATTATTGTTTAGTAACATTTGATATTTAATTATTTTAATTGTTTTCTTAAACATAATCTTTGTGTATATTAGTTTCATATTACTTCTGTAGTAAGAAATTATTCTGAAATATTCAAAACTTTAATATTTGAAACCTAAAATAGCAGAAAAATATAATGTTTAAAGTTGCAGTTTGAGTGCAATCTGGATTTTGGAAAGCATATATTGTGTGAAGTGAAATAATTCAATTAGATGAAATAACTGAGCAACATTTGGCATGAAAATTTGAGATTGCACTAAACACATAGTTGTTTACACAGATTTTTGCAAGATTTTACCTGGGTTTTTGCAGAAAATCCAATTTATATTAATGAAGAAAAATTAAACAATACCTTTGCATATATTGAGTCATATAATAAGCATACATCTGCTGCATTGCTGCCATTTGAGCTAAGACTTGAGAGTCACCAGAAAGTGGAGGTATGACAGGGGTTGGAGATTGGAGTTGAGGATAAGCAGGACTAAAATAACACATAAGCAAAATTATCACATCAAAATATTTTCTTTAAGCCTTCAATCAATATTATATTTTTAACGCATGTGCAAGTATATTTACAAATTACAATTTCTTTATTAAAATATTTGTAAAATCTAATATTTTAATACCATATAGTAATTCTAACTCATAGATAAAATATATTTATATTCACCTCAAAACAGTTATTTTCTATTAATTTTTCTTTTATGGTAACTATAGTTGTAGTTTTTTTAAAAATCTTTAAAAGCAAATTATGTTCTTTTCAGGAGAACTATGTTTAAAGCACATTTCTTTTACCATTTCTTATTTGACATTGATTTCTGTATATAAACAGAAATTTTCTATAAATAGTTAATTTTAGTCTATTAATGTTATGATTTTCTAGAAACATTTTACATGGTTTATTTTCCTAAATTTCTTAATTTTTAAAAAAAATATTGTATTACAAGTCACAAAAATATAATATTCTTATATTTAACATTAATTACATCAGTGATCAACAAACCCTTGATATTCAGCTACTAGTAATTCATGAAGACACTTTTGGTATAGATTAGGCTAATGCTCTATTTATCTTACATGTCATCCACTTAGCTGATGCTAATAATAACAGAAAGTATCATGGAACATTTTGATTCTCAAGACATAGTAGCAATGGAGATGGAAATAACTAAATAAAATTTCCATCATAAAATTTTTATAGGCATTAAAATTAGGCATATTTTTATACTTTCTTTTACAATTATTCTAAAAATATTTCAACAATGATTTGCCCAGTAATTAATATTTTAATAATACAACTTTTTTATTTTTTAATTCTTCCAAACCCAGTTATTGTAGATATAAGATATAAAAATAGCAGCAAATATAAATTGTACTTATAGTATAAAGCAAATTTATATTTACAAGCAATGTAAAAGAAATTATTTTTAACACACAATTTTGTAATTCAAAAAATTTAGAGATCCCCTGCACATAACTTAATCAATTTAAAATTGCACTCAAAACAAAATGCGAGGAAACATTACAAATTGAGAAAATATCAATATCTGAAACTTTTATAATATTTTTATAAAATATTTCTACCACCAACAGAAATTCAATAAAATTAAATACAAATCTAAAATAATGGTAGATTATTCATAATTGAAAGCTATATAAAAAAGTCATAGTTTTTGTGAAAATAACAAACATGATTTGCTTTTTTTTCTATGAGATTGTTACAAAATACAGGTTTTAGTACTACAAAATGAATCCTTTAGAATTGTATCTAAAGCTATTTCTTCAATTTTATACATTTCTTGATACTTGTTAAACTTAAATTTTTTGTTTTAGTTCGTGATAAAAAAATAGAAAAAAAGAAAAGTCTCTACAATCAAAGTTAGATATAATGACCCTCTATGGTCATTATATCTAGCTTTTTAATAAGTCCAAAAATTTTTTAAAACAAGCTATCACTATACATGAATGAGAAATGTACACATACTGGCTTTCAAGTTTAAAAAAATAGACTATTTTTAGGAATTCCAATTAAATGGTTAAACTATTCTTGTGCCAAAATTAAAATTTTCTCAATTAAATTATTTCAAAAATATTTTATAGTAAAACAAACTTCTATTTTATTTAAAAATGATAAAAAACCTTTTCATATTTTCTTGTCTTTCAAGGAAAAACAGTTTAAGATTTCGATTGCACTTGAAACAGTTTTTATATTAGCAAGTGGTGACATAATGTCTTTGTATTCTTCATCTGACATTAATATTATTTCTTCCTGTAAACAGCAACAAGAAATCGTTCAGTTTTTGGTCAGATTTTCATGCATTGTAGGTCATATTTAATTGCAGCATATTGGTCAAAACTTTTATAAAGTTTCTTATTTTCAAATGTCTTGAAGAATTTTCTCATTTCATCAAAATTGCCATAGTTGATTATTTTATTATTTAAGCACTAGATTCCATTTCTGGTTGTGTTATGAAACTAGCATAGGGAAAGCAATCCATGATGGTAATTTTTGTCTCACCATTCACAGCTGTTTTTAAGCAGTGCAAAACTGTAAGAATGTCTGTTATGTAATCTTCAATTTCATTCAATGAGGAAACAATTATTCACGAAAGCCATTTCCTAGAATTGCATTTGAAACTTATAGTGATAACTTGATCTAGAGGCTGAAGAATTGAAAAAATGTTGGGTGAAAAATATTCCACAGTGATGGACTTCAAATCTTTTATTTAGGGATGTGTCATACAATTATCAATTATTAGGAAAATTTTTCTGTATTTAATTGTCATTTGCTTTAATAAGCAACATAAGTATTTAGAAAAAATGCTAGATATTATTCATAATTTAGATTTGTTTCTATAGGTGACTAGTAAAGAATTTGGATGCCATTAAAATACCTCTGCTTTTTCCACTTGTCAATTGCTAAAAGTGGAAGTATTTTGGTGGCATACATTTTTGCACACAGAACTGTGTTTGTTTGAGTGTTGTTCCTTCATTTGCAATTTCATGTTTAAAAAGGAAAAATCTTTAGTCTCATCAACATTAAAAATGTTGCCTGGAGCATGGGTTTTCATAATATATTTTAGTTTCTCTTCTTTCTACTTTTTGGCTGTTTCTTTGTTGACAGCATTTCTTTCCCTATAAAGGTTCAAGGAAAAAGGACTATGATACATTAAACTTCTGTAATCATCAGTTCGGTATTTTGAAAACAATTTTATCAATCTCCATTTGGATGAGCGAAACTTGGTGCATTGGGCTTTAATAAACTTCCATCTGTTGGGGAATACTTTAAAATCATATATTTAACCATTAATATGATCAATCTACATTCTATAATTTTCAATCACAAGATCGATTTCTAAATAGTTTAAAAAAATTTTTTTCTTTTTCAAAATTGAATTCCAGCAGTTAATTATGTCAAACAATGCATTTTTAGTGATTTTAAACAACCTTGCAATCTAACTTTTTTAAATAGTACTTTTAAGATTTTTTACTTTGGTTTCAAGCAATATTGCTTTACATTTGTATGAAGCTGCCATTTGTATAGTGGCAAAAATATAATTCTTGTTTGCAAGTTTGATTTACACTGAGAAACAACAAATCAAAATGCTCACTTCACCCTTTCATCAAAAGTAAGACAATTAGATCCAGATATGCCCTCTCCTCAGCAAACTGAAATATAGTATTTGTGTGATAATGAATAATTCTAGGTGTATGATCATAAGCTTTTAACTTTTTAAGTAAAGAGAATATTTATATTTCCACAAATTCTACCCTCACCTGAAGGAGAATTTTGACAATGACTTCTGGACAGACACCAAGACTCCTCTTATTAAGTAGAATAATATTGTTGGCTAGATAATTCCATCTGTATCCATCAAAGTTGAATGGAAATACTGAAGATTCTATGCCTAAAACTCTTAGCAATATAGCGATATAATTTATTTTCAGTTACATATTTTGACACAATTTCTTCTTGCAAAAATACTGAGAAGAGTATTTGTTAAATTCAGTTGTATTGAAATTAGAGATTTTAGAATGTCCTAATGTTGGAATGTTAGAAGCAAATTAATGTAGAATGCATAGAAAAGAGTTGGGGATTTTATCTCTAGTCATTATAATTAAAGGATCTTAATAAGGAGGGATAATGAGTGTTGATTGCATAATTTATATTTTAATGAAAATTTTTATTTCAAAATTTCTTTTGAATGATATACCAAGATTACAGGATTGGAAACTTTTTAGTTTCATAATTTGTAAATTTAAGGTATTCAGATGTGATATTGCATTAATATAAAGTTAATAAATAAATTAATAAATAAGCATTTCTTTTAGAGTAATTCATAAAAAATAAACTTTAGTTTGAACTGAGAAAACTAAGAATATAAAAATATAAACTGGAAAAATATAGTATGGAACATTATTTCATTCCATACCACCAAAAAAATAATAACTGTAATAACCAATACTCAGACACCCTCTTGCTACAAGCTCTGGAAGGTTAATATTCTGATTAACAGTGTCAAAAGCTTCATGAATATGGTCTTTATGTGAGGCGACCAATTATTTGCATGCCACTCAAGTCATAGACGAGGACGTTTGCAATGGGCAAATCAACAAGTCCACCGTACAGGTAATCAATGGAGGGCTATTTTGTTCATGGGGGAGTCTAGGTTTAGTTTAAAAAGCAATAATAGGTGCATTTTTATTTGGAGAGAATATGGAACTCATTTTCATCAATAAACTTTTATGAAAGGGATACATATGGATTTTTTGGGGGTGGTATCTCTTTCAATAGATGCATAGACCTATGTTTCCCTACTCATGGAAATGTTAAAGCTCACACTTACAGAAATGATATTCTGGATGCTTATGAGCATCCTTGTGTAAGATCAATAAATGATGCTTTTGTGCTACAGTATGATAATGCCAGACCACACAATTTCATTAATTTTTCACCAAATATTTAAAAAAAGAATTGGGTGAGAAAATGCTAAGGGTTTCCAAAACATAGAATGCATGTCTGTTTCCACTACATCAAAAAAAATTTGGATATTAAAATAGTTCACCAGACCCAAATTTTAAGAAACTGAATATAAATAAAAAAAAAAAAAAAACAGAATAAATAAGTAAAAATATGTAAATAACAAATTATAGATAAAAAGTTTACTTACTTTGAAGGTGAAGCAAAAGGTACATTCCTGTGTTGTAAGGTACTCTCTGAAGTGGGACTTTGAATATTTGTAGCATTTGCTTGTGATTGTGTAGTTGGCTGTGTACGACGAGTACGACTAGAAGTTGGTTTCTGAAATAATTATCCATAACATAACATTTCTTTTTTAATTTTTTGACTGTCAATATAATTCTTATAGATAATAACAACTATTTCAGAGGAATTTTTCCCTTTTCTGCTAGTTTAAAACACAAATCAGAAAAGTTTTAAAATTAGTAAGCATAAGCAAACATTCACTGGACATCATTCAACAATAAACCCACTTAGATTTGCATAGAAGACATGTGATCCAATAGGAAAATATATGCATGCATAAATATATATACTCTGATGGTCATGGAAAATGTAAGGCATTATAACTGGGATTATACACTTTCTGTCATTATAAAAGCTGCAGATATAATTTTTTTTTGTTTTTATAAAAATCAAATTTTAACCTTCAAGACTTAAATGAAGCATCTCTAAAACTTCCCAGCTTGTCACTTATTGCCAAGCTCTCACTGTAAGTATTTATTTGAAGTAGATGATGATGAGAAGAGTATTTAACATCATAATATTGAATGTTTGCACAACATTAAAAATGCCAATCGTCACAAATTTTCTTGGCAGTGTGAAATCAGAGGCAGACTGTGATAGAGAATGCTGGAAATTTCATACTTAAAAACACTTGTACTTTGACTTACATCACATTTGGTCCTCAGTTGAGTACTGTCTGCTACCACTTTTTTACCATAAAAGACAACCTCTGACATTTTGTATTATTAATAAAATAAGAAGATCCAACAACACAGTTTCTATTATTGACCTCACCACAAGTTCTCCACTTAAAATCAATACGTGAAAAGACTGCTTGTGAACAATCAACAAGCAGTGCAGTTTTAAAACTGTTCATTCCAAGTCTTCTGAGCACTATTGTCTACTTTCTATGAAAATCGATTAGATCACATCCTCTACCATGAAACAAACCTAATCATAGAAATAATGTATCACACTTCCATAATACCATTTCCCATGGATCACATGCTTGCCCTATCATCAAAATGGGCCAAACAGCATCAGTGGTCACACCTCAGCTTTTTCGTGTGTATTGTACATAGATATACACACATACGCATAGATATGAAAATAAGGAGAATGTAACAAAAGTATAATTAACAAACCTGTGATTTACGAAAGTAGTTATGTGTGTTGCACACTAAGTGAAGAGTATACACTGTAGACTCATCATCATCCTATGAAAAATAAATATTTATTAAATTCAGATTTATTTCTGTTGCATATAAATTTAAAGCAATGATTGTGAAGAACTGAATAATTAAATAAATAAATTTTGTGGTATTTAATTTAAAAACACATATACCTAACTCATCAAATAAAAATATTTGGAACCAATTAAAGTTAATCTTGAGTATGTAGTATAAATATATAATAAGAATTTTCAAGTGACAACTAAAAGAAAATATAACCTAGAAAAATATTATCTTTAATAATGTTGCAATGCATAAATCAATATTAAACTTTTCATAATAAGTAAAATATCATATGAAACGTTGGATTATGAAGTTGGATTATTATTAAGAAACGTGCTAGTGCACTTATAAATTCAATCTATGTCTAACATTCTTAAAAAAATAAGATTTTTTTACTCTCAAAAGCAATAATTTTTAGGTAAAATTAACAGTTCCCACATGACTGCAATATAATCAATTGTATAGTCAAGTAATGCTTAAAACTAAATTTTTTCAAAAAAATCACACCAAAATTATTCAGAGATAAATTAAAAAGATACAATAATTTAATTTTATCACCAAATATTTAAATAATGTGACATGCATATCTTATAATTTTAAGAGAATAATATAAGTTTTAATTCAACCTTAAAATTCTTCATACCTATTAAAATATAATGGATATGACTGAAGAATAGAGACAGAAATGCATTCAATTGTTGGAAAAGAATAAACTAAGAACATGTGTAAACATCAATAAACTAAATTTGGCTGAACAAAGCAGAAGTATACCACATTTGCCTTCTTTAACATGAAAGTAGGACAATTGAGCTCCCCACTATTGTCCATTGGCACTTTTATTCATCAAAACAGATTGAAATTATAAAAACATATCAATTCTTAAATATTTCAAAAAATAAAAAATTTGTTCCTATTGTGGGAGAACTCACTATAAAATAGATATTTTTTTAAAAAAATTGTGCAATTTAAATAATTATAACAATTTTAGGAATTAACTTATTTTTAGCAACAGTATGCTTTTTAAGTATTTTATAAATATTATGTAAATTGTTAAAATATATTTTGTAATATTAAATGTATAATAATCAAATTTTTTAATGTCTCTTACAAATTTTACTTGAATATATATAAGCATATACATTTCCAGGTTCTGTACAGATTTCCAAGAATCAAATTCTAGAAGTTTTCTAGGAGTCGAATCAAAAAGTTCCAGGAGGTATTGGCATTCATGTTAAATATTTTTTTTTTTAATTTTATTCTACTAATTGTTCTTAAGCAAATAATTATGTATAAATGCAACATTTTACAATTAAAATTGTAAATAACCGAAAAAAGTAATGGAAAAATTAATATTTCTTAAATTTAAGTTAGAGTTACATCTAAGGATTACTTAAAAGCCTTCAATGAATTTACAACTATAACAGAAATTTTTTTTATTTAAATAAACAATATTCTTTACATTACTGAAGTATGCATTGTATAAAATAAAAAGTCTTTTTAAAGTTTTTAAGCATCTTCAATAGATTCCTATTTTTTAATTTACTGTGAATTTCAAGACATTTATAAAACCCTCTTTTCAAATACATATGTGTATATATATGTAGGCATATTGAATATACTATATCATGCATAAACAAATTCATCCCGATTTACTGAAATTATACATAATTTTTACCAAGGGGGACATGGAGAATATATTTTAACTCAAAAACTTTATATTTAAATATTAATATTCAGTTAATTTTATGAAATATAAAAAAAATAGAAGTAAACAGAAGAATAATCAATTAAAATCACCCACCTGATTGCACAACAGGACCATCTTTTGTGATTACTTCACTTCACACACATAAATCTAAATACTACTAAGCTGAATTATCAAAAAATTATTGTGGCTGAACTTGACCATAAGCAGTTAACAATACAACAGTAAGAAATACAACAATCTAATAATCAATAGACCCGCCATCTAGTGGTAACATTAAAAACTAATAGTCAATTAGGTTTTTGGACAATTTTTTGAAAAATTTAAAATGTTAAAACAAAAATCTATAAAAAAAATTGTAATATTTTCTAAAAAAAATACATTAAGGTAAGTAAAAATTTCAGGTTATCAAAATTCAAGGAGTTATAAGAGCACTTGAAATATTTTTTGGAATTTAAGGAGTTGTACAAATTCTGCATTTCTAAAGCATAGCAAAAACATTTAAATTAATCAGTTGCATTTAAAAAAATATTTTATTCACTATGACTTATCGATACATCATAAGAATTTCTAGTATTATTCCATTACACTCCCTCAACCAAACATCAAAGCACTGGGATTGCTCAGAAGTTATCAAGTTATCCTTTGCTGTTTACAAAAGTTTTTAATATAAATGATAATTACTTAATTTATAAACTGTAAATAAAATGTTTGTACTATTTTTTAATAGTTTCTAAAAACATAAACCTTTTTAAACAGTACACAACACAAATATTTATGACTGTAATCACAATTTTTTTTCTTCCGCATTATGATAATAATCATATGGGGGTATAATAGAATTGTATCAATTTTTTTTTTTAATACAAAGAATATATTTTACTAAAACTGTAATGATATTTATATATAATATGCTATTAAATATTTAAGCACTATTACACTTCTATCAGTTAATGTAATTGCAGTTTTTTTTTTTTTTTACACTATTGAATTTAATTTAATAAAATGAATTTTATTAAAACATTCAATATAAATATCATAAAAAGTCTTTTAAAAACATATAATGCTTAAAATAGTCAAAGAGTTCAATAACTTGATACAAAACTAAGAATATTTATACAAGAAAATATATTTAATAATGCTGTTCTTGATAATGAATAAAATTTAAAACTTTTTGTTATAAAATTGACAATATTTTATATTAAAGTATACATACTTGTCTTAAAACGTCTCTTAAATGGAGATGATTATGAAGCAAACGTCCAGAATATATGAGCCTTTGCTCTAAAACATCCTAAAAAATTGATTTAACAAGTAAACAATTATATATTCTTATATTATTGTTTATTATAATGATGTTATTATTTGTATTTATATTTGTGTTATTATTTGTATTTATACCATTATTTGTATTTAATCAGTAAATACTAAAAAGCAAAACTATTTTGGAACATTTTAAAATTAAAATAAAAATTTTAATGAAATCTTAAAAAAAGTAAAATATGTACGCAAAAATTATGGGAACTAGTTTGATATCCTCCCTCCCATTGGGAATCATTGCTACTTTATTTGTCGATATGTTAAGAATATATTTTTTAACATAAGTATTTTTTCAAAATTAAAAAATCCACATTTTATAAAATTTGAAATCACATAATAGTATAAAAAATCTAAAAAAAATATTACTGGAAAATGAATAAAAATTTTTTGTTGGATTTGCCTTCTTTTCAAAACAACCAGTGAAAGAGAAAGTACATAACAATGGGCTTACTTGATATGATATCATG
The DNA here is from genome assembly GCA_030067965.1 of Latrodectus elegans. Taxonomy (NCBI): domain Eukaryota; kingdom Metazoa; phylum Arthropoda; class Arachnida; order Araneae; family Theridiidae; genus Latrodectus; species Latrodectus elegans. The sequence continues at coordinate 31,213,511 of CM057812.1, forward strand.
TTTGATATCATATCAAATATGCTCGGTGATTATTACGGAAAAATATATAAAAATATTTAATAAGTTAACAGAAATATATAAGAAAAAGATAATAAATAAACAAAACAAAATTGGAAAAAAAAGAACACTTTACAATGTTGAAAATATAAAAGAAAATTATATAATAAACAAAATAAAAAAGATATAATTAATACTTAAATAACAAGAAATTGGAAAAAAGAACAGTTTACGATGTTTGGATGCTGGCGATAATGAAACACAACAATAAATATAGAAAAAAGTTTGAATTGAAATTAAAACAAAAATACTTCAAATACAGTTACCACTGAAAAAAATGACATAAATGACAGAAAAAAGATGTATAACATGTGAAAAACCAAATCTGGCAACAAAAAAATCTGAAAAGTAGCAAAAACTCAATTTGGCGACACTATAATCAAAACAAAGGACGCTAGATTTGCGAGAAATCATTTTTCGAGTATCAAATATGCACCAAATTATTCATATATTTAAATTTATTTCTAAATATATTTTGATTTTCTTAAATAATTTTAACTAGACAAATATATGTGTGTAAAAATGTTTAAACATTTTTCACAAAATAATTGTAATAAAGTCATATTTAAAAATACACACTATTAAATCTTTCATACTTTCGCAATTTTTTAAAACAAAGGAAGCAATCACTTATAATCAAATTCTACATAGTAAAAAATAATCAGAGAACTACCACACAGAAACAGTCATATTAAAATGCAATCATTTTCCAATATAAAATATGTAATAAAAACGATTTGAATGCCAAAACATGTAGAATAAAATAGATATTTAAAATTGTAGAAAATAATGGCAAAGTAATAAACTCCAGTTTTTGTGATAAAATTTGCCAAACTAGCTTACCACATTGGAATGTTTTCTTTTGTTTTATGATGTAATATGATTATGCACATGCGTTAAATTTGCTTTGTGTGTTAGTAACCCTTAAAGTATTCGATTTGTAATTTGTATTTATTTGATTACAATTTAAACCTTAAAAAAATGGATAATTTAATGTTTACATTCTGAATTCTTTGAAAGTTAAATTTTTTAATATTAGATTGCAGTGAACTTTTATTTAAAGTTTCTTAGGTAAAATTTATTTTAGAAGTTTATCAAATAAATTTTTTTCACACATATTATTTTCATCATAATATTTTATCCATAAATTTGTGTGTAGCTTGTGATAGATAATGTTATAGAATGATAAATTGAATTTTTTTAAAAACAATTTAGAGTGCGAGGAAAATAAGATAGTTGTCAAAAGGTGCATGAAGGTAGGTTTGATTGCTGATAAGTATATATATATGTTAAAAGTGCTTTTACCATAGATTTGGGTAATAATAATGATGTAAGTGATGAATGTGTTTTATGATGTCAAAAGGAAGTTGAGAATGTGCATCATGTTAAGAGGTCTGCGCATAAAAGCTCTTAGTTTGCTAATAACAGGTTAGAAATGAGTGTTTGTTTATTAATGACTGTTATGTGGGTAAAAAAATTATACACCTAAATTTATTGATATGATTTGTATTTGCTAAGCGGACTGTGACTGACTGGATGAGATTTTGTAGAGATGTGCTCAGAAATTTGTGTTCGGTAAAGTGAAATGATTGATTCGGTAAAGTGAAATCATTGGTAAATGATTGGTGCTGAAGTTGAAATTGATGAAATTAAGTTTGGTACAAGGAAATTTAATAAAGGTAAACATGTTGTTTGAGAGTAAGAGTACTTTGTTAGGAATTGTGCATGAATGTGTTCTATGTTCTATTGTAATATCAATCTGATGGCTGGAAAGTGTATGATTGTCTCTCAGATGAGGACTATGTACACTTAACAGTTAAAAACAATTTGATGTTTAAAAACTCTAATACAGGTGCTCACACAAATTCTATTAAAGGCACCTGGTAGGCTATTAAGAGATTTCTCAGTGTATTAATCATGTGTCTGGCAAATTTTATGCATACCTCGCACTATTAAGATATACTGGAAATTTTCTACAAATAACAAAATTGCAATTGAATCATTTATAACTTTAATTGAAAATAGGAAAAGCAGTTGAACAGCAATGAATATAATCTTTTGCAGCAAATAAATAGTTGATAAAAAAACATGTTCTCCTTTCTAAACTAAATATATAAGGAGTATATAAGTAAATATATAAGTAGTATTAGTTAAACATAGAAGTAATTTTAAAAAGAGTAATAAAATTTGTATGTTTTCCAGTCCTATGTAATATTGTTGACTGAACACTACTACTAAACATTAAACAATATAATCAAAGTAAACAAAAAAATGGGGGATTTATGTTAGGCTGTCTACCAAACTGAGACATATGCTGTGCATTCCAGGGCCCTCTCTCAAGAAACAAGATACAGGAACTCTAGGACTTGGGTCTCATATGGGCTGTCATGCAACTGAATTTAGTTTAGTTCTCCCAATGCCTATTTTTCCAGGCATTAGTCGTCAGAGAGTTAGAGATCATGAATGCCATTCAATATGACACTTAATCACACTTGATTCCATATTCTCATGACACCAATTGGATTTCAACAGTGTGAGAGGTATTATCAGGGAATTACAATCCACACTTTTAATTAGCAATGATTCAGCCTTTACTGAATTCTGACACTTTGCTGGAAAGTATTTGTTATTATTCTAGGCTTAACATATTTTGAGAAAACTTCAACCTCATAAAATAATTTCCAAATGAGAAAGCTACAGCACAACTTATCTTTTATGAAGTGCTTCAGATATCATTTGTTCCTCCTGCATCATCCAAATGAGCTAAAATGTTTATCATTTGCATATTGCATCTCTTCTGATTTTGAAAAAATCATTCCTTCCTGGTACAGCAATTTGAATGGTTAATAGAATATGATGTAAATTTCTCATTAAAATTTCACATAATGTCTACAACTAAATATTAAACTCTTTTAACTGATCCTTTACTAGGAAAATAATAAAATAGAACAGATTCTTTAAATCACTAATCTTGCATTATTTATAGTATAAATTTTTATAAATTATATAAATTAATGCAATAATTTATTACAACTAATAAAAAACAAGTATTCACATAATAGGGTATAAAGATTCTTCATAATATCTGTGTTTTTAAAATATTAATTATTATTTAAATTATCATTCACATTTATGTTTCATTAGCTTTGTTGCACTTACAGGTTTGCCAGGATATTCTTCTGAAAGATATTCTTTCAATTCTCCAACAGTCCAATCAAAGCTGCAATGCACAATATGATCTTCAAAATTTTGACTAGGAGCTTTTATCACAAGTTGTATTGCCTCACTTTGTTCCATCATTTTTTCAAAATTCAGGCTATTTAAGAATAATAAATAATTGTGCTCAAACTATAATTTGTTGTAAAGGTAAATAATCCATATACTTAATGATTAAATTTTTAAAATATGATAAATTAAAGAAAAGACAAAAATTTAACAAAAATTATGATTAAAAAAAAACATAAAATTATTTTATAATTTACATTGATTGACAGTCCTAATTTCATTAAAAATTTTTAGTTTTTCAAAAAAAGTGAATAAAATTTTAAATTTATTTATTTTCAAAAATAATTTCACAGCTATTATACTTTTAAAAAGAAAAATCAACAAAGATGTTTAACTGTAAAATTTTACTTCTGTTGTGATAGGAACAATGTTTCTTCATAATGTGTAGCATTTAACTATTTTAAATTTAACTTACAAACATTTCCCAAAAGTGTTTTGAGGAAAATTTTAAATTTAAAAATATCTTCAATAAGCCCAGTTACCCATTCAAAATGAAATTCAATAGATTTTATTATTTATTCTCTTGCATAAAAATTTAATTTCATAGTATTTATGAGAGATTAGCTACAAGAATTATTTATTACTCTTAGTAAATAAATCTAAAATATTAAGATTAATGAATGTTGTTTTATTTCTATAAATGTTTTTTCAATGTTTCTTTTTAATATTCCAAAAGATGGTTATAATTGGAGAATTGGCAAGTTGCTCAGAAATCACTTTTTACACACGATTGATCATTCAACAGAAGGCTTAATCCTAGTAAATAACTTTTGTGTGGTACATTTTATGACAATAACAATGTTTATGACATTGGAAAGGGATATAAAGTTTGTAATTTGTAGTTGTTGATTTGTCAAAATTTAATGGGCTATTGCCTTTTAGCCATTGTACATTTGCCATATTTCTTTATAGCTTTTTGCATTTATGATTTCTATGCATTTTCAAGCGTGTGTATGCCATTTTGTTAGTACCATTTTTTTTTTTTTTTTTTGCTGAAGCCAATTTTTTATGACAATTGTTAAAATGTCATTTCAACATTATCAATAGTTTAGCAACATGAATTAATGCTTTATTTTGTTGTTGGCGATATTTTTTAAAATCATGTTTAATGTGCTATATGTATAAATATTAGTTTAAGGCAAAATCCAAACTAAAAGAATACACATCAAAGTGGGTACTAATAAGCACTTTGCTGATAAATTGAAGACTAGAGTAAAAATCCCTCAGCTGTCAGGTTGGCATAAATTAAGTACAATCATACATTTTACATACACAATTAGTATTATAATTGAAACTCACAAACTTATCATTTTGGTTCCCTCAAAAAAAAAAAAAAAAAAATGAAATTCTTACACCAAAATTATGAAAAATAACATTCAACAAGATATACTTCATTCTTTGAAATGTTATTCTTCAGCAGTATATTATTCACAAGATTAAAAGTAAAAATTATTCTATTAGAAAGATATTAATTCTCATGAAGTATAATTTTTATCTTGAAGAGGAATGAAAGAAAATAGATTTTCATGAAAAAAAATTTTATTGGTTCAATTTGATGCAGACACTAAATAATTTTATTAGGGCAAAATGAATTCCTTCATATGACCTTCTGGATTAAGATAAAAGTTCATTGGAGCTCTATAGGCTTTTGATCAGTGTCAAGAATTTGATGTTTTCATGAATTGCATATAGCCTTGCAATTTTTGAAAATGATAATTAAAACCAATATTGAATTTTAGAGAAGAGAGTTTGATAGTTTAACTTCTAAACCCAAGCAAACTGTAAGATTGGAGTTTTAAGCTAACCTAATCGGACTAGAAGTCAGAAATTTTACAGTTAAATTAAAAAGTTTAAAGTTTTGATATTTTAATTGAATTTTATATTCAAGTAGAGAGTATAAGTATTTTCTCATATGTATATGTGTGTGCTGTATAATATAATTATGTTTGTATAAATAATATTGAATAAAATTGTATTACATATTATATTCAATATTTAAGTAAGATAAAATGTAGCATTTTTTAAGCACATGTTTCCTGCTTGATTAATCATTTTTTAATAATTTTTGCTACTTTTTTTTATTTTTTATTTAATGCTGTTACAATGTTCTTGATTTACATTTTGTAACATTAGATATGAATGGGTATTTTTCATTTATCTACCCATGATCTTAGATTAATTTAAAAAAAATAATTTATTTTATAATTTTAAATATTTTTTTATTTCTCAACATCTGGCCACTAGGAATTTTCATCTTTTTCAACACTACAAGGGGGGAGGGGAAATGGTGATACCCTTTTATAATAGAGGACCCAACAGCCATGCCATCATGACTTCAAAAGTAACAGGAACCAAGACCTCCAGACTTGACCTACTACCCTTAATGGTGTTATTTCACATGGATTGCAAACATGACACATTTTACATGCCACAGCCTCTATTAGTGAACATCACTGATCATGGTTGGTTTGATATTACAATTCACTACCTTCTGCTGATAAAAACATCTAAATCAAACAGTATCCCTTCGCTATTTTTTAAATAGCATGCTATTAATAACTAGAAAAGCAAAGTAATTCATGTTATTGATTTATATAATATGCAAATTTTCAATATATGATATCTGAAATAAAGTGAAATAATTTAATTCAAATTGGTGTGAAAATTAGAAATCACCCTAAGACAATCATCCAGTAGCATTTTACCCCATTATTTCACTATTAATAAAATTCATTTTAATAAGCAAGATATAAATATATAAACTATTTTATAAGTGAGGAATAATTGAACATAGGAAAATTTGGTGATTTCCTTTTGCTGCCATAGTAAAATTCACCAAAATAATATACAGGTAACTTTTATTTATTTAATTTTAAACAAGTTTAGAAATGTATTTAAATATTGTCAATGTCCAACAAACTACTGAATTCTATTCAATCAGGTGGTTAAAATTGAATAATAATTTATTGTTATATTTTTTAATAATTCCATCATTAAATAAATGTCTTTTATTGAGAATTTTTAACTTGTACTTCAGAATTTTACTATTTAAAATTCTCAAAAATTTATACATTTTACAGCAACTTTCAATTACCATGTGAAATGTTTTATTAGTAAAAATTTACTATACGGTCACCCTTGGCGAAATTTTCAAAAAGTCACCATGGGTGACAGTATGCACTTCCGATCGGAAAAAATAGCTGAAATAGTGACAAATATTTCACATAGTTGGTATTTAACAATTTGTTCAACTAATTTTACAAAATTAACAAAAAATGCAGATTTATAGATTTCAAACATCAATGGTAAAATAATAAAGTTGAAATGTTAAATTATCCATAAAATTTTTTGATTAAATTTTATATGAATGAATTTAAATTGGTAAATATTCATGAAAAATTAAGGACAAATATGGTTGCCAAAATAATAGTTTGCCAGGTTTCCAGTACAAATGTTCGCCAAATTTGGCAAAAAAAAACACACCAAAATTGTGGTCAAATTTACTGTGATAGTACAGTAAATTTGATCTGTTTTATTATATGATCATTAAATGAAATATTCACATTTAGCCCCCTCAAGTCCTGCTGGTTGCCACAAAGTGATGTGGGGTGGCACTGGGCGGAATGGGTAGTTAGCAATTGGTAGTGTCACCCATGGCATAATGACCATTTATAACCAGTTAGTGAAATTGGAACAAAGTCAGTTCTCTGCCTTAAGGTGCTCTACATCTCCTGACATTTAGAGGTTATAACATTTCCCTTTATCCATAAACTGAATAGATTATATAAGTCATACTGCATCATTATGAAAAATTTTAACCCTGGTCATCTTCTATTCAGATTAGGACTAAAAAAACTGAGCTTGTTTAAAGTCCTTCTCTTGTTTTAGACTTTTGGAGTGTTCATGGTCCCGTGGATCTTGTTAAACCAATCGGCTAACCAGATAGGATAGGAAACAACACATTTTAAAAAATCAAAAATTCTACATAAAAAGTATTTCTTAAATGTCATTAAATGAAATTATTATTAATATAATTTACTTGGAAATTCTACAGTGCTTTGTTTCATAATTATATCTTAAATCCATGCTGTTAATTAGAATGGAAAGTTTTGTTCATTGTTAAAACATAATCATATTATAAAATATCAGGCAATTTATAAATATATAAATTAAATAAGAATTGCCTCCTCTTATATGTAAATTATATAAGAAAATTGCTTCTTATATATATATATATATATATATATATATATATATATATATATATATATATATATATATATATATATATATATATATATATATATTGCTCAGAAACAGCCCATTTTACACTCATTAGATTTACTGATTAAAATTCTGACACCTTTGATCATAATGCTTATTTATACCTTTTCTTAAAATTTCATTATAATTCAAGTGAATTTACTTTTTTTAATATTTTATAACTTCATTTACATTTTCTCTTACTCAGATTTAATTTGTTACAACAGTTAAATCATCTTGGCAACATTTTTTTATCTTAATTACTTAAAAAATGCACCAAAAGGATTTTATGGCATATGAACCTTTAAAGTATTTTTGAGTTACAATATAAGAGAGGAACATATGTGATATTAGTAAACAATATACATAACTTTTTTATTCTACAAAAATTAAATTATATTACTCATAAAATATGAAGAGTTCATAGTAAGAATTGCCATTTCATAACAGAATCTGAGCAGCATTCAGTGAATTAATAAGGATACTTTATTTTCCAATATAAATAAAATATTAAATGAATATTTCTTTTGAAATCATTCTCGACAAATGATACATTAGGACCGTACGATACATTACATAAAACACTTCAGAAAATTTTAACTCAAAACTATTTACATTATGGAAAGAATATTATACTAAAATTATAGGTTGCATACAACACTACCTAAGAATTATTACCGAATTACTGTGATGTAATTTTAGGAAAATAATGTTTCCCAAAAATTTGATCACTTATTTTTAATGTAACAAAATAACTTTAAATAATATACATCGATTAAGAATGTCAAAAATGTTTAATTCATTTTCTAGAATAAAACACGACTACTATTTATTATTTGAAACAAGAATCGTTAGCAAACATATGTTAAATATAGCTGTACAAAATATAGCAATAATCAATATTTTTATTTTACTGCGCACAGCAGTGAAGCCAAGAACAGTGACAAGATGAAAATGTTTAACACAATAAAGTAAAAATCGCTATAAAAGATATTGTTATCTTATTTTATGAAAAAGGAAATGTGCGCGAAGAAGTGCTCCTACTTCTTTCGTTTACTTGGAAAACGTATAGACAACACCCATCTGTCATCAATGTTTACCTTTGGATAGATAAAAAAAAATTTATGATATTAAAAAAAATTACATTTGCGATGCCAGATCCAATAATCATACTACTATATATTTTTTCTTAAAAGAATCGAAATACAAAACTAATTTGTATGCCTATTAGCTTGGAATTTTGAAAACAAATCCAAAAATATAAAACTTGTCTATCTTCTTACAATATAATTTAATAAACAAAGTTTAAAGTAAGCAATCTAACAAAAAGTTAGGATTTGTTGTAGATTCGGGTCACATGATGTCAACAAACGAAAGAATCAATGAATCATCTTCACGTTTTCATATGGTTTGTTATTTACCTTAGCAGGCGGTTTTGAAATGAGAATATAATTTAACTCATTTATTAATCTTTCATCCTCAATTATTTTCTAATAATTACTGGAATATGAGTATTTATTTAAATTTAATTTGATTGATTACCATTATTCTCTGAACCGATAATAAGTAAGTAAAGAATACAAGATGTTAGTTTCGAAATCACCGACATATTACAAATCTTATTACTTTGAATCTGTAATTTTAATAAATTAAATGAAAATTATTTAATCATTTGGAAAAAGAATTTAAAAATGAAAAATATCTCTGAAATTTATTTATTGTTGGGAATAAAAATAGTTCGATTTTTTTGTATTTTTCATTCACTGCTCTTAATGATTAAGATTGAAATTAAAATTTAAGTTAAATTATAAACCTTTATTTACTAATCAAATCATTGCTTTTATCAATCGAAATTTAATCTGATTTCATTCCTATTAGTAATGTAGTAGGGTATTCGAATTTTTTCATTGATAATATGAATAAACAAAAGCTTAAAGTTAGCTGGACTTGACTTGAGTACTTATAGATGTTGCATATTTTGATATCATAAGTAACAGTTTTCAAAAAAAACTCTTGTCATTCTCATATATCTTGAATTGTTCAATAATGCATCCAAATTTCAAAAAATTATGGAGGAATTAACATGCATAAATTCATAATAGGAATCTTAATGTCTTAAATATTTGAAAAATTCTGCTGTTGTTCCTAAATTGATCTTTCTTTTGTATTCTATTCACATTTATTCAAATTGTCTTACTTTTATTTGTAAAATCTATTGCTTTCAATATTAGTTTAAGAGCTAAAATATTATAACTTTACTAGCTAATTTAAATTAAAAATTATACTCCATTCTTTATGCAAGTATAAAAAATTGCATTGCAATAAATTATTTATGAGTTTCTTTTCATCTTGTAATTATTTATGAACAAGATTATTTTTCATCATAATAGACCAGACTTATATTTTAAGGTCATATATCCTTTTGTAAATCTTCTTGTAATAATTTCTGATTTATCTTCATTTTCTAGATTATTCCATAAATTAATATAATCTATTTGTTTTAAATACAATAGTGTTAATCAGATAAATTAATAACCCTTACATCTTTTGAAGTAATAAGTATAACCAAATACTTAATAACAATATATTTTAGATTTTACTGAAAATTATTAATCTTGTGTTCTTTATTTTCATCTTTCTGTGACTAGGGTTTCTCAGTTATTCACTGGCCAGTTTGCAAATCCCTATTTGATTTTTTAGTTTTCTAGTGATTTTGTTTTCGGGAAATTTATCTATCTTTATTATTTATCCTACTAATAAGTTAACTTAAAATGTAAGACTTTAAAAGACCAAAAGTGAGTGAAATAAATGAATAATTTAAAAAGTTTACTAAAGTAGATTTATTTTTCATAATTTAATAAGATAGTCAAGATTTGTAGGATATATATATCTCCTAAATAGTCATATAAAAATGTCAAAATAATAATCTCCTTAAACAATTTGTTTAAAAAAGGTGATTTCAATTGTAATCCCTTCCCTTTAACTGAAGAAATTATCAAGGTAAAAACCAAAAGTCATGTAAAGTCAGTGAAATTTGTATATGAATTATAGCCCATAAATATGTATATTTGTTCACTAATCTGTTCCAAATAAGTTTTTCGGAAAAAACATTTCTTCCCTTCCTCATTTATTATATAGTCCATTTAACCTGGTGCACAACTCAGCAAAACTATTTTTATTTGATAAAATTATTTTCTTACTTCTTTAAGTGATAAAAATTCTCTTATGATTTATTTTTTTTTATCTGTATAATTAACAAATATTTTTCCTATTCCAGTTTAAAATAGTTATTATATTATATATACTTTTATTTATATTTTCACTCAGTAAAAAAAAAATGTGCAAAACTTAATACATGTGACTAAACATTTCACTAAAGAATTTTATACAATTTCTTATTTTAAATTAAGACAAATTTTTTTTTCTTTATTTTTTTTTTTTGTGCAATTTTTTATAAGTCAGTTTTCTGTTCATTGAGAACATAAAATGTTTCATTATATTTATTTGTAATAAATAAGATGTTCTTAATTATTATATATGTGTTAACAGTTTATTTCAGCTACCATCAAAATATTATTGGGTGAAGTCTAAAAAAATCACTATTCTTCTCAAAACCTTATTTGATTTTGACAAGAAAAATATTTTCTGATTTCTCCAGTTAATCTCATTATATTTTTAAAGTCTATTGACATTTCAAATTTTCTTAATTGCTTTAAGAAGTTTTTAAAAGAACAGTCAAGGATGTTAATCGCATTGCAACTAAGTGAGTCATATTACAACTAAGTGAATCATATTATAACTAAGTTATGTGCATGGAAGTTCTCATTTTTATCTTAACAGGACTACTTATTTCTGTAAATTATCTCAGATATACCAGCTTAATTAAATCATAAGTTAAATATTGTAATTTTTTTATTTTATTATTATTATTATTGCATAAAATAGTGTACATCAATGAAGTATTTATCCCTAAGATGATTATATCCTCGACTCAATTTTCAGTCTTAGAAAGAAACTGAAAAGTTTTAAGGCATTATAAAAGCTATTGCATTAAGTACTAAAATATGTAATTTGCTATTATTTATGCTTAAAATATAAAGGGTTAGTATTTTAAATTGACCATTTATTTTTTTACCATAAAAATCATTTTAAGTGTAATTATTGTTATCTGGCATACATAAAACATTTTCATTTTTATATTAGGAATGATGATGCCAGGAGGAACTGGTGAAGATACACTGAGAACTACTGGAGGCCAAATTGACAGTAATATTTGGTTCTCATTTCTTATGTTAATTCTAATTCTATTAATTTCTCTATTTCATGTTTTATTTTGTAAACAATATCTATTAAAGTTAGAGGAGATTCAGCAAGTCATAAAAAAAAGAAAAACATAGCTTTCCTTTCAAATAAAATTTATAATGTAATGAAATATTAATTGTGTAATTAAATATTTGTTTATCCATTGTCTTCACTTATCTTGTAATTATCTACAATTATAATTATTGTATGTAGGAATAAAATTCAATGAACTTTAAAATTAAAAATTTTATTTGCTTTACTTGTTACATTTTTAAAAAAGCCAGTATTTTTATTGATGATTTATTTTCATATTTTATTTTGAGGTTTTTTGCCATTTGCTTAAAAATATGTGTAATTGAGTTTAAAAAAGAGAATTCTAAATATTGATATAATCATTTGTACAAATTAAAAAGCAAACAAAAAACAAAGATTTATTTATGTTTAATCTTGTGGTTAGAGAAAAGAAAAAAAGCTGAAGTTGTTATTTTAGAACCTCAAAGCTATTGAACAATCATTTCTAATTTGATTAATGTAGTGATAATTTGCAATTATATATATATATATATATATATATATATATAAAGTTAATATTAAGATAATGATAATAGCTAGTTTTTGAAATTACTAATGTTTTAAGTTTAACTATTCTGTAATATATATTAATCTTTGTTATTTTATAATGTTTAATTTATTTTATAACCTTTTGTGTCTTGTAAATTTAGTTTTTTGAAGGCCTAATGAAATGATATGAAAAATAATAAACTCAAGGTGTCTTATTTTGCTAAAATCCTACAAGCTAAGACTGGTTAGTCACAATTTCCAATTTTCATCCCAATCTCTATACAGCTATCTTGCCTACATAAATTTTTTCACTTTTTGCAATATCCATTTTTTAACACCCTGATCTTGCTCCTACTCAAACTTTTATCACAATCTCATGCTATTTTAAATTTCAAATACTGAATATATTTCTATATTTACTTAGTGGTCAGTGTGTCTGACTGTGTATAGGCATGTCCTGGATTCGAATCCCAGGACATCCCAATGGATGTACTTTCTCTCAGGTTCGGGTGGTTCGAGCATGGATATACTTTCTCTCTATATATCCTGTCTTTTTCCTTTCCTTGTATGAATGCGTTGTGAATGGTTGCCTACCCTATAAACAGGTACCTATGGCATGTGTGTACTGAGGAAGTTGAATTCACACATAAATATGGTTCAGTTGCAAAGTGGAGCAGCGCATCCGATATTGCCATCCTAGCTGGCATACGATAACAACAAGCAACAAAAACATTATTAAACTAATTTCAAAAAAATTCTATATTACAAAACAAATATAAAATAACTAAAAAAATGTATGCTATTGTTTCCATTCAGTCAATAAAATATAGATAATCAAGTTTTTTAATTATTTTCTTTTAATATATTAAAAGAATTCAAATACTTTAAAAATGCACAGTACATAACTACACAAAGTAGGTATTAACAAATATACTATAAATCTAAATCAATAATATAAATGACATACATTGCTTTGAAAAATCAATTTTCAATTAACCATTTCAACATCTATATAAAAATATTCTAGAATGGGAAGGAATAAAACTGAATCAGTAATATAAGTAAAATACATTTTTTCTTATAAAAACTTGATTTTAAATGAACAAGCAGTGGTTCTCACCTTAAAAATCATCAATATAAATGCATTCTAGGACCAGAGACTACTGTGCTATAAAGCTAAATGAATGACGAAAGTAGTAAACATTTTTATGAAAACTCCAGTTTCTAATCAAGAAGCATTACAATTCTCAGTAAACATATTACTTAATAAATTATTACATAGAATAGTAATAATCAAATTTCACATAAAGTCAAAATACTCACTTAATCATCACTTGTAAAAGAATTTTAAAAATTAAAATCAACAAAAAAAAAAACACAAACTCAATTTATTACAATTGATATCTTTCCCTAACTACATACAAGTATGAAAATTTTAATTTTATTCATTTTTTAAGTAAACATTATTTTCTGCTTATACTGTATTTTCCTGTATATAATCTGCGGATTATGTGTTAAAAAAGTTCCGAATTTCGTTGTGCATATTATATGTTGCTGCAGATAATCTGATAAAAAAGTATTTTTTACCAGAAAAGTTAACAATAAAGTTTTGAAAGAAATGTTTTTTATGTGTTTCATAAAATAAATAACAGATGGCGCTATGACTCGGTTGATTTATTTTAACTATAATCAGCATTGTCCAATTACGTTCAAAAACGAATTCAGTTCTTCTGAACGATATTAAAATTCCAATTCATTAGCATCATTTTGCATTTTATCTTGACCTGAACTTTTTCGTTCTGAAAACATTCAAATTTGTATATCGTCATAGTGAAGTAAAAATTAAGTTACTGAGCAAATTTTAAACTGAAAGCTATAGATAAAATAAATGAAAAAAATGTCGATAAACGTGTAATGTCAGGTGAAAAACAAAGCATGCTATGTACAAAAGAAAAAATGTATTCCATGCACAATTAGAAAATTTATAATCCATTTCTTTCATTTAACTATTAACCAAACGAATACAGTTTATTTTTAAAATATATCTAACCTCATTTTAAAAGTTATTAAAATCTAAAATTGATAAGATTTAGTAGAATCTTTTCAGATCTTGATCAATGTTGTGCTTTCATCTCAGTTAATTGCACCTTTCGTTGAGGTGGATTCAAACAGATCTTTATCACTATAAATATCTTTTTTCTGTTGAATTTACTATATTTTTAATCACATAATGTGTACTTTTTTTTTATTTGGCACCAAATTATCTACAGTATAATTTTTCGACTATTCGTCAGAAAAATTGCTGCGAATTATGCAGCACTTTTTTTTTCTCCTTTGTTCAAAAAACGGGGCTTGCAGATAATACGCTGCTGCGGATTATATACAGAAAATACTGTATATATATACCCATAGACGGGACATAATTTCAAGCTTTAATGTACATAAATGAAATATATCAAAAAATTTAAGTATTACTGTTACTGAAAATAAATTTTGTGCATTCACAAATCATTCATCATAAAATTACAGGTTATGCCACAATCCATTTTTATGCAGTAATCTACTCTTTTGGTCCATTTTATACCCATACCAATTCATAGAATTTAACCCTTATTTTCCTCAAATTATTATTTTTATCAGTTATCAGTAACAATGAGCTCAATTTTAAAAAGATGATTGAATTTATATATCTCAGTTCAGTTATCACAAACAATGAAATAAAATCTAGACTGGCTGCTGGAAATAGATATTACTTTTCAATGATTAAACTGTTGAAAGCTTCTGTTCTCTTACGAAGGTTAAAATTGATATAATCAAACTTATTGTAACTTATGCAGAAGAAACTTGGAATGCTACTTAGAAAGAAGGGAAATTGCTTATTGCCTTTGGATGAAATTTTTTAAGAAAAATAATGGACCAATTAGGGATGGAGATATATAAAAGATTTGTGATAATTTAGAATTAAATAAGCTCTAAAAAAAAGAAAAGAAAATGGCTCAGACATCTGGAGTGAATAAGTGATGAAAGAGCATCAATATATATATACATACAGAGGAAGACTGGAGATTAAAAGAAACATTGGACATCCTATAAAGAGATGACTGGATGAGGTGGCAAAGAATTAAAAAAAGACAAGATTAAAAATTGGGAGGTAAAAATCAAGTATCAGAAAAAGTGGAGCTGTTTGGCAAAGTAGGCTAAAATCCTGCATGAATTGCATAGCTGAGTAGTAGTAATTATTTTTTAAATTGAAAGGAAAATATCCATGAAGTCATAAAACTTTATTTTCATGTAGTAATAAAAGTGTTTGATATATAATTTTTTTGTTTTTCTGCATATAAAGCTTTTTTATAATATGATTCTATGCACATGAGTGCATAATACTTTTGAAGAAACTACTAAACATTTATTTTATATGTAAATTTTCTGATATTTTTTTTATTGTTTTATTCGTTTGAAGAAATCCATCTTTTATTCATAAAGGTGTAAAGATTTTTATACATTTTTACAAACAATAAATATTAATCTTAAAAAGCAATATTATTTATTTAAATAATAGAATAATATTTATTTAAATAATATTTATAATAAATTCAATTATATTTTTGAATTTTTTTATTGTTAATTTTCTGTAGAAGTTTTGGATTCCATGTATTTGTGACTTATTGAGGAGTTATAATACTTGTAATTTTCTGTTAAAAATATGTTACATTTTAAATTATGCAAGTGAAATTAATGATTGTTAAGAACAATACAGTTTTTTCTCATTGTAATAATGTAATTTTAGATATTGTGTTTGCTTTAATTGATGCAACTCTTGATCGTAATGACAGTGTTACACAAGCCATCCAAACTGCTTTGTTTAATATTGGCAAGCATCAACCTAATTTAGTTCTGAGTAGTTGTCATTCATATCTTGGAAGGCATCCAAAGGTAAATTTTTCTTAGAGTTTATTTAATAAATATTTTTTTAATAAGTAACTCAATTAGTCCTTTTTTAAAGTTTCAGATCACTTAATCTGTAAAGTTAAAATAATGCAATAGATCTTTCTATGAATTTCTAGTTGATGAATAAGTATCTGGTCTCTAACAATGCCCCATAAGTACAATTATAATTTTAATTCCCTTTATGTATTAAAATTTTAAAAAGTCTCTTTTGCAAACTCATTCAGCTTCTTTTTTCTTTATTTTATAGTTAAAAAACTTAAATTCATTTTTTTTTTAATTGTGGATATTTATCTGCTTAATTGTTGTTGAAATCTGCAACTTTTAAAACAAGTTGCATGTGTGTGTTGAATTACTCTTGTCTATTTTTGAACTCTTATGTGAATATCATGTTTTTTGACAGGAGTGATCGTAGTTTGCAATCATTTTATGAAAATGACATTCAAGGTGCAATGCACTTATCAGTCTATGCTTGGATGGGGGGAAAATGATATCCATATCAGCTTGACATGAAATATTTTTAGTTTCTTAATAACATTAAGGTATTAAGAGAAAAACATAAATGATTTCTTTTCTAAATAGAAAAAAATTTTGAATAATGTATTTTTGCAGCAAGGGAAAAAAAAAGTGATTACTTAGCTTGATTTTTTCCTCATTAAAGTAAAGGTAAGTATTGTTTTTAAATATGAATTTTATTTCATACATGTTTCTTATATACTGTATAATAAATAATTATTTCTGTAGCATAATATAATAGTAATATTTTGATTACATAAGCAGCAATTTTCTATTAAAAAAAAAATCAAATTTATGGTGCAAAACTTATGTTTTACTAACTTCAAATTTTTAATACCTGTTCATATGAGTTCATAAATGTGAACATCTACAGAATCAGTTAAAGTTGCTTAAATTTTCATAAGATTTAAGTTCATTTATTTATAAAAAGAAGAAAAATTATCTTTAAATTATTTCTTTTGATTACCTTTGTCTTTATTTTATTGTGAAAAATTATAATTTTGCATTTCAATTTGTACTGTCTTTCAATGTATGAAAAAATGTTTATGTGTGTCATTGTCTGTTTTATTAGGAAAAAAAGAAATATGTGTTTAAATTAAGCAATATATTGTTAAGTACTTGTACAATTAAATAGTATTGCTTAGATTGATTGTAAATTTTTTTATATCATTTACATAATTAATTAGGAAGAATAAAAGATATTAATATATTTCCTAAACAATTTTTATTAATAAAGAAATATGATTAGAAATTATAATTTGTGTTAAGTTACCATTTTATAAAAGAACAATTATTCATCAACATTTATCCGTAAAATGCTCTTTTTTATAAAATTTTAAATATCTGTCAGTGTTTATTAAAATAAAATTTAAGGTTTCAAATATAATCATAAATTTATATTACCAAAATATTAAAAACAAAGCATTAAAATATATTTCCCATGCAAGAATTAAAATTACTTTCATTAAATAATATTAAATTGTAATACAGTAAGTGCTCCTATGACTTATAAAATTTGCAATAAACTATTTTACCTTAGTATCTTTTAAAAATAATATGAAAAACTGGTTAGAAACCTATAAACATTCTATTTCAACGAAAATATTTTGTGAATTAAAATACATATGTGGAAAAACATTCCTTTATCAAAATGAGTTAAATAATTTGATCTTTATTAATTTGAGTAGAATTTATTATTTTTTAAATACTCAGAAATATATATATGTTCATCTAAGCTCATTTGATTTATGAGTACCCTAGTTTTTCATATAAAATTCGTTAAAGCTTATTTTTGTAGCAATTTCCTCAATTTTGTGTCACTAGTTGAAATTTATATTCTGAGATTATAGAAATTCTATTTAAATTGCAATTATTCATGTGGATTTCTTTATATATTTTTATTTCCTTAATTTGACATTTTATGCTCCTTTTATTGCAGTTATATTTATGTGATTATATTACATTGTAATTCATCATGATCTTGATTGATACTGTGTAATTTTTAACTGCATTTATTTAGTATTTGTAATATTTTCAGTTAGTTTTTTCAATTTATACTTTTATCTTAAGCAGCAATTTTTAAATTTATAATAATCATTCAATGATTAAACAAGTATTTTAAATTGTGTATACTGTTTAAAATATAAAGAAAAATATTTCAAAATTATATGTCAAAATTAATGTGAAATCAAATATTCAGTATTAAAAAGTTGCTATTTAAACAAACATTTTTTTTTTAACTAAAACTTTATTAAGTTTGATTTAGATAATTGTAGAGAAATTGTGTCTGTAATTTCTTGGCACACTTGTAAGGTATTTAGTTTTTAATGTTAATTCTGCTGTTATATTTCATTACTTTGCATTATGTTACTTCATTCTATTGTATATTTTGTAATCAATGATTTTATTAGCACTTGTGTGTATAAACAAATTATTAATTTTTCTTCTTATATTTCTTACAGCTTGCCTTAGTCCACAAAATTATAATTTTAGGAGTTATTGAAAAAATTTGCAGTGAAGCATTAAGTTCTGTCAAAAAGAATGTAGCCGTTGATCTTATTAAATTAGCTGTGGATGAAATGACTAGCACAAAGGTAATGATTTAATCTTAAAAATAGCTTATGGTGTTTATTCATATGCTTACAAATGTGTGTTTATATTCACAGGAGATAGTTCCTGAATGGCAAAATTCAGCAAGTGGTATACTTGTATCTTTAGGACGTACTTTTATCAATGAAGTTATGGAAAGTTTGTTGGTAAAATTTCCTCCTGGTGTATTGCCGCACTTCTTTGTGATTCAAACTATAGCAAACTTAGCATCTATAAATGGTTAGATTTTCTTTTTTTATAAATATATCATATCTTAAGAATTTTTAACTAATGGCGCATTGATTTTTAAAAAAATCAATGACAATTTATGTAAAATCTTCAAAACTAGTTTTTTTTAAATCCTACAGTTAATTAAAATTATAATAATGTTCGTATTTTAGATGATATAAACAAAACATCTTTATTAATTTTTTAAACTTAGGTATCTGAAATATGTATTTATAATCACTGTTATTCACAAAGTTTTATACGTTATAGAAATTGAATTTTTCATGTTATTACATTGAGCAGCACTGTGTTGCAACTTAAATAAAAGATTTGATAAAACTGAAAAATTTTAATATTTTCAACAGCAGTTTTATTTGTATAGTAAAAAGTAACTAAATATAAGGTTAAACAATGTAAATTAATTTCAATATATGTTAGTGCTCTTGATATGTGTAATAAGGTGTCTTATAAGTTGACAATCAGAACTGGAAAACTCTGTACTTAATAGTAAACTATTCTAATTTAAAATTGAGTCAAATAAAATCATCAATACTTTCTAAAAAGTTATATTATTTCAATATGTTATTTTGATCAGTAAAAGAAAGCTGCTATTGTCTATTATGTTGCACAAAATTTTTTTATAATAATAAGATAAAAATTGTAATGCACTTTTTTATTATAATTTTAAAATTAATTTTATTTATATCAATGTACCATATTTTCTTGTATATAATTCACATGAAGTATTATCCACAAGACCTTCTTTATGAGTAAAAAAAAGAAACATAATCTGCAGTAATTTTTTGCCAAATACTTGAAAATATATACTGCTGCATATGTGGGTATCACATAAAATAACGAAAATACACAGTGCGATTAAAAATATAATAAATTACACATAAAAAAACATTTATTATGAAAAAATTTGTTTGAATCCACCTCATCACAAAGTAGGGAACGCACGAGTGTGATCAAGAATGATAATTCTGAGAAGTTAGAATTTTTTCTAGCTTAGATTCTTTTTAACAACTTTTAGCATATGGTTAGACATATTTCTTAAAAATGAAATTTATTTCATTAATATTTAAATGAAAAAAAATGGTGTATTAGATAAAAATATTTTCCAATAGTATATTGGATACATTTTTCTTTTATACTGCAAATGCTTTGTTTTTATCTTACTGTAATAGATTTTTTAACATTTTTTATTTGCTTTTCTACAGCTTTTTGTTTAAAATCTGCTGTGTAACTTAAAAAATTTTGCTTTCACATGATGATATAAGAATTTTAAAATATCTTCAGAATAAAGTAATTCAGGTCAAGACAAAATTTGAAATGATAGCAACCTGTTATCAACAACTATCTTATCTTTATGATGAACCAAATTAATGCTAATGCACCTATCCATACAACAGGGTTTCTAATCAGGGTTTGATGAACGTGAGAATGAAGTTAAGCTTCTATCTTGGCCTACACAATCAACTCAATCTCAAAATAATGTAATCATGGTTTATTTTATATTATTCAATATACAAAATTAAATATTCTCCACTAGTATCTCTCTTAGAACTCTCTCAAGATCTCCATGAAGAATAATACAATATTTTTCTAAATGCATATTCAGCAGTTTCTTGAATCAACTTCTAGCGAAATTTTAGCTGTATTGCATGCCAAAAAGTATGCTTTATCATACTAATAAAGATTTTTTTATAAATAGAAGGTGTTTCACGCAGAAGGACATTAAATGCCTTAAACTTGCTTCACCAGTAGGTGGTCCACCTGCGGCGTCAAAATAGAAGGTGTTTCCATTATTTTGATAATCATCTGTATAGTTGAATTTGTTTTTAACTTTCTCTTTTATTTGCAGTAACTTTCTTCAGGGCTATAGTAACTCAATGCTTTTATATACACCAATATATTTTAATCATTTTTGTATTATTTTAAGTACATATTTTATATTTTTCAGTTTTTGGTATGGTTCCATTTTTGAAATCAGTTTTAGGAACAATGTTGCCTTTACTGTGCATGGTGAAACAAGAAAATACGAAATGGATATTTGCATTCGGTAATTTTGTTATTGTATTTATGAATATCATTAGAAATTATGATATGCTTTTGTTCTTTCTAAACTTTGCATAGTATTTGTAAAAATAACATTTTATAAAGTTATTTTGATGTATGAGTGAATTGCTGTGCCTTTATTACTGTTTTTGGCATTTATACTTGATTATGTCTCTGATAATGTTTATGTGGAATCTACCTTTGGTTTTAAGTCTTAGGAGCAATTCAAAATATTTTGACTTAAATTATTCCTTTTAGTAATTTATATATGCATCTGGTGCAAAATATATACATTAGAAATTAAAAACTATTCTGTATATGGAATATCTAATTATAGATATCTTTTATTATTACTTTTAATACTTTAGAATAACCAAAAAGCTTTATTTAAACAATTCCTTTGGGAAATTAGCACATAAAAGTGTTTCAACTTTCTTGAGCATAATTCTTTGCAGTTATTATATTTATAACCCACAGAGTTATGAATATTGTAGTCAAACATAGCTACTTGTTTATTATGTATGCATACATAAATAGAACTATATTGTAAGTTTAATCTTCTATGAATCTTGTAATAGATGATGCTTTGTATTATCTTGTGCAAAGTGATATTCTGTCTGCTTCACAATAGTATGCATCATAAATATATCGTAATACATATGTTAAATTCTAAATAAAATAATATTTTTTAACATTATAGTTTATCATATTCATGGACTAATCAAAAATATATTTAACTATTAAGTACAGGATAATGATAAACAATACATTTAATTATATAAATGATATGGTATAAAAATGATATGTTCATGTTACTTAGTGTTTACTTCAGAAAAAATTATTTGCTTATTATCATATTGTTGGCAGTTAAAAGAAATATACCCATATAAGGGATATGAAATAAGTTTCTTTTTATGAGTTTATGTCTCAGTAAACATTTTAAATAATTTTGTCAATGAAAAATTATTTCTTTAACTTTAAGAATAAGAAATTTTTGCTACTTTCACTGTTAAATAAGTCTTTTATTTGATTACTTTTAAACACTTAAATTCAATGTTCTAAAATTATGTTAATTAACCAATACTAAAATAAGCATGTTGGATTTATCAGTACCAACACATTTGCTTAAAATTCTTTTTTAATGTGCTATGAAAATGGTATACTCAATTAAGTTATAAATTTTTAATAAACAATACAAATATTTATAAACTTAAATTATAAGAAAAAAACATATTTTAAATTTCTCAGAACTTATTGCATATACAAAATACAATCAAGCAGACTCTCTCTTCTATCCAAAACATTCAGCTGCTAAAATTATAGCAATCTTTGCTAAAAGGAAGGCTAACCATACTCAGTCCATTTCATTGATTGGTAAACATTCATCAGATATGGCAAAGTATAAAGTTTTTTTTTTTTCTTTTTTTTTTTTTGTAAATTGATTGACTATTATAAACATTTTACCATGTCAATTATGCTTTATTAGACAAAACATATGATTTTAATATTAATAATGTTTTTTTAATAACAGGAGTATTATTTATTTTTTTTTACCAAACATGGTTTTTATTTATTATTTTTTTATCACTATTTAACAAATTGCATTAACATTTAAAAATCCAATTTTAAGTGAAACCAAGCAAACATCGCTTTCTTTTCAAATTAATTTTTAAATCTATATTTAATATTAAGTTATGCATATTTTAAGTTAAAAAAGAAACTTCATTTATAATCTTATAGCATTTAGACTAAATGAAAATTTTTGCAAGTATTTTAACAACTTTTATGATATATTTTTGCAATATAACTGATTTGAAATGTTAGATATTACCTACATTATTGAATATTTTGCATGCACATGTATGCATATATATCATGTAAATAGTATAAATATTTGGATATCTTATATTTCTATTCAACTACTTGTTTTATTGTGTTACTATGGTTTATAATCTGTTGTTTAATATAAAATTGGAGGAAATGTCATTTTCTTCCAATTTTATTTAATTTTATGAAATAAAACAATTTTTCTTTCAATTTTATAAAATTAAACAATTAATTATCTTAAAAGACTCTTTTCAATTTCATTTTAAATTATGTCAGAAGTAGGATATATGGCTTGTAAGATTGATGTGAAGCATAGTTTTTACAACGACAGAAGGGTCACCCAAGAAATAAAATTCCTTCAAGAATATTGGAAACATTTACTTTTACATTAAATATACTTTAACTTTTAATTTATGTCATGTTTTCTAAACTCCTAAATTTTTTAACTTATAACTTCTCAAATTATTTTTAGCATTATTAAATTTATATGTATTATGTTCAAATATTTGATGTAAAATATTAATAAATTGAATAAAAATGATCAAGGATTTTTACTAAATTGTCGGTTTTTATGATCTGTATTTGCTTTTATTATAATATGAATTTTATTTTGATTATGAATTCTACTTTCTGTAAAGTAAGCAGCCATAAATAACTCAAAATTGCTTAAAAAATCCATCACTACTTTTGTATATTGATGTACTGACTTTATGCAGGGCTCGGAGTTGTCCTGATATTCCTGAATTTCCTGGTTTTTTAAAAAGCGTCCTGAAATGATCTTATTTTTCAAAATAAATCCTGGAATTCCTTATTTTTTATTACATTCTTTTGAAAATTTAATTTTGATTAATAATTTTATATTTTTCAGTAGTAAACTTTATTTCCAGTGGAATATATTTTTTCTTTCAAATGCTTTCTATGCAAGAAGATAGAGAAAATTTTCCCCCTTTTTGTTCTCCTTCAAACCAGAAATAGGGTTGCCATACATTCTTCTCCGCTTTATTTTCAGCCATTGTTCACGAATATCTGAATAGTACGAAAATCTGAGTATCACAAATATCTGAATAGTGAAAAATATTTAGGTTTGGGTTTACCATTAAATTCTATTTTCTGCTGTTACAGACAAAGATTCTGGTTTTAGTAGTGCACAACTATTGACAATGATGGCGAAATTGTAAGAATTATTCGCCTACGTTTTTGTGCATGCGTGAAATGCTTATCGCGTCATTTTGAAAGATTTTAATGGGTGTTTTGAAGAATGTTTATTAGCAAGCTCAGAATTTTATTTTTTGAAAATAATTAATTTTCTTTTAAAAATGCCAAGGAAAACGAAATTTTCTGACAAATGGTTGGAACCGCAAGGGGAATAAATGCCTAATCAAGACCTGATGCTGAAGTGTTGATGATGTCCATTCTGCGGAGTGCTTCATTTGCAAAAGCAAATTCAGTGTTTCAAATATGGGTTTTAGACAAGTGCTTGCTCATGCAGATGGATTAAGACACAAAAAAGCTGAGAACTGTTACAAGAATCAAATACTATTTACTAACAAATCATCAACTTCATCTTAATCCTCGACATCGACTGTAGTAGTGAATAACAAATCATGGCTTCCCAAAACGATATCAGAGAAAATCATTAAAGCTGAAACCATTTTAGTTTTGGTGGCAATAAAAAATTATTCTTTTTCTTTTTCATCTTTGAATGATTTAGCTAACATTTACGGAGAAATTTTTGATGATTCCTCCATAGCAAAAAATCTCGAATTATCTGACAAAAAAGTCAGGTATATGATTAATTTTAAATTAGGTCCGTATTTCAAAACTCTTTTGTTTTGGGATATAGGCACTTCATATTTTGTTTTACTTTTCGATGAAACTACTATAAAACAAATAAAGAAACAGTTGGATATTTACATCTTATACTGGTCTGATAAACAAGGTAAAAATGTCATTTGCTACCTCAAATCGCGTTTTTTAGGGCATACTGAAGCCAATAAAATTGTAAAAATTTTATTAAGTTATTCAAAATAATGGTTTGAATTTATAAAAATTAATGTAGTTGTCAATGGATGGACCAAGAGTTAATTTAGCTGTTTTAAAGCAAATAAATAGTGAACTGAATAAGCAAAGTTTACCAGTACCAATTGATTTGGGTACATGTTGCTTATACATAATCCATGGAGCACTATGTAAGGGTATTGATAAAATTGATTGTAATATTGATGGATTTGCTATAGATATTCATCAATTTTTCAAACTTTCTCCTGCAAGAAGGAAAGATTATTATTCCTTACAGTTAGAAATACTGGAAGAAACTTTAGCTAGACATAGTTTCCTTCGTCATGTTGAGAGCCGTTGGTTAACTTTGGGCTCAGTTTGTGATAGAATTGTTGAGAAATATGATGTTCTAAAGGAATATTTTATTGTTAAAGTACCTAAAGAGTTGAAATCTCCTCTTTCTGATAGACATTTTCGGATTATAAAACATTTGAAAGACCCTAAGACTCTGATATATCTGCATTTTGTTTCATTTTTTGTAAAACTTTTGAACCATATTTACTTCTAATGCAAAAAGTCGAACCTTTAGTACATGTGATATACAGTAAGTTAAATGAACTTGTTTGCAGTATTATGTTTAAATTTTTAAACCCAAAAGAAATCTGCGCAAAAATGGAGTAAAGTTGCTACAAATTAATGTTGATTCAGGAAAAAATTGGTTAAATTTAAACAAGGTTGAAATAGGTCATGGTGCAAGCAACAGCAATACCGAAAGAGCTTACTGATAAAACAGCATTTCTACAAAGTGTCAGAAGCTGCTACATAGCAACTTCAAAGCATTTGCTTCAAAAACTTCCTATAACAAATCCTTTACTCAAAGATCTCCAGTGTTTGTCTCCTTATAATAGAAAAAAGGAAGAGTCTGAGTTCATTTAGCAGATTAATTCAACATATTCCTCATGTGAATAAAACTTCTTCAGATATTGATAAGATGAATGAAGAGTGGATTCTTTACATGTGTGAAGATGTGAATTTGATTGTGAATGATTATGATAATAATTATTGGAATGCATTTTCAATATAAAAGATGCTGGCGGTTATATAAAATATCCTACTCTTTCTAGAGTGGTTAAAGCATGTCTGTCATTATTGAATGTAAATTCCCTACCAAAAAGAGGTTTTTCAACTAACGATTCTGTTGTGACAAAGGAAAGAGCTTTTTTATCGGAATTAACAGTTCAAAGTTTACGGATTTGTCATGATGTTATTCGAATGCATGGCAATTCTGTTTCCTCCATTCCATACACCAAAGAAATGATGCATTATATTCAGAAATCTCATGCATCATATATGGAAAAATCAAAAGATGTAACACAATCAGAGAAGAAAAGAAAGGATGAGGAAGATGTAGAAGCTTCTTGTGAAGAAAATTTTAAATAATCGCACTTATTAGAAAAAATTAATGAACTTGAGAAAGAAAAGAAAAATTTGCTGGATAATCAGTGTGTAGCTCAAAAACTTTTGGATGATGCAACTAAAAAAATATGTGCTATCAGTGATGATAATATGAGTGATGTTAAAGTTGGACAAATGATGCTGTCCGCTGCTAATGCAGAGATTGCATCTGTGAATGATAAGTTAAAAAAGGGCAGTAATAAATTATCGGAATTAGATGCTAATACATCCAGTTTAAAATGAACATTATTCAATTATACGCAAATTAATTGTTAATTTAAAGCATTTATCATGTAACTTATTAATTTTCAAAAAATGTTCAGTATAGAAAGTTTAAATTTCTGTATTATTTTTCATATTTTTGTATTAAAAATTAAAAAACTCAGAACTTATTAAACAGTTTATTCCTTTCTAAAATGTGTTTTATGCATAAAACAGAAATTAATATGTAAAAGTAACATTGGTTTTGCTTAATTATTAAAATATGTCCTGAAAAATGTCCTGATATTTCTTGAAAATAGTGTCCTGATAAAAAAATTTCTGTACTCCTACCCCTGCTTTATGTTTTAAGACTTTTATAAATTTAAAGAAAATGAAATTTTTATCTGAAAAGTAATGATTTCTAAGATAATTTTTTAATATCTTATTCTCCCTATATAGTATTATTGCCTGTTATATTTTTTTATTATATTCTTAAATAATTTCATTTTACAGATTTTTTAAGCAGGCTTTAACTTTTTAAGTGAAAATTCTCAATAATCAATATAAAAGAATAAAAATGACAATTGTGTGGGTGGGTATAGCTTCTTATAGATCATATAAATTTCAGAATTCACTATAATTTCAAGATTTGGCTACATAGTTGTACCTATAAATAAAATGCTAAAATTTGTCTCTTAAATTTATAATTAAAGTGGGAAATATGTTCATTTAGTGCAATGTATATAATTAATAGATTTAAGAATTTTGTCTTGAGAGTTATTTTTTAAAATTTATTCTGCTATAACACATTACATATTCTTCAGCATGCATTTTTATTATCTATTTATTTTTGTAATAATAAATTTCACTTATTTTGTTAGCTTTGGCTAAATTTTCTGAAGCTATTCTTGAATACATTGCCAATGCAGATAAATCGCCTGATCCATCAGTAACTAAAGAAGCATTTGTCAGTGAAATCAGCAGTGCCTATGATGTTCTCTTCAATAATTGGCTTCCATCTCGTGAAGCTAAAGTATTTATTATTCCTTACTTGTGTAATTTAGTATAAAGACCAACTATGTTTGTACCACCATAACTTGTAAATAATTAGAATATTTCTATATTTTCAATTTCAATTTTTTCAAGTATTTTTAAAAAAGATTTTTTTTAAAAAAATTTATTTTTTTAAAAAAAGTACTTTTTTTTTTTTTTTTTTTTTTTAAGATTAAATATTTCTTATAATCTATATATGAGGCACCAATTGTTATCATGGATATAGGAAGAAAAATAATTTTTAATTTAAAATTTTCTTAAATTAAAAAATTAGTTTAAGGAAATTTTCTCTCTTAGATTAAATAAATTTCATTTAAGGAATTATATTGAAATTATAGCCATTTTTTGTATGTTTTTTCCAAAATACCAAAAGTATTAATAATTTGATAATATTTTTAGTTTCTTCTTAGTACTTACTATGAAATTTCTTTCATTATAATTTAATTAAATTTATCAATTAGAATGATTTAATTAAAATTAATTTTGAAATTTATCTCATGCCTTTCTTTTTACTGTATCCAATAAATTTATGTTACATAATTATTATAACTAGTACCAATATAACTTACACCTTGTGTGGATACTTTATTCGTTGAAAGGATTAAGCATTTAAAATAATACTATAATTAAAATTGAATTAAATCTATGTATTAAATTGTTGTTTGTATTTTAAACTTTTCAAGATGTTTGTGATGAATGCTAAATTTTGGAAAATTTTGTCATTTAAATACATATTTAATGTAAATATTAGCTAGAAATATATCCTAAATAAAATTGTCAAATAATAGCAATATTCTCTGTTATTCGTTGCATTTTATTCAAGATTTGATTCTGAAATTATTTTAAATATTTTAGTTTTGAAAACAATTTGTAATTATATTAAAAAGTGTGAAAGTTTAAATATCAGCTTACTACTATTTTATCATCTATGACTTATGAATTGAATGATATCTAGCTTGAATTTCTAACTGTGATTTCTAAATTTAAAACTTTAAATTATTGTGAATTGTGGACTTTCAGATTATTTAAAGACATTTATATTATTTTCATTTGTTTATTATCATGATCAACACTTGAACAAAATTAATATTTTTATTATATAATATTTGAAAATCTTGTTATTGTTAAAGTGTGTAGTTTATTGAGAGTTATAAATAAATAACCTGTAAATAGAAAAGCTAATGTTGTTATTTCATCCTATTTCTCTCCAAGCAAAGATTCATCTTTTCTGCACCACTCTATTTCAATAGTATTGCGCAATGTAAAATGGTAATAAGTTGCCTTAGGTTTCATTATTCAACTTCATTTCTGTAAATATAATAGTGTAAGGCTTTTAAACTTTACAAAAAAATATCTTTCGGTTTGAAATTGCTATTCTTCAATTTTAACAGTAATTATGTAGCCAATAATAAAGACAAGTATAAATTTGATGCTTAAAATATTTTTTTTTCAAGATCTGATTGATGTAAAGTTAAAACTTGTAAATTTTTGGATTGTTATTGGATTTTAAATTCAAAGTGATTATACATGAACTCTCTTTTAATTTCCTATGTAAACTTAGGAATCTCTTATAAAAATTAATAAATTTAGTTTTATTTAATAAATATATGAGTAACTTAATTTGCATTTAAAAATTTTTTTAACATTATTTGCATACTTTAATTATTTAATAACACATATTTTTTATTTATTTTTATTTTATTTTATTTATTTATTTTTATTTATTTATTTTATTTTATTTTATTTTATTTATTTATTTATTTATTTATTTTTGATAAGAAGAAAACTTTATTTTAACATTTCTTCTTTTATTTTTAAACTTTTTAAAGAAAGAAAAATTGTGTAACTTTATGGCATGATTTAATGAATGCTAGTTGCAATATGTACTTTACACTTGAAAAATTAGTTTCATATTTCATTTTTATATTATGTGTATTTCAGGTTAGATCTGAAGTTGTGGTAGCTCTAGGTCAAATGACACATCTTCTTTCATCAGAAAAACTTGAAGAGCATCTTCCAAAATTAATACCAGCTGTTCTTGCAATATACAAAAGGCATCAAGAATATCAACATACTACTCAGGTTTTTATTTTTCAAATATTTCATAGGGTTTACTATAACAAGTTATATTTATCACACACACAGAATGAAAAGTTCAGTCCTGCTAAAATTGAACAATGGAGCAAATTTTCTTTCTTCTGAAAAGATGCATTAAATTGTTTCAATTCTGTCCAAAAAGTAATTAGTAAATACAAATCACATTTTATTAACAAATATATACTATTGTTTACATAACTACATAATTATAAATTATCAAACAGTTTCTTAAAATGTTAAGTCTACCAGAATGTTCTGTCTGTTTTTTTATTTTATATATTTTTTTATTTTTTATAAAACAAATTATAAAAAATTCTTACTGTCAATAAACTTTATTAAATAATATGTTGACTTCTTGCCAAGAGGAGACAATTTGTTTATCTTATTTTGGAAAGTGTTTTGCCTTTTGATGTGAAAAAAAAACTAGTGCTTGTTTAAAATCTTCATTTTTAAAATATTTTTTTTTTCCCTTTAAAAAAATTTTTTTCTAGATCTGCAATTTTTTGATATTCTTTTCTTGACATATTTCTTAGAAAATTGATACCCTCTTTTCTTGATCTGCTGTCTTTAAACTACCCAATTTCTGACAATACTTCTCTGTATTGTGCTGCTATATTTCTCTGCATTTGGTTTTAAAAAAGCTCATAACAACTTTGTTGTGAGCCAACAGATGTACGCATGATAACTCGAGCATCCAAATTACTTAATTCATGAGGGGGTTTTCTTGAATATTCTTGCACAAATCCTGTCTTCTAAAATAGTTTGCTTAGATGAATTAAATCTTTTTTTGATTTCTGATGTTGTCAAAAAAAAAATCTCTCTAACCTGTTTTACAACATCATCATTGATCAAAAATGGTTGCTAAGAACATGGAAGGTTAAAATTGCCTGTTTTAAATTTTTCTAATCATCTTCTGCATGTCTTATCAGAAACTATACCTTTACCAAATACTTTCAATAAATTTCTACATACTTCTGTTACATTTTTTGGTTATTGAAATTCTTATAAAATACTGTCTTTATAAATAGTTATGGATACACTGTTGCTTCGCACATAAGTTTAACTTGACATAGTTAATTTGCTAGATCAGTATATGTACATAAAGCAACAAAAAATAGAAAGCTGAACATGCATCACAAATAAACATAGGGCTATGTTGTAGAAAATTGTTGTCATTCAACAGAACTTTCCTGTAGATCTAATAAATCCTTTGATAAAACATATAGCCCTAAAAGTCACTTTTAGAATAATTCAAATATTGTAAAACTGCATTTTCTAAAGTTAAAACTTAAAATTAAATTTCTAAAAATAATTTTAAATTTGATTTTGCAATTACTTGTAAAATATGAAACTAAAATAAAATAATGCTTGTCACAAATTTAAAAATCAAAATATTTATTTTATTTTAAGATATATTTAAAGTTAAGAAATGTTTTATAAAATCCAAATGTGTCTTAGTGCTGTAAATCTCAGAGAACTTGCTATTCATTTTCATTTTTGAATGCATCTTTACAACTCTTAGAATAAAAAACATTAATAAAAATAGCAAAGTCAAAGTTGTTTCTTTTATACTGGTAAATATATAAATTCTTCATTTGAAATACAATTTGATGTGTTATAGTAAAAATAGAAATGGATAGAGATTAACAGTATATTTGCTACTGATTTATTTAATAACTAATAAATAGTCAATAACTTTATGCAAAACAAAATTAATTCTACATTTCACATTTTTTAACTCATCCAACTACATTAATGATGTGTAGTTTGTGAATTACCAATGCCAACTTTCATGCTACAATATTTTCTTTTGAAACCAAAAAAATCTTTTTCCTGTCCAAGTTTTTACATATTATTAATAAAATTTCTCTGAAAATGACTATTCTCTTGAATAAAATCTTTAGAAAATTTGAAAGAAAAATATAATTGGCTAAATTACTGCAGTAAAAGCATTTAAATAAATAATGTGAACTTTAAATACAAGAGACAAATTCCCATTAAATGATTTAATTTCAATATGGGATTTCACAAAGATATAAAGGTAAATATCAAAAGTGGACAAAACAATAAAAGCAATATTTTAGGTTGAAAGATTTTTTACTCATTTTAATTCAAATCAGTAATATCATTTTTGGCAAAGAAATTAAAGAGAATGTGTGTTAAGATATCAAATCTATAAATCTCTATGAAATCCTTGTGTATATTGAGAAGTTAAAGAAAAATTAGTGACATTGCCTATTTTGTATTAAAACGCACTTAGTTAGCTTTAATAAATGTTCAATTCTTTAAATTTTATTATATATCGGATAGTGAATAGAGTTTGCAGAAATAAGAAATATAGATATGTGGATTATTTTTTATTGCCTACATGCCTTACCATCTTAGGGTATTAAAAACATGTGATGTGTAATCGAATTCGCCTATCACAAATCATTTTATACTGCTAATGGTACTTTTTAATATATCTTTTATAGCGATGATTGCTTTTATAAAACAATATCATTGGTCTGACCCCATAAAAAGAACTCACTTGAATTAAAATTGGTTAAGTTATAGTATTGTAAATGTAGATAAATAATTATTTGAGTAAATTATCAATTATTTCTAATTTTGATAACTTTGACCCAATGAACCAGATAGCTTAATAGTTAGAGACTATTGTAGCACATAGGAATTACTGCCACAAAATGGCTGTTAGAGGGATTTTCATAGATAATGGCCTTATCCATTATCAATGAATGTCCCTCTCCCAATGAATAAAATCTCAATACCCACTTTGATGAATGCACATGCTGAATGCAAAAATCCAACATCCAATTTCCATTGTTCTTTGGAGGCTCAGATTGCAACCATTATTTATCATTCCAAAGAGCTTGGACCTTTCATTAATCCATAGGTAAACTACATTTGACTCACACACTACAATCGTAAAATGCCTAAAAGTAGAAAGTCTTCTAATTTTCCTGTACAAGAGCACTTTTTTATGGAATGTTGTTATTACGAATCCTAGTGAAAAAAATCTAGAAACTCGCAAGACACCATGTAAGAAACTGGACTTTCAGAATTATTGTTGTATTATTGTTTTGGAGGGAAATGCAGGGTTTTTCAAAGCAAAGATTGTAGTCCTGTCTATTGGCTGTGGAAAATTTATACATTTAAGCCATTACAAGGATTTGAATATCCAGTGTCTTTACTTCCAGGTGTTCTTTTCATTGATAATAGACTTTATTAATATGTAAGGATGGAAATTTGGAAATCTGCAAAGTTATTCACTTTAACTGAAATGCATGCAGAAAACAGAATGAATCGGAGAGGAGAGTATTCATCCTAATATAGATTTAATATCATTGCAATATTTCAACATTAAAAGCATCCTTAAACTTCTCATTACATGTATTGTTGGAACAGATTGAGATACATTGTGCAGTACTTCGAGTTATTCATTTGCTAGGCATTAATAACATTACTTTATTATATTATTATTATTAATATAATAAAGTTATTAATATTAAAATAATATGCATTATTACTACTAATATATAGAGGCATTCAGTTGCTAGACATTTATAATATTACTTAAATAATGTGCTACAAATATGAAGTATTTTTTAATGTCTCTCAAAATAGAAAATTTGTAAATTGTTTTCAAAAATAAGCTGCATTTTTTTATTTTATTTTTTTCCCAGTTGCCTTTATAGATTTCATAGACTTTTAAACTCAGATATCATTTTGATATTCACTTTGCAATTATTTTTAATATAAATATTAAATTATTATTCAAGTATATAATAACAGAAGAAATAAACAGGAAAAACTCAGAAAGTTATTTTAAAAATGATAAATGTATTGTGAAAAATTTGTCTATAGAATTAAAAAATAATAAGAAAATCATTGTAAGTATTGTAAATTTATAGAAGCAAATCAAGTAATACCTTTTTACAGTTTTTTAAACCTTTGATTCTCTCTGGTTGAATATAAATATTCAAATGTTAATTACATTGTACATTGTTAATTACATTGTAAATTAAAGAGAAGTAATTTCTTAAATTTGCAAAATTATTATCAAATTATTTCATTTTATTGCCTAAAGAATTCACATTTCATGAAATATTATTAACATTATTGAAGTATTTTATAGAATTAACTGAAAGGTATGAATTGTTTCCCATAAAGTGATTTCTAATAATTTTTCCTTTACAAATCTGAATTTAATGAAAGTAAATTATTAAATTACAGAATTCCCTTAAATTCTGGGAATATTGAATCGATTTGAATTATAAAGTGATGTAAAATGAATTAATGTTTTTAATTTTTTACTTAACTTCTATTTTTTTCTTATCAATTATTCTTCCTATATAAATGTTAATAAGAGAAGAATTTTAAATGATTTGCTTATAGTGTAACTGCATTTCTTCCTTGTAGGGCTTATGTATGGTATTAGAAGCTGCTGTAGCTAATCATAGTGTTGTTCTAGAATCACTACTTGATACTATATTGAATACTCTTTTCCCTCAAGTAAGTATTTATAATCTAGCAAAATTTTATTTGGATAATTTCTTGCCTAATATACAAATGAGCTGTCTTACCTAATATAGCATTAACTAAATTATTATGTAGCAATGAGATAATTTTTTTCAATAAATCCTTTTGAAATGAAAAAAGTTTAATGTTAAAATATTTGTTCTTCAGAGTATTTCTTAGCTTGATACTTCCTTGTAAACACATTTAAAAATTACAGTTTTTGTTAGATGTTTATTATTAGCTCTGAATAGTGCTCTTTTAAAGAAATGTTAAAACAGTATTATATTACTTTAAAGGATATTGATGAGCTTTTTCTCTAATTTCAAAGCTATGACTATTGTGCAATTCATGAAAAGTTAAACAATTTTTAACTGTGTTAAATTCGGTATTTTGTTTACACAGAAATTAGATACAGCATTTAGATGCAAATTTGTAATTTATCAGTTTTGTTCTCGTGTAAAATGCATCATATTTTAAACCTGTACATGCACACTAATTTCTTATATGATTCAACTCAATCAGATTTTTTATGATTAATCATTTATTTAAAATTTGAAAACATAGATTAATTAAAATGTTAAAAGACTAGAAAAGTGAAATATGTGTTTCAATAGATTGTTTAAGTTCAGAGATATAATTTCTTAATGAATAAAAACATCTCTCAAATATATATAATTAGCTATTAATTGCTTACTAAAAAATTCAAAATTGCTGAATTTCAGTTGTCTACAAATGTAGCATATTTTCTTTTTGTATTATAAAAGGTTAATGTATACCAGTAACTGTGATATTGTTCATTGATTATTGAGGATAATTTTACTAATCACCATTATTAAACTATCATAGAATTGCTGTTCTTGTATAATTAATTTCAATCTTTCAAATATGTTGATTTTCAATATTTCTTTATGGAAGTTTAACAAACTATATGACTGATTTATTTAAAAACTTCAGTTTTAACATAATAGTTCAAATGTATTGATTTAAGTCTTATAACCATCAAAATTTTATTTGAAAAAAAAATGCATTACTAACTTATCACAATCAAATCATAAATGAACGAAAAAAACTACAATCTGACACTTTTTTTAACTTATAATGTTATATATAAGCTTTGTGACTTGATTCACTGAAAATGCTTCTATTATGCTTTGCTATTTGTATTTTATAATGATACAGTAAATGTTAATATTTGAAATAATTTTCTCATTTTCCATTCTGTTATGTCAAGGTGTTTTCCTGAATGGTTAGCACTTCAGAATTCAGTTTAACTGTTTGTAGATTGAAATCGCCATTTATAAGTTTTGATAATAGTTCAAAAATCACTTAAAGTCATATGTTGAATTTAATTCTCATGATAGTAGTGCAAAAACTAAACCAAAAAATTAAAACTGCTTAGTGGTATCAATTACTTTGATTCATGGACTATATTTGCTTTATATGTTATTTTTTTTCTGTAATGTTCAATATTATGCGACTGTAAATAAAAGTGTGCATTAACCTCTTTATTTATGAACGCAGTAACTATATCATTTTTTTGTTTTCATTTATATTTTTATGACTATTTTCTTCCCAAATTGCATTGATTTTAAATGTGCTGAATGTTTATAAAGTTTGAAAAAAAATCATAAAAATTGCTGTTTTAAATACGATTTCTGCACTATTTAGAAATTATTTTCTTATTAAGTAAATATTATTTTTTAAAGAAAAGTAGCTGTTCTGTTTTATGCGTTACACTTATTCATGTTAATATGTATTTAATTGTTTAAATATGTATTTCAGTTTGTATGATTAATTATTTATCAATATTTCAATAATATTAATTTATGAATTGGTCATTAATATTTTATTGTGTTAAATGTATAATTCTTATAAAGAAAAATAACTTTTTTGATTTTTGTGTTCTCTGAATTTATGATTTATTTTTAGATTTGTACTTTACCTGATTATTCACATCCCTCTGGAGTAAGAAATCATAATGAAGTTTTAAGATGTTTCGCTGTATTAGGTAAGGATTTTTTTTTTAAGGTTTTCCTTTTATTATTTAATTTTATGTTAATTTTTCATTTTTGAAATTTTGCTGCCTACTGTATTTCATTTTCTGTATAAAATAAATTTATATTTTAAAGATGTGTGAGAAGCTTTTAGGGAGAACTAACCTAAATAATGAATTCTTCAATATAAGAAAAAAAAATTACATTCACATTCATATATATATCAGGATTCAATTTTGCTTGAATCGAGCATTGATTTCTTTGAAATCTTTTTATAAGGTTCTATCCTTAAAATACATTTAAAAGATTTATTACCAGTTAAAAAAATTATAAATAAATTTGTTCAAAATTTGGAATCTTGGCTATTGTCTTAGTTGTCTGTATTATAACGAAAGCTTGATAATTAAAGTTAAAATCTTGAAATGTGGTGATGAGAAACTAATTCAAAATGATTTGAAATTTTACAGAATATTCATGAAGCATCACAAATGTGCTTATCATTTTTTGCTTTGCATCATCATTTGCTTATCATCATTAAGCATCGTTGAGTGCCTTATCAACACTCTTCATTCTGTTCATATAGCTTTCTATTGTGCAGTAGTTATTGCGATAAATCTCTGAGTGAACCTTAAATTTCTATTATTCCTTTTTTTTATTTTTGATAAAAGCATAAGCAAATATTTTTGCTTTCTTCATTGAATGAAATTTTATTGGAGGTTTAACTTTAGATTATTCTGATCAATTTTTGTAATATATTTAAAATTTTATAGCTGTGAACACATGACATTCTATGTAAACATATAACACTTTAATCTTTTTTTAGCTTAATTTTGCTGGAACTTAATGTTTTTAATACAAATATTTTTTTATCTAAATATATAGCCATTAATAATAGTATAATAGTTTATTATAATAATTCATAGGGATAAATGTGTCAAAGCTCTTAAACTGACTTTCAAAATTTGAATTTTACAATTAAATATCACTCTAATTTAAAACTTTGTATTGATAATTTGTTTTTACTTCAAAGGGTTATTTTCATTTTAAATCGTTGGTAAATTTTACAATAAAATTTCATAAATAAGATGAAATTTTCCAAAATTATGAATGATAGTATTTTCAATAATATTTTTAATTTATTATTTCTAGGGCAAATATTTGGTTTTGATCGCATAAATGATTTCCTTTTTTATTATTTTACATTTTTTTTAATGTTGTTGCCTGTCCCTTGCGACCAGTATCATTAGACTAGATTGATTACAGTAAATACCCCCAAAATATCTAGCACCATCAAAGGATCATCGTATAAATATTGTTTAGATTGCCCTTGGCAATCAAGAGTATGTTCTAGTTTAGCTTGTGTAGCGAAACAATTGGTACAGGTCTCAAAATTTTGGAGCCTTCAAAAAATTCTAATGATATTAGGTGACCACTTCAGATCATTAAAAGTTCCTTAATAATTTTAATAATAATTTTTTAGTTTATTTTATTGCATGGTTCATTTGAAATTTGCAAATTTGATGGTAGTGTGCTATGTTATTCATTTTTAAATATATATTGTGTATAAATTTCCTCATGCAATATTATTCAGTTACAGTAATCAAATATTATTATTAATATATGTAATTTCCAAAGCATACAATTTAAACATTACTCTCTGAATCTTTGTTTTTGATAGTTCTCATAAAAGACAAATTAATATTAGAAAAGCTAAGTTCTTTTAATTAGAGAAAATTAAAATTTAGAAAATTTTCATGTATGCCAAGTTAACTTGGAGTTTATGTAATGTGTTTATTTATTTCTAGCACAGTATGTTTCCAGTCATATAAGTGATTCTTACCATTTGATGAACTATTTTTTAAGAAACTGTCTAACAATGATTGGCATTTTGTTTATTCTTATTTAACCATATATTTTTAGTATGAACTTAATTATACAGAATTTTTTGTATATAATGCTTTTTTGAAATTGTTGTTTATTTAAACAAGTTCTCTACTATTAGAAATGCTTTAAAAATTTAATCTTCTCAGCTGACTTTGCTTTTGACAAATTTACAATCGACTCGCTTGATTAATATATAAAATTTGTATTCAAAACTTTTTATCCTAGATATTTTATTTCATATTTTAAAACTTATATGATTTCCATTGAATTACATTTGTTAACTTCATGGATCTCACTGTGGCTCAGCCTATTATGAAATAATTTATGATAGGCAGTTTGCTAGCCTACTTTTTCATTATTTAAATTATAAGCCTTTTATTACAAAAAAATTTGTAATTTAATTCCATTGTATTATTTATAATTTATAAATTTACGAAAATAGATTGTTATTAAGATTTATATTTGCTATTTATTTTTTAATTGTATTTTTTAATTATTATTTTTTTAGCTTCAGTGTATTCAAATCGACTCATTACATTCCTGCTTCAGAGGTTAGAAAGTGGTAATGAAGCTTTTCGTATAGGCTCCCTTACAGTTTTTAAACATTTGATTAATTCTTCTGGTAAGCTTTTGCATAATATGTATTCTCTAAATGATTTTTTTAAGCTATCAATTTCCTATTACTTATATGTGTCCTTTTTTTTTTTTTTTTTTTTTTCTTTAGAAACTCATATTGCTAATAAAATTTCACTCATAATATCTGGCATGAAACCAGTTTTGGAATCAGGCAATAAAGTATGCATTTCATTTTTAAATACTTTATTTCTTAATTATTTTGAAATTTCATTTCTATAGATCTTGTAACAGTAATGTGTTTCTGATTAATTCACCATGGCCTAGTTGTAGCTTTGCATTTTTTGGAGTGGAAGATTATTATAATCTATCTCGGCCAGCAGTAATATGGAACAACATTGTTGTTCTTAAATATGAAAGCTCCATTCCTCTGCTTATATTCATCTTATGGAGTGAACGATTTAAAATTTTCTCATATTTTTGTTTGCAGTATGAATGTGACACACTATTAATGAAAAATTCTCCTTGAAAGATTTTGATTAAGATAAAAAAACAATGTTTTTATCTTAATCAAAATCTAATCTAATAATAATGTAATTCTGGTATGGTCTTAAAAATCTTTCAGGCATTTTTGATATTTTATTTATAATTAGGAAATAAATATACCTTATGCACATATTTTATTTATTGTTAAAAGTATTCTTGATGAATGATGCAGTGCATTTGCTGTCTCCTTTGTGCTTAATTATAATGGTTTTTAAACCTTTTTATCTACAGCAGAATATTAGTATAGTGTGGTCTAGTCTACAGTATTCTATTTGGTTGTCTATGTGCATCATGCATTGCTCAATTGCCAATGCAGTCACCTGTGTTATTTAAAATTTAATGAAGCTATTCACATTTTGAGGACATTTCACTCTGTTTCAAATAACATTTAATGGTATGAGCAAAAACATGTGATGCTTAACAAACTGAACCTGTAGTGCTATGTTTTGTGATTTGGCTGTGCGATCCATCACTATATGACATCACATTTATGCACACAATATGCCTGTCATCATGGGCAGTGAGAGGTGTGCAACCTGTTTTGTATGTCTGCTGTTTCTTCCTATGTCCAACAATTACAATTCTGCATATTTATAAGTTAGTATTCATGGTTATACTCAGAAACTTCCTTTAAAGTTCCTGGATGTCTTTTATTAAATATGTTAAACAGCTTACAAAAAATACATGAAAAAAAAAACAATTGTAATTCAAATTTGCTATTTCGTTTATTTTTATGCAGCACTTAAATATAGGAGTACAGTCATGCATAATGTGTGGTGTGTATGCTCTTTAATGCTAATGATTTGTATATCTTATTACTTGAAAACACATAA
This sequence comes from Latrodectus elegans, assembly GCA_030067965.1. Classification (NCBI taxonomy): domain Eukaryota; kingdom Metazoa; phylum Arthropoda; class Arachnida; order Araneae; family Theridiidae; genus Latrodectus; species Latrodectus elegans. Next base: position 31,253,799 of record CM057812.1, read on the forward strand.
ACACATAATGAAAATTTTGTAAGATTTGCATGCTTCTCTCAGGCTGTTACATTTTGAATGGCTAGAAGTGTATATATATATATATATATATATATATATATATATATATATATATATAATCACCAAAATTGAAAATTTTTAAATCTATTTCTTTAATCACTTTCCAAATAAAATAAATGTAAAATTTATATTTTATTAAATATTGAAAAATATTTTATAAGTAAATTCTTCTATTTTTTGTAAATATTAACAAATAAAATCCAACTGTATGTATAATTAATTATATCATGTTTATATATATAGATATAAGATGGGAAAAGGATCTACTCAGAGTAGCCATAAATTATCATAATATAAACATACTGAAGCATTTTAATAATATCTGAATTTATTCTATTATAGAGAGATATTAATATTGCCCTATTTTGTAACACATAAAATGCCATCATAAAAGATTAAATAATATTTAACTAACAATGGCTTAATCGATTTTATATAAGACCAGATAATAAGTGCACAAATTAGAAAAATAATTTCATCACATTTATATATACTATCAAAGTTTAATTTGTAAATTTCCTTATTTTGATTTTTTAAAAATTTGAAAATTTTACAGGGAAATACAAATATGCATGTTTATTGGGAATTATATTACTTAAGAAATATTAATTTTTGTATCATTGTATTTAATATATTAATTGATTACTGATTATATCAAAATAATGCTTAATTGTTATTTATTAGGTTAAAAAAGTTGTTGCTCAAGTCATAGTGACTTTAGCTCATCATGATCATTTGAAATTAGAAGGTGGTCTGGAGTTAGTTTGGTTTATCATTCACCAGTGTGCTCTTCCAGATGACCCTCCTGTAAATATAATCGTTTTATTTAAGTTTTTGGTCCTTTAAATAGAAATAGATAAACTCCTCCTTTCGTTAAATTAAAATTTTTCTTATTATTTCTAAATTTTAAAACAGCAAAATTTATATTAGTACTAATTCATTGTTAACTAAATAAGTAAAGTATAAACACATGAGAACAGTTATTCACCCTACATTTAAAAGTTGCTGAAAAAGCGTTTAAGCTTTACACAGAAACCATTATAATGTGTAAGAAACAAAAAATGAATTTTATTCAATTCACTAACAAAGAACCTTAGCTCATCAACAAATTCTAATAAATGGCACAGCAATTTTTTTTTTTATTGTATGATTAGTTTATGAACGAATATTATTTTCACAATACCTCATTTAATCCACAAAAAGCATCATGATTGAATATTTGCTAATTATGTATTCAAAATTAATCATTAATTAGTTTTTAAATTTCATTTGCCTATTGGCATGGTGAGGAAATATGTTTTTCTCTTAATTTGCTTTCAAAATCTCTATAGATACCTTAAAATTAAAAATGTTGGTACTCCAAGAAAAATTTTATGGTTGTAAAGTGAATGTATTTACTAATAAGAAACTGGAAATTTTTATTTAATGTTAATATATAGTATCTTTAGAAAATAGATTAGTAAGAAAAGTTACTATTGTATCATATAGAGTTGTTGACTTAATATTAACTTGGACGGTTGTCAAAGAATAGTTTCATTGATGTACATATAAATATATTTAAAGAACAATAGTAATTCATCAGTACTGGTAAAATTTTGCTTGTTCTTTTTTATTGAATTGCTTAGATTAGCAATTAATAATTTCTAATTTATTAATTTTAAAATTATCAGGGAAAACGTCCTGTTGATTCTAGTTATGTGAGCAATGAAGCACTTAGAGGAATGTGTGAAAATGTGATGCATTTATTGACAACAACTGTTGAGAAAATGGAGAATGTAAGTTTAAAATAAAACTTTCACAAGTCATGTAGAAATATAGTTTCAGTATATTGAAAAGTTATAGTTTAGTTCTGTATTGTTTTAAATTTTTAGTATGTTTTTCATTCAGTTTAATAGTTTTGTTTCATGCATGTAAAATGTTTCATGTGAATTATTTTTTACATTTCAGGCAATTATTATTTTTTAATATTGAAATTATAAACAAATTGTAGTTTTCAGGTAAACATATTTATACAAGTACATTTAAATGATGAATATTTTACTTAGCTTCAAAATACAATTTTTATTTTATTTTTCTATTTTTATTGTATTGGTGATCTTATAATGTTTTGTTTAATATTACATGGCCAATGCATTGCATCTTTGTTCTAAGTTTAATTTATATTTCAATAATTAAAATTAATTTATGTTTTTAAAATGTTTTATTGAGTTATTTGTTTAATTCAATTATAGGACATATACTAAAAGTTCAAATTGGTTAAAATATATAATTTATTCTTACAATAATGCATTAAAATATTTTGACTTTTTAATAAATTTTCAAAAAAAGAAAGATAAAATTAGGTAAACACAAAGCTTTTCAAAACTGTAAAAAAAAATTCATTGGCTATTAATGTAAGGCAAAACGTTTATTAAAAGCAAAAAATAAGTTAAATTTCATAATATAAACACATATTCAAGATGTGAAACTCTAGAAAAAGAATATTAATGCAGAAATTTCAATTTTTCATTTAATATTTAGAATATAATATATAGGTAAAGTAAATGAATCAGACATGATGCATTTGAATCATTTATTTTAATGATAAATTATTTTAAAAATTTAATTTTTGTAATTCCAATAAATTTAAATAATATATTTGAGAATTCCATTTCATATTTATGTTCCACTCATATATTGAAAATTTATATTTCTGTAGAGAACGTTTTATTAAGTAAATATTCCATATTATAATCCATTTCTTGGTTTTTATTTTTGTTATTCTTACATAAAGTATTTAATATCCTATAATAAGTTTTTTATTACTTGAATGATGAATTATAAGACTTCTGATTGAATATATATTTCATATTTATGTTGTTACATATAAAGTATTAGACTATGAAATTTCTTTAAGAAATGGATTGTTTTCTTGTATTATAATTATATCTGTTAAATGTTGTAAAAATTCTTACCTTGGGGTTTGTAATTATATCATTTAAAGCAATAACTTAAAACTGTATAAAATTTACCAAGTTGTAGTAAAAGGGTAATTATTAATTATAATAATAATGGATCTGAAATTTTTTAAAAACATTAATATAATTATTTACCTTAAAGTAATATCTAAAAAATATTACTACGAAAGAGAATTCTTATAATGTTATTGAAATATTTAATCTGCATTATTTTTAGGTAATTTTTCATAATTTTTTTATTTTTAGATTCTTTGGCCAACTATATTAGATTGTTTGGTTGATGATAATCTAACATCTGCAGTTAGTCCTGTTTGCAAGAGTCTCGCAGTATTAGCTTCAAAAAAGAGAGATGAACTAGGAACTGATTTTACTATCGATTATAGCTCTTTAAGTAAATATTTCAATTGCTATTTGTATAAAAAAGATTGTTAGTGCATTGTAATTTTGTAAATGTAATTATTTTTTCAATATTTTTAATGACTGTAATAACTAAAACTAAACTGTGGCACAACAGCCCAATATGAGCCAAAGCATACAGTGCGTCTATACCTATTTTCTTGATCCACGATCTTAGAGGGAAAAGCATATGTTCTTGTTAGGAAGTCAACCTAACATGAAACCACCAGGTTTTAGTTCTCAAACCTGCTTAGTACTCAGTTTATATATGTATTCATCTTTAAAAAAAATATTATGATTTTTACTTTTAAAATAGTGGCATCTTTAAAGGCTGCTGTAAACAAATTTTCATGTTTAGTTGAGAGCTGAAGTTTTTGAGAGATACAAATAGATAGAAGAAATAAATTCTTTATTTAGAAACAAAGAAAAGTTTCATTTTTACCTTTTAAGTAAAATAATCATCTTAAATATGAAGATATTGAATTTAATCTTATTTGATTAAAACAAAATATTTATTGTGTAGAAAAATTATTTAAAAGTAGTATAAAGTGTATATTTAATATTTTACACAATCATAATAAATTAAATAAACCTTTTATTATCATAATAAATTAAATATAAATTTGTAAAATATTAAATATAAATAATTTAATATTTTACACAATCATAATGATTTAAATATAGCTTAAAAGTTAATAATCAAAAGATAAAAAAATGTTACAATTTCATAAACTTCAAAAATTATCTTTAATTAGTGATTAATCTTTGTTATTTACATTTTTACTGCAATACTTAGGATTGCTTTTATTATGTAATAAAATGCTATTGATGTTTTTGTGTGTTATATAATTTAATAAATTAAATTTTTTTTGCTACTATTATTAAACTTGAAAATTTCATTAACTTTGTTTAGAATTGTATATTTCTAAAATTTCATTTTTATTTGATAATCTTTATATGAATGTGTATTTTACAAATATATGATATAATTATTAATTATAATTAATGTATTTATAGTCCAGAAGAATAATCTAAAATTACCTTAAAATTTTAGTAGTATTGTTGTAGCTAACACTTATAAATTTTTATTTAATTTTATGAATGCCAAACATTTGCTATTACTTTACAAACTTTCTAATACTTTTTTAACAATATGCTCATATTGAGAAAATGCAATACATATATTTAAATGTTCTAAAATTATATGCTGATTAGACAAAATGCAGTTTTTGGATATCACCAATTTTGTAGAGATAGTTTTGCAAATAGTCATGTCAAGTTATAGACTTTTAAATCAAGCCTCTTCTGTGCTTGTAAATATAAGTACTAGTATAAATTTCACCATATTGTATCCATATTACATTAAATCTGATCTTGTTTAAAAAAATTTTAAGCATCAAATTAACAAATAATTTAGTTGTATAAAAAAGTGTCTATTAAGGCATTACTTCATCAAAGTTTCTTCTTAAGCCAATGTCTCAGGTTTTTCATTGCTCGTAATTCCACAGTGGGCTAGGTTGAGCTAGCAGCAGGATAATTAGCATCATTGCCTCCAGTTTGTTTTTTAAATTTTACTTTGGCCATGGATGTTATTGTTTCAGAATCCACTTTAAATTGCCACATCTATAAAAGCACAAGTTTCTGGTATTATTAGATCAAGTTTCTTGTAATAAAATCATGAACAGTTTATAAATCAGTTAAAAGCAATATTGCTTGAACAGGAATAGATCTGGTTGCTCCAGTGCCTAATATTTGGTTCTGTGAGACTTCAAGGATCTCAACTACATTCTCTAAAACCATGGTAAGAATTTTGCTACAAGAATCAATAAATAATTGGTTGAACACATAATTTGCAAATAGACATAAGTGTTTGTCACAAAGCCATCTTGAAGCAATTTTCATTTTAATAGTCTTTTCATGGGTTTGTGTTTTAAATGTTCTCATTCTTTTCTCCAATTTAAGCAAGAATCAAGTGTGCAGTTTATGCATTCAGAGGAATTACTATATTGAACATTTATATCATTATGTGTCAAATTCAATGTAAAAGGTTCAGATCTGAGTGAAGAACTGTCAAGTGTTATCCTGATTTACTCTCATACCTTTTCTAGACACAAACATACCAGTCCTTCAAAGCCCAATTAAGTATGTTTTAACTTATCTGCTTCTCTTTAGAAACAATGCTCGAGATCAATTATCTAGCTGTGGACTAGTACAGTACTATCTAGCTGTGGGGCTCATACAGTACTGGTCTGCTAAAAGAACTTTAAATTATTTTCATTTCATTGATTGTGTTGTTTTTCACTTGAATGTGAGAGATTTTCCATGGATGAGAGGTTAACAAGGAGTTGAAGTCATAACCTAAGGTTTCAGTAGTACATCATACATAATAAATGTGATTTTTGGGAGGTTGGGGCAACCTCTGAAGCTGAACAGCTGCAAGTATTTGTGACGTTATGTTATCGGAAAAGAGAAGGTATATATTGCCCTGCTCTTTGTTCACTGGTACACTCGTATATTTAACAGTGCTTGGTTTAACTGACAAATAATTCTCATGCAACAAAACAGTTCTGCATAGTTTGCAGCAACCATTTCTCTAATCAAGCATTGAAACCTAAACTGCTTCACCACTTGAATGCCAAGCATTCAAGATTAAAAGACAAAATTACTTTGAAAGTGAAAAATAAAAACAAAAGGAATAGATGAAATTTATGAAGGATAATACTTCAACAAAGGAGAATACAATAAGATGATAGTTGAAGACTAAGAGTATTGCTTAAGCTGTAAAACCATTCACTATTGGTGAAGAATTGATTTTACCCTAAAAATATTTACTGTGAATGTCTTGGTGAAGCTGCTTTGGAAATGATAGTGCATATTATTTAGCACTTTACTGTCTGCGGGAAAGGAAATTACTTTACAATGGATCCCTAGCTATTGCGGCTTGCCTGGTAATGATAAAGCAGACAATCTCACGAAAGAGGCTCCTTTTTTAAACCCTCCAGATACTCCTACTGGCCTGAGAAATGACAAACTCCTTCTTAAACAGGTTATGCATCACCAGCAAAAAATTTATTATGAAGAGAATGCAGTTGATGCCTCTTGGAAGACCCTGCTGACCTCATGTATCCCCAGAGATCTACCTAGATCTATAGGGGTCTCCTACCTCAGGTTACTTACTGGGCATGATTTTCTCCAGAAACATCTATATCACATATGGCTTGTGGATTCACCCAACTGCATTTTATGTAGGGAACATGTTGACATGGATGGTGAGCATCTTTGGAAATGTACTGCTCTCCAGGAAGCCCACTCTTCTTCACATTTCAAGACGCTCTCCACTCCTGGAGTTACTTCTTTTCTTTATTGAACTGCAAGACTTATTATGCTTGAAAGAGTCAACATAAGGACATAATTTAATATATATATTTCTAAAATTATTTTATGATTTTTTGAGCCAACATAAAGATGTAAATAAAAAAAAATATCTAGCACTGTAATTAATTGCATTGGGGAAGTAACTGAAGACATTAAGATTCTGTTATTGAGGAGGATCAATACATCACTAATATACAATCTAAGTTGGCAATCTATGGAAGTTCAAAACAAGAAAGTACTGTATATTTACGTGTAATATCTATTTCATAAGTGTTATATAAGGATTTGTTCTGCGTACAATCTTTGCCAACCCATACTGCAGGAGCAGAATTATTCCAGTCACTCGATGTTTATTTATCAAAACATTTCAAATGTTTGTGAACTGATGCTTCTGAGAATGTACTGTGGGTCTTCTACTTGATCTTGGCTTCAAAATTACAAAGATTCAAACCTGATTACTTCCATTTAATGGTAGAGCCTAACTTTGGTTTCGGTACAGGAAAATATACTGTAGCAAGAACAATGATCCTTTTGTATTGCTATGTGTATTAGACAGCAATTGCCATGACCAGTTGATTGTCTGATTTAACTAATCAGTTTAAGTAAAGTGAAACCACACAATGTTTTATTCACAGAGAAATGCTGGCAAGTCCAAAATGTCACTATAATTTAACTATATATTGGTTGGTGTTAAAGTTATTAAATATATAAAAGCTAAATCCCTTAACTTGTTTCTGTGGTGAAAAAGTGGACGAAAGTGTCAATACCTTCACTAATGTACAGAAATAAAATAGTTATCTACAAGAGAATCACTAGCCTGAGTATTTGAATTACTAAAGCTATTGGAAAGATTTCTCTCAGGAAAGAAGTCACTGCTTGCTGCTCATTTCAATGACAAGGTATGAGTCACAAAACAGGTCTGTTATTTAAGGAAGAAATGACAACTGTTTTCAAGTTGGCTAACTATTAGCTGTATTTAAAGTCAAACTGGAGATGAGAATACAGATTGAACAGAGGTATTTTTGACATGTTTCAAACATTAGTAAAAAGAATACTAACTTGAACATTCATTCTCCTTGTTGGTGCAGGTCACATGCCTTTGTTTTCAAAGAAATTAAAGGACTACTTCCCAACCACAAAAGACCCACAAAGTGATAAGGAAGGAATTTGAGGCCCTTTTGTCAACATCAAATGAATTTTGCATTTCTGTGCAAGGAGGAAAATAACTCTGATTTGTAGAGTCCAAATGAAATCAGCTTTAAAAACTACATTTAGACAATCCTGCCAGTAATCTGAATTTAGATAATTGCAGAACAACCAGAGATTGTTACTATGACACCTACAACTATTTCAGACAGTGTAAAGTCAAATTTTCTGTAGTGACAGCAACCAAAACAACAGAATAAACTGGACATAAAAATATGTACTTTGAGCGTCATTGTTTCTTATTATCCCAAACAAAATCATCTTGTTGTAAAGAAACAAATTTAGGGTAATCATTGATCAAACGATCTAGTGACTTAAAATGTTAAATCTCTTTATATTCATTTTTTGGTGTAGCTGTATCTTATTTTGAAGTCATTCAAGGCTACTTCCCAAAACTAAAAATTAAAAATAAATTAAAACTTTTTAATTATAAAATATACAAACACTCAACATCTCTTACTCTGTTGAAAGCACTAAAATTATCAAACGTTGATTAGTACATGAAGATAAAAAAGTTGGGGTGATTACTGCTTCAGACAATCAAATTGATAATTGTAACGCTTTCAAATATGTTAAGAAGTAATTAGTTATAATTAATGCAATTAGTACTGAAGAATATCTTCAAAATGTATTAGAGTTTTAGCAACTTTATCACAATTCCTTCTCTTTACTATGCTTACAACTGAGCCTGGATTTTTCATTTCTCACTTAAACAGATTTCGGTTTCTATAAAACTTAAAAAATATGAAAATTCATTTATGAGAAAATTATATTAATTAACAAAATAATTTATACTTTACTATAATTTCAATTTCTTTTAAATAATTTGTTTTTATTTTGCTCATATACCCCTGAAATAGCTCTCTTTTTCCAGTTTGTTTTATTTCAGCTTTCTGTTACTTAATTTAAATTTATCAAGTTATTTTATGGGGTTTAGCATGATAAAATTCATATAAGAAATCATAAAACAAGTAATAAAAAACTTGGGCATATAATAATGTCATATGAATCAGGTTTTTATTTCTAGAAAGAAAATTCATTGATTTATATTTAATTATCAGTCATTTTTTAAAATTTTCTTCAGGAATTAAATCAAAATTCTCAGTCTAATTTATCATTGTACTCTTATCCAATTTAGAATGTACATACAAATTTTCTTATACATTGCATTAACCCTTATAAAATACATTTAGTTTATGAAAGTGTATTGTGAAACATTGGCCAAAGAAATGTACCACTTCCTGGTACATCAAATTTATCCAACTGACTTCCTTCATTATGATGTAGAAGTATGATATCAAGAGTAAGATAAAATGAAGGAATTATTACATAATGCCCACTGATTTTATGTGGCATAAAATTAAATATGCTTTCCAATAAAATCAGTTTTTAAATGTGTATTGAAAAAAAGATTTAAAAATTTCTCCTATCCCTCTGCAACAATAAAAGCTCATGGGGCTGTGGTAGCCTAGTAGTTAGGGCATTAGCATTCCATCTGAAAGAGCGAGGTTCAATTCCCAATGCCGCCAAAGACTCACTGAATACATGCAATATACATGCTCTTTAAATCTGTGGAATCCAAAGCATTGTGGTCGGTTTCTGAACAGTTTTCCATGTGTACAATGGTCTGAAAAATTTTTCTTCCCCTTCAGATCAATGTCAAAATTGAGGGAGTGGATCCTCTGGTGGTACCATATATTGAAGGAGTTAAGAGCAGAGTCGTACTTTCACCTTTGTGGTACTCTGGTTAAATAAAAGATGCATCCTACTGACTTAAATTCGCATAGCCAATGTCATAGTGAGCTTTGCTTGTTCAAGATTCATAAATAACATTAACAATAAAAGTTCATTTTCAAATTTTTTAATAAATTATTGATGTTTACTGATAATTTAGAAATTTTTTAAATATATTCATATGTTTCATGATTATTAAAAACAAAATTTATTAATTATATAACCAGTATATTTAAAATGTGATTTCAGAATTGTAAGAATACCTTTTATTTCACTAGTTAAATCTAAGAGTTATACATATACGAATTATTCAAAATAATTATTATTTTAAAGAATTTCTTTAAATTTTTACTTTAGATTAGTTTTTAAACTAAAATATTTATTTAAGAATAGTTCTTACATTTAAATTTTTTAATTTTTAAGATATTATATTTATTTTTATTTTTTTATCTTATGTAATACTGGTGCATTTCAGGTAATATTACATCTGCACAAAGTCTTCTTGCAAGACTGTTGGTTTTACTTGGACATCCCCTAGAAGGTCGTGAAAGAGGACTTCATATTCTAAAATTTATGAAAGTTCTTGCTCCTGCAATTAATAAAAACTTAATGGCTCTTTGGGACACTAAAGTTCCAATTCTGATACAGACATTAGAAGGTATGAAAAATAATTTAATTGCTGCAACAAATATATATTTTTTAATTTACTTTCAATTTTATTACATAACATATAATTTGTAAAGTAATAAATCATAAAAATATGATTTGTAAGCTCAAACTTAGTGTGTGACGTACATATGAAAAACATTTTACCTACTATAAAAATGATTATATAAGTTTAAGTAGTGTTTTGAAGTATGACTTGTAATTTCATTTTTATTATTTTGCAAAAATTGTGAAATAACTTTCATATCATGTCTTTCTTATATATTCTTGGAAAATCTTGATTTTTGATAATGGTAATCTACAAATTTATGGATTGATTGTCATGTATGTAGATGGAAAAATATTGAAAATTTTGATATTTTATCAATTAAGATATTACTGCTTATGAAAAATCAATTATTGTAAGCTGCATAAATTATGAATAAATAACTATTACTTAAAAATATTATTTTAGGTGTCTATTTTTTAGTTGTGAGGTAAAATCAATATTTTCCAACATAATAAAATTACTTATTCTACTACAATTATAGTAAATCATTAGTATTTATTCCTTCTTTTATATATATTTGCTTTATTTTCCTCCAATATATAGATTTTCCTTTAATATTAGTAGAATTCAATGGATGCAAATTTCTTTAAATGTGATCTGAAAATGTTTTGCTACTTTAAAAATTTCAAAAATTTCAGTGAACTGAAAGAATTTAGATAATAATTGTTCTTTATATGAATACTTCATTTAACTATCTTAATAATTATTTTATCCTAATAAATGGTTCATAAATTTTTAAACAAAAAAGGTCTAGGTACAAAATGTTTCTATTTTAATCTGTTTTTATTGTTTGAACAATTTATTCATAATATGTAATGGTTTATTAACATATCTCCTATTTTTACATGCAAAAGAAAGGGAAATCTTTAGTGAAATATTTCCTGCTATATTTTTCCTATATAAAAAGTAAATTAATAATAATTATACTTTATCAATAATTATCGCTATTTATTCAATAAATATTCATTTTTTTATGCATTTGAATGTTTTGTCATATTTGCTGTTCCTTTTCCTCTGGTGTTTGATGAAGTAGAGAAGATCCATATGATCATTGACTCTCTAGAAGTCTAGTACAAATAGTGGGTTGGAGTAGATATCGTAAGAGAGACTTGTTTGTCATTTCTAATTTAATAGTTGACATCCATTTTTGCAATAAATCAATATGCTTAAAAAATTAATATTTCTATACCAATATAATAAAAAGGGAGGTATTCATAATTTCAATTATTAATTTTTTTATTGAATTAAGGTATTTACAAAAAATAAAAATAATAATTCATTTTCATCAACTAATGTGCATATATAGCACAATAGATACTTTGATCGCTATGTTTGGTACTCTTGGTACCCTCATTTTGATTATTAAGCGTGCATATATAGATCTTACTTTCAAAATTACCCCTACAATATTGTTAAATTTGAAATTGCTTAAATAATATTTCTTTACCTATGCATATTTATACAATCTTATTGTTCAATAGCATTAAAATATTTTCATTATTAACATGCAAATATAATCACCTTCAATACTTAATATCTAGAAGTATCAATTATACATGCAAATATTTAAAATTTGCTTCTTTAAATATTTTTTGGTATTAAATACAACTTTATCCTTTTGCAGCTAATGAAGTAAAATCTTATATTTTCCATATCAAGTGATAAAAGTAATAATATTAAGTAATTTAAAATTTTTTAAAAAATTTACTTAAATTTTGATTTACGTTTTTAAAATTTTCATTTTTTAAAATTATGCTTTATTTCTTAAACTTTAAATTTAATTCTAAAATTAGCATAAATTTATATAGAAACTTCTATTTAAATTTATATAAAATTACACAATTCATACTAGTGAATATCAAAATAATAAAAATAAATAAGGAAGTACAACTGTCATCATTGTGCTTTTGATAGTACTTATATACATTTATTGGCATGAGTTTGGAAAAGAATATCCTTTAAACTTTGTTAAAAACCTAAATCCCAAACTCACTAATCTCAGAACCAAATATATAGTTATTTGAAACCTTTTCTAAATCAGTATCTGTATCCATCTTCATGCAATAAACTCTCCTCTGAACCATCTAGTGCATTATAACACCACACTTCTTAAATTATTTAAACACTGTCTCTTGCTTACAAATTTGAGAAAATTAAAATAGAAATTTAACACATTTATAAGTTGTTTAAAAAATTACAAAGTATTAAAGAACTCAAATGTAATTGTCAATGTGACAGCAAATACCCTATTACTCTACATAACTGTAATATTCTCACACATTGTAAGGAAACCAGAAAAATTCATATAACTCTAAATAGAGAAAATTTCCAAAAATGAATGTATTCAAAAATTGAGTATCAATATCTAAGACACTCTATTTCTCAAACCTTTCATTTTCAAAGAAAAAAGTACATTGTATATAATGAGAAATACAATAGTTTATTAGCATAGTTAATTACCTATTTTTATGACTGCCTAGAAAACAAAATTTTCTGGATAAAGCATGCTTATCCTGAAAGTGCCTGATTGATAAAATAAAAAATGAAAGTCCTCAAGCATTGAGAATTGTTATTCCTTTGTTGCAACATTGACAAATCTGCAAAAAGTATGAGTTATAAATCTGCAAAAGTATTTTTTTCAACTTATAACAGAAAAGCCTCCATATTTCATCCACAAAAAAAGACTAAATGTGATATTGCTATACAAGCTGAAAAACTAATTATAAAGCAAACAGTTTATTTAATAAAATGCAAGTTACTTATAATTTCGAATAAACCCCCGCCCCTCAAAACACTGTATTTCTTTATAGTTATACCGAAATAAAATGCTTAATGATTTTAGTTGTATGCTGTATTACATATATAATGTGGTCAACTTTTCTTGGTATGCTAAAATCCTCTTCAACTTCCAATGGTCTAGCAAATTACAATAAATATTTATAATGGTTTTCACACACATTCATTGTGGCATGTAGTTATCTTTCCTTGTATTTTTGTATAAAAGGATACAAGGAATTTAAAACATTAGGGATTTATATTATCATTTTTTCATTGTTTTGTATATTTTTATAACAAATATGTGCTTTATATTAGTCATTGAAATTATATATGTGTAGGTACTGATGCAATTGATTGGGATCAAAATCTGTGGGAGAACACAATTACAGAGTTTGTGAACCAAACTCTAGAAGAAATTGACAGAGAAGAATGGACTTTGAAATTTGGCAAAGCTTTACTCTCCCAATTTCATTTGTATGAAAATAATTCTGAAGACAAGGTAAACGATTGCTTTAATGTGTTATTTAAAAATTTTGTTCTCTTTCATAAGATAATTAATTATTCTATTGCATATTTTGTATTTAATTTTTGATTTTGTAACTTATCAGTTGGCTAGGAACATTAGTGAAGTAATATTTTTATGTAAGCAGTTTGTATTATAAACTAATCTTTATTTGGAATATCATAAGAAAAATTACTACCAGATTTTATTTAAAAAAATGAATTTTTACAATTTTTCTTGGATTATTTTCTTATAATTTGTAACAAGATTTTTAAATTCTGACTTCTAATTTCTTAAAAATGGGTAAGAAACTATGAAAATCTCTCTAATCTCTGATTTTTTGTGTTTATATTACTTACTTATGCATTAATTAGTAATCATAAAATATAATCACATGATTGATTCTAAAATGCTTTCTTTTTTTTAAATTTAATCTTTTTTTATTTTATTTTCATTCAGTATATTCTGTTAAAAATTCTTGGTTTGGTCATGAAAAAAGTGGGCAACAAGAATTTTGTTAATGAAGCACTTGATATAATATTTCAAAATGTAAATCATTCCAACCCAGTTGAGCGAATGGTAAGTTAATTTTTATCTAAATAACACTACTTCTAAAATTATAAATGAAAAACAGTATGTATCTCTTTATTCTTCTATGGTATCTTTAACTACACATGAAATACCATTTAGGTAATATTTTGAAAGATGATAATTTATTTAGTATTCTAGAATATTTTAAAATTTTTCCTTCATGGTATCCGTAATTTTAATGTGAGCTAAATATGTAGACATTAGTCTTTTATAATAATTTCATTTTTTATATTTAAATGAAAAAAATTATCTTTATACTTTATTTGATTAATAAACTGATTTATATATATTAAGATCATGTTATAATTATTTGAAACACATTTTTATGTATTGTTTATACTGTTTTCTTATAACTAAATGCAGTGTTTCCTAATAAATGTCTTATGTATTTCAAATTAATTTCTATATTTTGTAAGTTCAGAAAATAATTTTTTCTTTTTTTTTTCTATTTATGCATGGTTTATTTTTCTTCTTATCCAAACTATATTTCTATGTGTTAAAATAACAGTTTGTTATAAATTATAGTTGCACTGTGTATCAAAAACATTATTGGTTAAAATTATATATTATCTAAAATGTGTATCTTCACAAATAATTTCATCAAAAATTATTAAGTAGTGACAAATAAAGATTGCATTCAATATCAGAATCAATAAACAAACTTCTTGTTTATCAAAAATATAACATATATAATTCAATATATTTTATTTTCCATTTTGAAATTTAATTTATTCTTGCAGTGTGCATAGTTCTGATTTCAATTTTTCTAATTTTTTTTATTAAATATTATAATTGCAGCTAAAGTGCATATGGTTTTTCTAACTTTAAAAGAACAAATTTTAATAAAAAAATTTCAAAATATTTCATTTTTTATTGTTTTGTAAAATAAATTCATTGGAAATTAAATGTAATTATTTCATCTTTTAAAAAACACATGTTTTTTTTTTACATTGTATTAAATATTTTATTTACCAGTTCAAAAAAGTATATTATCTGTAAAATGTCTAGATCTTTTTTAATTCAATGAAATAACAGAAATTTTTATCATCATTGATTATGATTGGAAAGCATTTGATGAAACAAATTTAATCTTACTTCTCTGATAGCTTTCCCTTGAGCATTAGGTTTTTGCTTTTAATTATGAATATTAATAATGATGTATAATAATTTGGCATTTAAAAATTTTCATAAATGTGTATCGAACAATATTTAACAATTTTTATTATGCATATAATCTTAATGAAAATACATCGTACTTGAAATTTACTACAATTAAAAATTACATAAGTATTATGCCATTGTCTTTAATTATAGAAATATATAGCATTAAAAAGTTTAATGTAAAGTATAAAATTTTAAAATATATAAACTATGTAACTGTATTCTGTAAACTATATTCTTTATATAATGTGAGTTTTCTGGAAAGCATTACATATAATTAATTTCTAATTTAAAAAATAATTATGGTTACTTTATTAAAATCAATATTTTCTTAAGTAACTATTTATTGCCAGAATGTTTCTCAAAAATGCACTCTTTAATGAAATGTTTTTTTTTCTTTCCATAGTAAAGCTATATGTATTGTTCTAATAAAAAATATATAATTTTGTATAGAGTTTTTACTGCAAAAATTTAGAGTGATACAAAAAATCATTTGTTTGATATATATTTGACACTTAAATTGCTTATATAAATACAGTTATTTTGTTATATCTGATACTTACTTAAAAATGCAACCTTTATTTGATATTAAATTATAAAAATAAACTTTTTTTAACAGGGATGTGCCATTTCTGTTGGATACTGTGGTTCTGCACATTTAGATGTTGTTCTAGTTAAACTTGAAAAAGTAGCCAAAGATGACAAACGAAATGCTGGTTTCTTAGGTTTTATTAAAGTAATTGAAGAAATATTTGTTTGAATTTTTATGAAACATCCAAAAATTTAAAATGCCCATTGTTATTCATGTCTTAATTCTTTTGCATATTTTTTTAAAATTTTTAATTGTTTGGTCAATTTTACTAGTTACGAATTTATTATAAATAACATTAATTGCAATTCATTTGCAAAGTAACTAATTATTTCATCTTTTAAAAAACACATGTTTTTGAAACTAAATCAAATTAAAAATTTTAATAAATGATTAATCATATTTAACCAAATATTGAATTACATGTTCTTATTAATTTTACTGTTACAATTCTTAAACATTTCCCCTTCCTATCACTGTTTATTATTATTCTTTTTTCATATTTGATAATATGCTCTAATAAATTTTGTTGTTTCTTTTCACGCTTGTGTATTTTGGAGCTTATAATCTTTTGAATTAAATTCATTTAAGTTTATTTTTATATTTAAAGTTTCAAGTATGTATGTTAAAAAAAGTATTTCCCTTTTTAAATTTTCATTAAAAGTCGTGATATTTTACTATAATTATTTTATTTTTTATATTTTTAGATCAAATTAATTGAACTTTTTAAATATTGAATAAAAGGACTATTTTCTACAAATAAGTCTGATACAGATTTATAATTATACGAGTAAAAATAATTCATGCAGTGTTTTCCATTTTATTTATCAATTCAACATCAGTTATTTTATGTGTAAAATAAAAGTCTTTGTATATTGAATTAATACCTTGTAATTTTCTGGGCTAATCTTAGAATTTTTTTTATTGTTTGTGTAATAAAAATAACTTTATGAATTTGTTATTTGTGTGATTGCAATTTTTAATCAAATAAATGAACAAAAAATATGGTAAATAATTATAGCTTAAAAACATTTCAATTTAAATTCCTGCTATTTTTAAATGGGATGCATCAATAATTTTTATGTAATTGTTAAATTCAAATGGTTAATGCACTACTCAGCACTTTACATCTTAATGTATTTTATTTTCAAAAAAATGTATAAAGAAGAATGTTGTTTTCTTTACTGTATTTTTTATTTCATTGATTTCCAAAACTTATGTTACATGTTTTCTATTCTGCATAGTTAAAGAAGTCTATATTTTAAACTAATTCTATCTAATATGTATATTTTTTCCTTCAGGAATTTACTGGAGATTCGGATCATGATAAGCTAAAAGCAACCATAATTCTATGTTATGGCTATGTAACAACGAATGGCCCAGTTCCAATTCTTTCAACTAGAATAGAAACTCCAATTTTAAGAAGTGTTGCCAATTTTTACCAGTCGTCTAAAGTAATGCTTTTTCATAGAATTTTACATGCTTTCTTATGACAATTTTTCATGCAATATATACAAAGTTTCATTATATAAAATATTATTAATCTTTCAGAATAATTTAAATTAATTGTTTTACACAAGAAAGCTGATTTCTAATATTTTATATGACTGAACATATAAAAGATTACATAATGTTATGGGGTATGATTCCTTGCATTTCATTATTATATATTCTGCTTTGTAAGTTAAAACAATTTTATTGTTTTTTGTATTTAATAATACAAACAAATTTTAAGCAAATAAAAATTAAGAGATAATTACCTTAAAATGTTTCTTGCAACCCTCTAAAATAAAAACTTTATTAACAAGCATTTAAAAGTGATTTGTGACTCAAAATTTAGTATTTAATTTTCTTGCCTATTATTTTCTTTTAAAATATTCTTTTAATAAAGAATATTGATTTATAAAAATTTTTTCAGCTATACTATAATTATCATTTTTAACAAAACTAAAACATTCTTGGGAAAGGAGGCACAAACATTTTGATATATGGATGAATGCACACACACACACACACACATATATATATATATACATATACATATATGCATTCATCCTTATAACAAATTTATATAATGAAACTTTGTATATATTGCATGAAAAATTGTTGTCATAAAAAAAGCATATATATACATTCAACCATTCTGATGACCACCTGTATATTTATAATTTAGTGCTTAGAATTACTTCTTTCATATCCTTTATACTTTTAATAATTCTTTCGAATTTTTATATTTTTTAGGATCCGATTGTGAAGCAAAGTATGTTAGAAACAGTTAAATTGATTGCTGATGCCATACATCCAGTTAATCTTAAAGAACCCTTTGAATTTCGCTCTAGATCTGAACTTCTTAATCTCATGAAATCTATATTAAAATCTGAAGCTTCTCTTCCATTGACTAGTAATGTACGTTCCTTAGCACTAAAAGCTTCTGCAAGTCTTGTGTATCCTTTTCTGGTAAATAAATTACAGTTTTAAAAAGTGTGATTTTTTTCAATTAAACAGAAAATTTAATGAAAGAAGTTTCATGAAATTGCTGTGAAAAATTAAATTTTAACCAATAGCTTTCAATTTCAGTGAATGACATCTGTATTCTATGTGTTCGTGAAAAAAAAGTCACATGTTACTACATTTATATGCTTAAGTTAATTTTTTACTGCTGCATATCAATCTTTTTTTCTGAATGGTTACATATTTCATTGAAATTTTTTACTTATGTATTAATAATTCTTTACATATTATGTCATAAGTGGATTTATAATTTATAAAAATCTGGATTTAAATTTATTTCTGATGATTCTTTCATAACATTTATGTTTTCAGTTGCAATTATTTCTAAACTCTTATGTTGTATTTTTTTAAGAGAGTTAATTTGATTTGTAAATCTATGTCGCTATTTGTGTAGAGAATTTTTATTATATTATACGATTATTTATTTAATTGATTTTAACTAAGCTTATTTTAATTGGTCTTAGAAGAACAAGAAATATATATACTTAAATTTTTTTTAAAATTAGAAAACTTTTAATAATCATTTTGAAGTAAAATGCTATATTATAGCCAATATAATTATTCGCAATGCAAAAGATAATGTCAAATATCTATAATTCTCAATATGCATATTTGCAGTAAAATGCTTTTTAGTATTCTAATACATCTCAAAATAAATCACTTGTTAACATTCAACACAATTTATTTCTATTGAAAATCACAGGTTCATATAGAGTAAATTAGAAATAATTTAATGTATGATCTTTTGTACTTTGAGTTGCAATCTGAAACATGTTTTGCTTATGCATTGTCTAATATGAATTACAAAATTTCTGCTATTTAAGATAATACTGCTTATTCTTAACTTAAATAAATAGAGCATTAGAACCCTCTCTAAAGGAAGAAGAGAAACGAAGTATCATTCAAGTAGCTGTTAGTTCTGTGTACTCCTTGCCTCGTGATTATCTCTTGGAAAAGCCTAAAGAAGAAGGGATTGATCCAACTCTGGATTTTGATCTACTTCTTATATCAACAGTTGACTCCCTTAATTTTTTCCTTCAAAAACTTTTGTTGAAAGAAAGGAGCTTTTTGAATTTGGAATATATTTTACAGGTAAGATAATTTATTCACTTTAGGTTTCTGTGTAAAGTCTATTTTCAGATTGTAAAACTATTTTTATAATATGTTATTCAATACAAAAAAGCAAGTTTAACCAAATTTATTATATTACTTTATAAAGACTTTATTTTGTTTTTAATTTATTTTTTACATAATTTTTGTAAATTACTTGTAAAATGTTAATTGGGAAAATTCTTTATTTCGGTACTTCTTTATTAAATTTTCTTTCATTAAAATCTGTTCTAATTTTCTTTAGAAATAAATATTCTTATTTATTATCATTATTTTTTTTTATCAAAATTACTACACAAAGTTAATATTTAAAATTTTTTATAATATATATATAGATATATATATATATATAATTCTATAAAATTCATCAAAATGATTTTTTTTTCATTTTAAATGATTTAAAATATTATTTTTATGTATCTTGTATTTTTGTATTCTATTTAAAGCAAGATAAATGCAATATAATTAATTTTTAGTTTCTTATAAAACAGATTACTATCATGAGCTCATCTATCCATTTATGTATAATCATGAAAGCTATTTATTGATTTGTTACAAAAATTTTAATGCAGTTGTAAATTGTTCATCAAATTGCTCCTGCATAAATGCTTCAAATTTCAATAGTTGCAATTGTTTTTATCCTTCATTTAACTGTTTAAATCATTTTTATTATATCTAGTCTTTTGCAACTCAGTTTCATGAAAAAAATTCTAATTGCTCTTTTTATATTTCCCACATTTAGGTAATTTTTTACAATATTTGTAACAAATAAATTTGTAAACTTATCATAGCTGTCAGTATTCAGTACCTTTTTCTCTAACTCTAAACATTAACATTAAAAATATTTTGCTACTAAATTATTATTTTCAAAAACAAATGTTTGTAAATCTCTTTTTAGCCTACTACATTGACAGTAAGCTAACAATACATATGCTACTTTCTAATATATTTTTAAGTAAATCTCATTAATAATTCAGATACTTTAAATTTCTTGGCACCCTTTAAAAGATTATCAACTAATAAATATTTTTTCATTTAACTCATGAACTCACTCATGAAAAGGTAAAGTTAAACACTAATGATCAGTCTGAAAATCTAAGTAATGAATGAAACTTCTAAAATAGTACTCCCACTTTTAGTTTGGATACTTTTATTGGTGTTTAGGCATAGTAAAAATAATTGTGTAATATCAAGTGTGTTAATTCTTGAAAACACCTTAGAGGACAATGTTCTATTATATTAACTGTATCGAATTAGAAACTTAATGTATGGTATCATACTAACACTAAAATAATTCCATTTTAAAATTCTGATTTAATTATATGTAATTTATTAAACAATGCTCTAAATCATAAAATGTGATGCATTATTGTATGTGTGTGTGTGTGTATATATATATATATATATTATTTAAAAAAACCCTCAAAATATGATATTTAATTTGTATAAGAATATTTTATATAATCACAATTAGATATTAATCATCATTCTTCATCGAGTGATGTATATTTTTGTATTATTCACTTGGATGAAGAATGCCTTAATATGTAACTTTTGATTTGTGATGTATTCTCAAGTTGACATTTTTACTTGGCATACTGAACACTTTAGAAATATGCTTTAAATATCCTTTCAGTAAAAATAGGTAATTGCTCTCTCTCTCTAACACTCTTTTCTAACTGAACAATTACTATAGAAATACACGTATTTTTATTTCTTGCTTAATATAGTTCATTTTTTAATATTCAGATTTTGCATCCATGGATGATTTCTAAAAATGCAGTTGAAAGAGAAAGATGTTTACATTCCACTTTACACCTGCTTCATTCTTTTGCTGAAGCAACTGGGGGAGATGTAAGTATTTTAAAATTATTATTAAGTCTTGCATAAAATTTGTGATTTCTTTGTGACTTTAGTTTTAGTGTTTAAATATAATCAAGTAATGGAATCTCAAAAGCTATTTTCCTTACCAAACTATAGAATTTCACAATAATCAAACCTTTTTTTTTTTTTTTTTTTTTTTTTAACTGCATGAAACATGTGCTTTTTATCATAATAAATTTATAAAAATATTTCCTTAGGAGCCTGTATCAAGAAATATGACTGTCTTGACAATTGTGCATTTTGATTATTTTAATAATATTAACTTATTTAATATGGATGTATACAATATATCAAAAAATGTCTACAAAATAATAGCAGGAAATATTCAACCTATATTACCTTTCAAATGAATATTTTAAATATATACTTAATGTCATAAAAAATTAGATATTATTTTTATAGATTAATTTTTATTGAAATTACTTAGGCATTTGTTATATTATTAAGTTATAACATAAATATCTTGTTTTTAGGCCTATACACCATTTAGCACATTAGGGAATATTCTTGGAATGCTAGTTCCTCGATGTACAGATCCTCAAATTACCGTCCGACATTTAGCATTTGATTCTATTGATATTGCTGTAGCACTAGCTATGAAGGTACAAGGTAAGGATCATAAATAAACCTAAGCAGAATTTGTATTATTTAAATAGTTGTTCTTGTATATAAATTATTACAGAATACATTAACTCTATCATAATACTGAAATAATTTTCTTCCCATTTTAATGTAATTATATCTTTCTTATTTATATCAAGTTTTAGGCAGCATATTTATTTTATAAATTTTAATGGGAAGTAAATTGTTTATATCTTTCTTGTTCCCCCCCCCCCCCCAAGTTTTATGTTACTTCATTTTCTCTTGTGTTCATTATTTCAAAATATTATCATACATAGAGAATAAAAATATGTGTCTGATGTTTCTAAAATTTATCAAACTAATATAATAAATCAATACCTAAAAATAATCACTTTACTTAAATTAGTAATAGCTAAAAATATAGATTTTTTTTTTTTTTTTTTTGCATGAAATAATCTTATTTTGAATGTTTTATCACTTTTGTAAGAAACACATATTATCCGAATAAATGATCTTTTTTACAAATAAATTATTATCAAATTACTTTAGGTAAACATTGTATCTTGCACAAAGTGGTTCAAATAACAAAGTACATAAAAAGTTTGGATAACCTTATTATAGAACTGTAAAAATTCATAGCTCTCTGTAATATTAACACTTTGTACAGTAACCCATTACCAGATATGTAAATATGTTTCATTTTTCAAGAGCAAATGTTTATATCTGTTTATTAAAATGATATATATATTGTAACGTCTCCTACTCAGCGCTTTCGATTTCCAGAGCCTTTGATGGGGAGGGTGAGTAGGGAGACGATTGGTGCGAGGAGCAGGCTGAAGAAGCTGCGTTTTTCAGTTTTGAAAATTGATTTTGACTCTTTGGTACGCTACGCAAGCGCGAGAGTTTTATGAACTCTAATATGACTCCTTGTAAATTTTTTGTTAATTAAATGTTTTTGCTTCTAAATTTGGAGTCGTTAGTTTGTTTCATAACAATATATATTGAAGTAATGGGTCCACCGAATAGATTGGAATCTGGCTTTATGGCATAATATACTCATGAATACTGAAAGATACTAAATTAAGTCTTCAAGCATTGGGAAATGATGTGATGTATTTCTGCATACACCACTATTCACTGGAATATTTTATAATTTTCCAGATTTTTCTCCCATATATCATGTCCACTATCAATAAAAATATCGCATGAAAGATGTATGTGATAGATAATTAAAATACAATAGCTTTCGACAGCTATTCTTTGAAAAAGTGTGGTGTCAGTTTAACCAATCTAATCACAACTATACTAAAACAGAACTTACAATGTAAAAATGATCTCTTAAGAAATGTGTTTTGTTATACCAATATGCAAATTGATTTTCATTGTGATTCCACCTATTTCATTCCTGGAAAATAAATTATGCAAACTCTTAATTGAGACCACTGGAGAATTTCCATTTTTATTATCTAACTTTCTGTAATAATTGTGTAACATATGCTGCTGTATGTGTATTTTGATTATTGCATTTTTAATTATAAACTTTTTCCAAAGTTATTTCAAACAGGTATAATTCTATCCAATTATACATACAACTTTAATTTTATTTGACTCCTGGTTTTTATTGCCTCGTTGCTTTTAATTACTATATGATATAGGATAATATCTTATTGTTAAATAGCTTTAGAAAACAAAAAGTTGAATATTTAGTTAATCTATAATGAAAATATATCATAACTTTTATAAAATTTTAATTAAAAATACGGAAGTAAAAGAATATAATTTTTAAATTTTTAATTATAAATCAGATTTTTAAAGAAACTACTAGCATGTACTTTTTCTAAGTATTATTATAGATAATATAATAATATGAACTGTTCTTTTTTAAATGCTATTTATAAATATTCTTGGAACAGTTACATCTAAGCTTTACTAATAACTTTCTTGAAAATTTTCTTTTTATATTTAGTTTCATCTGTTTCTTTTAATGAGAGGCCCGACATTTCTTTAAGTCATCTTAAATCACAAATTATTAACGATGATCCTTCATCATTGTTTATTGTTACTAAGAATTTGGGAAAGGTAAGATATATTTTAAATCTTGTAAAAAAAAAATTCTATATAAAGTTCATTATTCTTTGTTTCTTAGTAAACATTTACTGCATTCTTTAAAATTATATTTAAAGTTTATAATATTTTTATTATTATTGAAATAAGAGTTGCATTTCATTAATGTTCTAACAAAGTCAACTGCTCTAAAATTTTTGGGCATATTAATTTTAGAAACTTTATACAACTCATTAAATGCTATGCAAAATAAACTTTATCATTAGTAATAAAATGTTATTCAAAAAATGTTTGCTTTATCCTTTTAATGTTCTGAATACTAATGAATTATTTTCTATGGTCAGTGTTATACATATATATAGTTTGTAACTTAAGTTTTCAATATATTCTGACCAAAATTCATTTTCATTAAATTACTCCCAAACTAATCAAAATTCGTAACAGAAACTGAATTATATGATGAAAATCTATTTTTAAATAAATTTGTTTTGAAACACTTTCAGAATTAATTTGAACTTTCAAAATCATCATCATATGATCAGTTAAATTGCTTTTACATATATCTTCAAGCTAAAAATGTTTTATACATATGATTTATATTTATTTTACATCCATTTAAGATATCTATCTGTACTTACTCAGTGAAGCTTTCTGCTATTGATATTAAAAATTATCTTAAAAATGCAGAAATTAAGGATCATGTGATGCATGAAACTATGAAAAAATCCATTCAAACTATTTCTTGTAGAAGTAATAAAGTTTCTAAAACAAATGTTACGTTTGCCTATAATGCTGTCTTTAAATTATTTTGATTTATTATATTTACTTTTTTTTATATGCAGCATTTTTATGGAGTATAATTTTTCAAATTATTTATTGTAAACTGTAACTCAGGTTTTAAAAAAGAATACCATGTACCATATTTTCTCTAATGGCTGATCAAGTATTTTTCTCTCAGTTTGTTGCAGAAAAATTACCTTTAGAGCAATTATATCCCTTTTTAAGAGGACTTGTTGATGGTCTCTGTGATCCACATTCACAAAGTTCTTCTGGAGCTTCAGTTGTTCTAAATACTGTTATTAAGAATCGAGGTAGAGAAATCAAAGTTGAGGTAAGAATGATTTCAATCATGTTAAGTATCTAAGACTGACTAAAAGATGAAAAAGTGTAAAATTCATATTTAATGTAGGATTTTTTTTGTAATTATATTCATTGTAACTACTTTTCAATGTAATTTGAATTATAAACTGTAGATAATTCATTTTCAATTTTATTCAAATAATATGTTGTCTTAAGAAATTTTATATTTACATTTACAACAAATTTTAAATAATTGAGCTATTGCAATTTAATGTGTTCCTATAATCAAAATTTCAGATAATTGAATAATGTTCTTAGTGGAGTAATTTAATTTTCTTTGAATAAAAATAGTGTATTCAATTTCATATATTGGAAATTCTTTATCATAGTTATGAACCTTATTTATAACACTACAAAATAATTAAGATTTAAACTTATTCCTAAGTGCTTATGATCCTAAATTTTGATTACTTGAGTAGTTTTATCCTTAACAAAAGGCAAAATCTATTGTTAACAAAGATATGAAAACATCTGTTGGAAAAAAATATACTAGTATTTAGTGAGTGAAAATTATGAAGGTTCTTTCACAAAAGTTAAATGCGAAATGGTATACATAGTTCTCTTGGCTTATGAAGTAGCAAACAGTTATTTATCCAAACAAAGAAAATAAATAGAATTTTACTTTTTCTTTATCTTAGGTAGATTTTTAACATTATTATCGTAAACGAGTAGTCCAGTCATCAGCTCTAAGACCTTCAGTTCAACACTTTATGGATTTAATTTTAAATTATTCTTTATTAAAAATTCAATACAGGATAAACAATATTTTTCTATGGATATTAATGTTTTAAAAATATGTAATCATATTACAGTGTATTTTTTGAGATAACTTTTTTTATTTATTGTTTAGAAATGTTGCCTGCATCCTTAAATATTTTTCCCCTAAAACCCTTATAAACTATATCATTTAATTATTTGTAGATTCTACTTAAAAATTAATAGATATATTTATAATGATAGTGTAATATATTTTGATATTTATTCATAACATTTTTAAATTTTCATGTATTTATAATTGTTATAATTAAAATTACCTAACATAGCTGAAATGTCAGATTTTAAATCTTAAACTAAATTGTCATTTCTATTGTATTCAAAATTATTGCCTTAAATATTATTTGTGGCCAATATTATACTGCACCAAATGTTTTATTTCTTTTATTTTGTCCTAAATTTGGTCTTTTTATCTCACTAGATTCCTAACTTAATTGAGGCTGTAAGAAATATTCTTGGTAACATTCAGTGTCCCCATACACGAAAAGGAGCTTTACAGATCTTCCAAAATCTTGCAAATCATCATCTTCCAGCTGTATTAATGTCCTTATTGAGTTCACAAGTTCCTTTAGACATGTTAGTATTTTAAAATAACTACTTTTTATTGCAGTTTATCTTTAAGATGTTTAAATATTAGTAGTTAAGGTGACAAAAATGTCTGATAACAATTATTCTTCAAAATACTTATATGTATTTAGCATGAATTTTTCAGTTTAAAAATATTAATCGAATTTCACAGTTTTACTAATATTTTCTGGCTTAAATACCCTTATAATAGTAATTAAAATATGATAAATTTTATGATTCTTTCTTTTTAAAATTAAATGATGCATATAAATATAAATGACCTTTCACAATTCATTTAAAACTTAACTCAGTAATTTTCTGTAACTAATATTTAACTCAGTAATGCTCTCAGTTACTAACTTTATTTAAAACTTAGCTCCTTATGCAATTCATTATAAACTTAAGCAATATGAGGCATAAGGGCTACAATGCCCATATCTATTTTCTTGACTGAGGATCTTGAAGGTAAAGCATGTTTCCTAGTTAAGTTGTCAACCTAATGTAAAAACCTCAGTATTTAGTACCCAAGCTTGCTTGGTATTCAGCTTTTTCGAACTGCTGAAAAGCTGAATTGGCTTTGTCCATACCGAAGATTGAATCTGTGCCATGAGAGGTGAAATGCAACCACTACTCCTCCAGACTTGTAATATTCAATTGTGTAATATTATTTTGATCAGAGAAAAATCTTTCCCTTCTGTTACATATCATTTTTAAAAAAAAAATTTTTTTTTGTGCATGCATGTGTTATTCTAATTTTTAAAATAATTTATTATTTTGGAAAAGCAAATATATGATCTAGAAACGAAAATATAAATATGGATTTAAACAAAAATAATCCTGTATCTCCATTAGTTAAGGGTTAATATTAATGAATGAATATGAAAAATGTTTGATCAAAATATTCATAAAGAATAAAGTATATTTGATTTTAAACACACACACACACATTATTATTTTTACTATAAAAGTGTTGAATTTCAAAAGTGCTTATGAATTTCTTAAAATAAATTTTTTGGTCAAATAATAAAAATATCGTGCAAAATATTTCTGTGATGTAAAATACATAGTTAATGCGATGAATTGGGAATTATTTTCTAATAATCAGTAAAAATCATTGAGCATTTGAAAAATTACAAGGTATCATAGATATTTCAATGTTAATTAAATTGACCATCACACTACATTTCTGTTGAATTTTATTTCAATAATTTTTTCAGTTTGTGACAGACATTAATAAATTATCTTTTCAGAATCAGTTTTAGATTTGTTAAGGAACTTTATAAGAATTTTAACATAGAAGTTTGTAATAAAATGCATTTTAAAATTACATTTTATTTAAATGGTATTTACTTGCAAAATTAGTAGAATTTAAAGTTTGCAGATATACTTACAGAACACAAGTTTAATAACAAATTCATGTTCATTCAATTAGTTCCATATAAGGAATTTGATTTTTATATGAATTTTATTTATTAATTTCTTTGAAACACATTTTTTTAATATGTACTGCAGAAATTATTTTTAATTTTACAACACTGGCTATTTTTATGAACTTGTAGAATTTTAAGTGTTCAGTAATGACATGTGCAACCATCAAAATATATTTTGACATTAACATTCCAGTTCCATACATAATTTCAATATAATTTTACATTTTTTTTCAGCTTATATATTACATATAATTGTTTTTGTTTCAATAAATAAGGTTTTTTTTTTTTTTTTTTTTTTTTTTTTTTTTTTGAATTTTAAACCAATTTTATTTATTATTGGTTCTTTAAAATTATATATTTTTTTAAAAAATATCATTAACATGATCCAATTTTAAGCTTATTTATCCAATTATAAAAATTTATTTATAATTTTTCTCTATGGTAAAACAATTTAATAATGGGTTTAGTGTAATGAATTGATTCATTTCAATAGTTTTAATTACAGTTTATATCATTTCTATTTTGTGAATGTATTAGTTATTTTGCATATTTCACTATTTATATTTATATGGAAAATATATGCTTTATTTAAAAGATAATTTTATGTTTTAAGTATTAATGTTGCAGAATTTGTAAAAAAAAATAATAATAACAAATTTAAATTAAACAATTAAATTTATTAATTTTTCTATTTACTTTTTGTGTATATTTCAGAAATACAGTTGACATCTGGCAAACTTTGTGTCAAGAAAAAATTATATCCAACCATGTTATTGAATATTTCTTAGAAATATTTTCAGATAATGTAATATCAACGCCACCAGATCCCCATGGTCGCAGTGTAGCACCAATCGCTGCCCACAAGCCTTTAGCTGTAAGTTAATGTCTTTCCTTATCAAACATAAATTCTCTTATATGAACTTATTAAAATTTAAATGCTCTATTTGTAAGGGTTTCTTTTTCAATATGTTGATTTCCAAAATAAAACTGCTGTGCTTGAGTTTGTTAGTTTTTTACATTAATGTGATATTTACATGCAGTTAGAAAATGTATTGTGCTGTACCTTTACAAAATGGATTAGAATCCCTTGAAAACAAACAAAATATAATTAATATCATGATTCAATGATACTGGTAATATATTTCCAATAAAAGGGTTCTTAAGATGATTTTAATATTCTACTTTAAAAAATAATATGCTAAATCTTTATCCAAACAGTCAAGAATTGTATTGTCAAGATTTCACACATTGCACCACAGTATACTGTAATTATTTTTGTATGCAAAAATAAAAATAGCATAATTAAATAATAAATTGATATTGTGAATTTGGTTAAAACAGACTTTGTATGATCATTAAACTATTTTTAAGCTATTCTTCTGAAGTGTATCACTTACTTATGCTTGTCATTTCTTCTAAAAATTACATTAATTTTATTCCTCAAATATAATCTCACTTATAATTTCTGTAATATTTGTTAAGTTAATGTGAAAAATTTTTTTACGGATTTTATTATATGAAATAATTGTAGAGTGAAATCATTACAAAATTAAGATAAGTGCACTTTTTTGAGCAAATAATTTATGTAATTTCATATTAAAATAATCAAACCTGTTTTGAACTATCAGTTTTTTTATTTCTACAGGCTGTCTGTGCCTTGCGAGAAATATTCAAAGTACCTGAAATGGAAAATATTGGAAGAGAGCATTTTGATAAAATATTTGCTTCTTTAATAATAGTCATTGGAGCTTATGTAGGTGCTGTGTTTCCTGTATACTCATCTGAAAACTTGAAACTCAAAAAGAATGAAACCAAATCATCAGTTTCTTCACCAGTGAGGTAAAGCAACGACTAAGATTATATTGATCATTAAAATATTTTTGAATTAGAAATAAGAACTAATTTTTTGTAATAGAGCAAAAAAAATGTGTAAATAGTTATTCAAATTCCGTAAATCTGATAGAAGTGTGGTATTCTTTGTTTACTATTTGCATAAATGAAATATATTTTATTGTACACTATTATTCCTAAACGAGAATGTATACAAATATTTTTACTATATTTCTGTCCTTATTTTTATCAGTTTAAAAAATTGACTTTATTGCTCTATTATAAAATACTCTATATTTTATTTTTAAAATAATAATATTTATATAACTTAAACAAACATTGGTTTTTTCATTGTAATGTTTTGAAATTTAGATTAATATTTAGTTAATATAGTAAAGTTTTATTTTTATTATATTATGGATGTAGTTTTCTTGTTTTCACATCCCAAATTTTATTAACTGAAGTAAAAAGGCCTCTTATGTTGCTATGTGTTTTACTGTAAAACAAATACTCTGTATTTTTCCCCACTAAACTGATAATTCTTTTTCTTTTTCAGTGTTGGGTCTTTAATATTGTTTCATCTGACTTTTTAATATCATTTTATTTTATTCAGCTGCGCAATTTTTGGTCTGTTGTGTGATAGTCTTAAACTATTCAGAAAGTACAATTGCAGTTTTGTATAATTCGTGTCACATTTCAAAATATCTATCAGTATAGATTTCCATTTCAAGTAGTTAAAATATTTGAAATACAAAAGTATTTCATTCTAGAATTATGGCATGATATTCTAAAATTTTCATAATAAGAATTTATTAATATAGTTATCTCATGAAACGGTTTCCTCTGGCTTGTGGTTACTAAGCAAGTGTAATTGGTAGTGAGTGTAAAAAAATGTGTATAATTATATTTTTCTTCACTCTTGTATGCAACCTAACTGTATAATATTGCTATGAAAAGTTTCTCATAAATCCTTTAAATATTACTTGGATTATTGAAAGGGCATTCTCAAACATTTTTGACTATATTAATATTTTCTTTGGTTCTTGGTGACTTCAGTTTTTTTATTTTCCTTTTCTGTGATTAATAAATGTGATACATTTCCTATAAAATATTTTCTTTGAAGGCACCCTAAATAAGTTACAAGAGGTTTTAATATTCAATTCAAAATGGTATAATGTGTACAAAAAATCAAATTCTAATTAATAAATGTGTTCAAAATTAAGTTCTTATGAATTAGTATATTTGAGATGAAATTTAAAGCTTTGAATTTAATTCAGCAAATATAGATTATAATTCAGTGAAAATAGCATATATATATATATATATATATATAATATATATATATATATATATATATATATAAGAATCATTTGAAAGTAAGCAAAATTATCATCAATAATTTCATGATTCAAAGATAACACAAATAATGTATTTCTAATGAAAGAGGTCATAAGCTATAAGATGACAGATAATATTTATTTATATTTTACTATAGAAAAGCATTTCTTGCATCTTAATTCATACTGTGATCAATCGTTAAATGCTTCACATATACACCTCAGTATATTATTTTTGTTTTCAAAAGAAAATAGCATCGTTAAATAATAAATTGATATTTACTGCGATATATTATTAAAAATGGGAATTTATTTTATTTAGCAAATACTGTTTCACCATTTCATGAATATAAATCTGTTTTCAGCATTTCTCATTTAATACTTATTTTTGACGTGTTAATTGCATTTGTTTCATAGGTTACCAAACTATTTGTGTATTTAGTTGAGTGTTTTTTTTAAGTACTTTAGACTAAGTCATAAATCAGAAATTAAAATAATAGCATCAAAACCATCTCTACGGATATAATGCTCCTTTTTTTCGGTTCATTATTACTTGAACAAGATGCATTTTTTTAAATTATTTATTATATACTTATAATATTTTTATTCCAATCAAAAAGAAATAACTTACAAAATAAACCACAACATTTGTAAAAATTTTTTAGAGTAACAATACTTGCACAAGATATGCTTATCCAAAATTACATTAAATTATTAGAGTTTTCTTAGACCTTTTTCAACTTTGAATCAATTTCATTTGCATGCTGAATTGATATTAAACACATCCTGAATCACTGATGTAATATTTGCTGCTTTTCAAGAAAAATAATCATAGATTTTAACTTTATTGTGTTTGTAATTGGCCATTCAAATTTAAACTTTAGTTAATTTTATCTTTATTTCACAGAATTGCTATTGAAACTTTAAAATATTTTCTAATTTGCATTAAACAAGAATTGATTGTTACATCTATGACTGAAGGTGGATACTGGATGGTGATGGAAGATGTAAATAAATATCCTGAGGCAGTTTCTGCTCTTGGCCGGTAAGGAATAATTATTTTTAGTGTTTAAAATTTAAATTTGTATAAGTTATTCACAAAACTTTTTCAGTGTACAAACTATTATTAATATTTTTTAAATACAATTATAACTTATAATATATATATATATGTATATAATATGTCCAATAGTGAAGACTTTTTTAATTTGATTTTCCAACTAATTAAAAAATGAATGGATATAGCAATTTTAGAATATTTTCATAATCTTATTCATTATGAGAGTGTGTTTGCTTAAAAGTGTGACAAGTTATCTATTTTGTTTCATATCCTAAATTAAAATAAATTCTTTTCTGGAATCTCTTATGTAATCATGCTTTCCAATGAAATTCAGAAATAACATCGAAAGTGAAGAACATATAATATAAGTGGAATATTTAAAATCTAAAATGACTTAAAGGTGATGAACTAGTAAGACTTACTCTTTATATATAATATTCCCAGTGGAAGTTTTCAGTTCCACAATTTTCCTGTAAAGAATCGAAAGATGCCCAAATTACTCTGAAATTTCCTCAGTTTACTTGAAGTAATTAAACATTCTTAATCTTACTAATCTTTTTTACTGGATGCTTATTGATAAATTGAATCTATATTTTTTTTGCGATACACTGCATTTGAAATGATTTACAACATTTGATTATAATAATTTTATAACCTTATTATTTTTATAATTTTATTTATTTTTATAACTTAACTGAGATATTGGAAGATGCTGACAAAAACTGAGATTTACATTTATCATAATAAATACAGGTCTTGTCATACTATAGTATGATGAGATATGTTTTTATTCTGCATAAAATTGTAAATGTTTACTTACTGGAAAGTGTTTATTAGTAACATGAGGGTGTTACATTACAATTCAAAAAATAGAATTAAATGCTCCATTTTAGAATTTTAAATTTGCTTAGTTGAAGAAAGTGTTATAATAAAAATTATTATAATTTCACATAAAATAATTGTGCTTTTAAAATTTTTGTCAACTTTATTGATAAAATTTTTTTTATTTCTAGATCTATATGCGTCTGTTGCCCTGAACAGGTTCCAAAGCTAGTTACTTTTTTAAATCCACTGTTAAATAGTTCTGTGGATGTACACAGGATTATATCCGTATCCCTTTTTGTTGAATTTCTTTCTCAAAGCTACAATGGTAGGAAAACTCTTACTGAACCATTAATGAACAGCCTTCTTGGACGCTTGATAGATTCTGCTCCAGTTGTTCGACGGCTTTGCATTTCTGGCTTAGGAAATATTTCAATGTTAGACAAAGAACAGGTAACTATTCTATATCTACATCTTATTCCAAAATACTTTATATGTATAAGTTATAAATCTGATATATATTATTTATATTCTTTTACATAATTGATAATCATCCACATGATATTCTGTGAAGTGATGTGTTTTAGGAAATAATATACATTATTAACTTGACCAAAATTTCTCTTTGATGTAACAAAATTAATGTCTAAAATAACGATATTCTTAGATACTTTTAACTGATTATTGATATAACTAATACAAAAGTTTGGGAAATTATTTATTATAGGTTGATAGATATTCTACGACTATTTTGTCTGCAATGATGGCAGGCATGGATGGTAGAGACGATCCTGACTGTAGCATTATACTTGAAGCTATGAGTGGACTTTCATCTATTCTTGAGCAAGTGGCTGAAGCTGATGTTAGAAATATACTAATAAATATTGCTTTAAGAATCAAGCCAATGTTCGAAAATGTTAGTAGTAAATATTTCATACTATTTAAATTTACGGTTATTAATTTTATAAAAATATATTTTTTTTTACTTTTTATTAGATTGGCAGGATAAAATTTTTGCATTGTGAATATTAATTTAAATGAAATGAGTGTTAAGGCAAATCTATGTAAATAGAAAACAATTCCATTTCGTTTAATTCAGTTAAAATTCTTTGAATACACATAATTTTAAAAATTTTCATTTTAAGTAAAAAAAATTATGTTCTTCAACGCTTTTTTTACATAAAATTTTTTGTAGTTTTGTTAAGTAGTCATAAATTTAAGCTTTTTAATATAATCTCATATCAATTAATGAATTTATCATTTAATAAACTTATTTGTCGATGTGATATTTTTAATCTAAAAAACTAAATTATTTTGAATCCTGATTATTAAAGGTTAAAAAATCCTTGTTAATGTATAATTATTTTATGTTTTAATTTTAATTATTATTTTGTTTTCCAGTTTTAAATTTGGAAGAATATTTACTCAGATTTTTTAATATTATAAATCTTAAATTTTTGCGATACATAAGCATGTAATTATAGCAAGTGTAAAATTAAAGAAGGTAAGCCAACATATCTGATTTCAAGAAAGATTAAAATTATTTTTTTTATTCATTATAAGAAATTATTCATTATATCAAATTTTATAAATTTAACAAAAATTTGATCAGTTATACTTTTTTTTTCTTTTTAAATTTACTATATAACATATATTATTGTAAATAGAAAATTCTTACAAAAACCAACATTATTCCTTTATTGGCATTTTCTAATATAAACTTTAAAATTTAGTTTAATTATTTATTTAAATCTTTTGCTGTTTAAAATTAGTATTTAAAAGATCATTTGTCATAAAACGTCTTCTGATTTCTTCAATTTTATTAGTAAATGAACATCAAAGGGAAAAAAACAAGTGAATGTTTATAAGATTATCAATTAAAATTTTTGTAGAAAAGTAAAAACAATTTTCTTTACTTCATTGGAGCTTGATGTTTTCTGAGTAAAAAATGCTTAGAAACTAGAAATTCATTTTTTATTAAATTATATTATTTATTTTTATGATTGTTGTATTAAGTTAACAAATTTTTTCTGCAAAAATTTATTTAATCTTAAGTAACATTTTCATTATTTTATTTGCTTATGATTTTAATTAAGTGAATAATTTTTATTTATCTGTGTTTAATATATATGTTGAATTTATATTAAACTATGCTGTTAAAAAATCGGTAAATAAAATGGTTTTTCTTTTTTTTCAGGAAAAGCCATTAGTTCGAGCTGCAGCATTTCGCTTATTTGGTGATTTATCAAAATTCGGAAATGGTCCATCAAAAGAGCAGTTTCTTGACCAAGTGCACAATAATTTAGTTGTATTTCTTCTTCATTTGAATGATGAAGATAAAAATGTTATAAAGGTACTTCTTTTTAAATACTATATATTTCAATCCTTTAGAGCCTAATTTTTTATTTATTATTTTATATATGCTGGAGAAACTAGAAAAATGGGTACTGGTATGCATATACAAATAACAAATTTATGCAATCTGTCAATAATGTAAATATCTTGGCAACACCTACATAAGATGACAATTGTTTTGCAAAGCAGTTTGATAGGTTATTGCTGCTGCAGAGCAGGTTATAAAGATTTAACTGACTTTGAACATGCATCAACTACAAATGGCTTATAGTTTGGACGTGTTAGATAGTATCTTCAAAATAACCATTAAATATGAACTTTTATACTCAACAGTACTACAAGTATTGTATAAATATTTACCATCTGGTGAATTTTCAAATTTTGTACTTTTTGGCATTTAATGTTACATTTAGAGACTAATATGATTGATTATAGTTACATAAATATCCTGTTTAATTATTATATTCATTCAGACCTGTTATTCACTCTAAAGAATAATTCCAGTATGCTCTAACACCAATGCCACATATCAAAAGTTCCTATTGAATAGCTCCAGGATTATTCATGTGATATTAGATATTTCTAAAAGCATTAATCTGTAAGCACTTAGAATCTACAGCCATGAACATTATTGATTGTGCCAGGATGGTATTCGAAAATGTTTGAGAAAAAGAGCTGCTGTGAATTTTTTTGGTTGACCTACTCAGTCTATGATGTGAATTGCCTTTATGATATGTCAAATATTAGTCAAGTTCATTCTACACCATGTTGTTACTTCTGGGTGGTTGTAAGGGCTCTAGACAGTATTAAATAGGTGTTGGAAATTTTTTTCTTATATTATTATTTTTGGCATTGCTTTTTTTTTCTTCATTAGTATTAGACATGCTAGAGTAATTATTTTTTTACTGTGAAGCAGTAATCATAGGAACAAATTTGAGATCCAAAAAATAAAATAATGTGGCACATTATAATTTTTTATATTCTACCTTCTTACAATGTTATTATTTCTATTTAACAATGAACTGTTATTAAAGTGTAATTTGCCACTCAAATTTTTTATTTCCTTAATTTTTTAACTGATTAAAATGTATGAATCAAAATGTTTGGTGATTTCTGAGGCCTTAAAAATAGCCAAATTTACATTTTTAAACAAATAGATATTTTATTCATTTTTATAGGCATGTAAATATGGGTTGAGACAACTGGGGCCTATTTTGGAATGTGAAGAAATGAATTCTATGTTTCAGAAACTTTTAATTGAAGAAGCTCATTTGTATTATGGAGAATTTATCAATGATCTTACTAAAGTTGTGGTAAGAATTTTATTTTATAAGTTTTCTAATTCTATGATTAATTTTTTTTATTGTTTATGCATACACCTTGTATGTATCATATTCTCATAAAAATTACTTGTTTTTTTTTCCTGTGTGTATTATGCTTATATTAATCACTTGCTTTCCCCATTGTTTCCCCTTTGTAAAAGTTTTTTATTACATTGGATTATATCATAAAGCAAATAATATGTTTCTTTCTTCATGTTATATACAGTTAATTTAATTGTAATTAAAATTTCCTTATAAAGTGTCAAGCTATGTTACTTTCTACAATTATTAATGTTGATGTGCTCTTTACCATGTCTCATTACTCTTTGTAAGGCTTCATAAGTTGAAAACTGCTATCCTTATTGTTCATTTTTTCTGCACTTTTAAGATATTTATGTGATACATTATTTTCAGCAAATATGTATTTAAAGAATCAGTGAAGTAAAATTACCTGTCTATTAAAAATGAAATGGAGATTCCACTGTTCTGTTTTGTCTGGATGATAGTAACAATTATCTTAGTAAAATACTGGAAATCTGTGATTATTATACATATTTATCCTCCTTCCAAAACTTTTACAGTTTCTGAAAAATATATTGAAGTTTATGGAAAATCTAATAGTTTTCATACTTGAGCACTAGTATTTTCTTGTGTAAACTTGTAATTCATGCTTAAATTATGATCAGTTCATAGATGAAAGTATCACTGCGTCTTGAAAAATACCCTATTGGTATAAGATATATATCAATGCATGCAGTCTGTACTCTACTCATATTCTGTCGTTTTATTAATTCTAAAGATTTGAATCCTCCCTCTTTCATCCAGGAAATTGTTTTCTACAATCTTCTTGTTTAAACATGATGAACTTTAACAGAAACTGATTAGTAGTTCTAGCTTATATTTGTAGAACAATTACTTCTATACCCCACACAAAAGCAATGTACTTGAATGATGTTGTTTAATGAATGCCAACATTAATTTGTTGAACGAGTCAATATTTTTTTTTTATAACTCTTAGTCTTTTTTAGAAATTGTTTTCTGAAATATACATCTTCATGCATTGTATATTAAAATATGTCTTTAACTTCCTAGAGCAAATGGTTCAAAAGATTACTTCTGTGCACTTGGACCTAATATTAAGTCTTTCCTACAGTTAATTTAATTGTGATTGTTTATGAACAGCATTTCTTTTTTTTAAATCTATTTTTGTTACTATCTAACCATAAGCTGTGATGGCCTGATTGTTCAAATTTTAGCTGAACCAAAAATCCTTCGTCTTCAGTAAAGGCGATTGGGAGCATTCTAAATAGATCATGGTTGCAATGTCCTCCAAATAAAATAATACTTTGGGGATGACAGGTTAGGTGTTGTGAAATCTTCTGCTTTTTTGCTGCTTCTAAATTGAGAAGATTCCCACCCGGCCGCTTCTACCTGACAGGTAGAGCCAATTCGTTGCTAGGTTTAGGGAAACATGTTAATGCAACATCTGTTGATGGATGCCTGGAAATTTTCCCAGTTTCTTTCCTTGTGACACATAAATAGGTCCTATTACCTAAGAAAAAGTCTACTCATAAAGTAATGATACAAGTATTTATTTAAAAAACTTAGAAAAAGCCCTCAACCATTAAGCTGTACCAAGAAGTATGCCAATATATACACATTATCACTTACATCTTTTTTGCATACTTACCAAGGTCTCTAATTTGTTTGCATTTAAATATGAGACATATTGCCATTCTGAAAACAATTTAAAAAAATTTTGACTGTGTTTTTATCTTATTTCTTTATATCTTAAAAATTTTATATTGCATAAAATAGAAAATTTTACTTTTCATTAAATTTAATAATTTTTCAAAATTTATTTAGTTTAATATCATTAAAATCACTTATTGATGATTAACAATCAGTAATTTGTTTGTAGTAAAGATATAGTTAATAATACTAAGGAGATTAGTATACTATGTTAAAATAAACATCACCAACACAATATTATCTCCTTCAAACAATGTATTCAATTTCCTTTTCCTTTATTATTGCAGACATTCTAAAATTCTTAATTGTGTACTACTTGTGTAGCACACTCTTCACTCCTGATTCCTTTTACTAAGGTTACTAGTATTTACTTGGCGTGATGGCATCAAACTCTGAGATTCACCACAATACTTTATTAAAAAAAATAATCATATGTGAAAATATGGTCAGAGAATACTAATGTTTTCCATTACAAATTTATTAATGTGTACCATGAAAAATACTTACTTTTCCTTTTAATTATTTTTTATCTGTTTTTATAGTATAAGTTGATAATTCTGTATTGGTTGCATAAACAGTGATAGTCGGGAATTGTCAGTGAAATTATGAAAGAAAAAATCAGTTAACTTGTCATTTGAAGAGGAAGTCATTGAATATATATTAAATCTTTCAGGATATATGGTTTGCATACACACCACCTAGGTTCTGCTTATTGAGGGAGTCCATTGCATTGCTCCAATTCTCTATAGAACTTTTAGAGCAAGTATAGCCTTTGGGCATATACCTATTGCTTGGAGACATACAAAAGTAGTTTTTATTCCTAAATAAGGGAAATATAACTATTATGAAGCTAAATCTTTTAGACCTATCAGCTTAACATTTTTGGCAAAGGCAATTGGAAAGCTAATAGACAGATATATTAAAGAAGTCCATTTAGTGGAAAAACCACTTTCTGACTCTCAATATGCATATCAACCTGGTAGATCCACTGACAGTGCCATCTACAACCTATCCTTCATTTTGGAGAAGAACTTTAAGGCTAAGGAACTTACTTTATCTGTTTTCTTAGATGTTGAAGGTGCTTTTGATAAGGTACCCATTGAAACTATTTTACAATCTCTTGCTAGAAAGGGAGTTAATGACACAGTCTGTTCTTGGATAGAAAATCTGCTCAATAACAGATTTGTCAGTGCCTCATTTTTAGGTGAAAACATGATGATCCAAGCCAAAGTTGGTTGTCCACAGGGAGGGTTTCTTTCACCCATCTTATGGTGCTGTGTTGTAGATTCCCTTTTAAAGGTGTTAAAAAAACCAGGCATAACCACCATTGGATATGCAGATGATTTAGTTATAATCGTCAGAGGTAAGTTTAGTGAAACAATCTCTAGCATCATGTCCAACACCCTCAAACAAGTTGAGATTTGGTGTAAAAAAGAAGGCCTTTCTGTAAACCCTCAAAAAACCATTATGGTAGCTTTCACAAAGAAAAAGAATCTTAATCTGAGAAAGATAACTTTTTTTGGTCAGAAGTTAACTTGCTCCAAAGAAGTTAAATTCTTCGAAGTATTTTTTGACATAAACTTAGGTTGGAACAAGCACTTCAACTTTTGTATTGAAAGAACAAAAAAAAAGTTTTCTGGTCATGTAGAAATGCATTTGGAAGAACTTGGGGCTTAAATCCCAAAGTTATTCATTGGATCTACACTATGATCATTTGTCCCAATATCACCTATGACTTAGTGGTCTGGTGGCCTAGAATCAAAAATGAAACTGCTAAAGCAGAATTAACAAAATTACAAAGGATGCTGTGTGTAGCTATCTCTGGGTGTGTTCGAACAACTCCCACATCTACACTAGAGCTTCTGCTTGGCATGCATCCCTTTTATATGCGTATTGAAGCAGAAGCAATACTTAGCATGAAGAGGCTTAAAAATACAGGTCAGTGGAAGGACTACTTTAGGTTTTTATCCTGAGGAAACCTCAATGCTGACGTAACTAGTCATTCATTTATAAGTATGCCTACTGATTACACGATTGTTAAGTATGCTTTTGATAAGCGTTATACAATCAAATTTCCCTTGAGAGAAGACTGGAATAATGTTGCCATTAGTGAAAGCTGTATTTACTGGTATTCTGATGGCTCAAAAATGAATTCAACGCTGGGGCTGATATTTGTGTCCTGCTGATAGCACAAAGCTATCATTCCCCTCGGGTAAATATACAACTGTATTCCAAGCAAAAGTCTTTGCCATTCTCATGTGCAGTAGAACATGCTTGAACAGAAACTATTCTTGTAAAAGAATAATTATCTCTTCTGACAGTTAAGCTGCATTACTAGCTCTACAGAAGTCTATTGTAACTTGTGTTCTTGTCTGGGAATGTTATCTCACTCTGTGTAAATTAGCTAATAATAACCACATCACTTTAATGTGGGTGCCTGGGCATTCTGGTGTTCCTGACAATGAATTAGCTAATGAGCTGGCAAGGACTAGATCAATAACCGACTTCTTTGGTTCTGAACCAGTGCTAGGTATTTCTAAAGAATTGATCAGAAAGAATGCCTTTGATCTCTTCAGAAAACAACAATTTATGAATTGGTACAACGCCAATGATCAAAGACAAGCAAGGCTATTAAATTGCACGTTCCCTAATAAAAGGCAAAAAGAATTATTAAAGCTCAATAGAAGCAGTCTAAGGAAAGCAGTGGGACTACTGCCACCTTAAAAGACATCTCACCATAATGGGAGTCTCATGATCCCACTTGTAGAGGTTGTCATTATATGGAAGAAACTTCAATACACATCTTATGTGAATGTGAAACCTTTTCGGCACATAGATTTGAACACCTGGGTCAGCACTTGATTGAACCTTGGATGTTGCAGGAAATTCCTGTAAAATGTTCTGAATTTTGCTTTAGCTACTAGTCTCTTCAAATAGGGCTTTCTAAGGGGTATAGTACAATAGACCTATGGTCGTGGTGCTAGGTTCTTTTAGAACCACCCTATCTTAAATCTAATCTACACACCACCTAAACATGTCTCCTACAGTTCATATACATGGCTTGAAAATCAGTTTAAAATATATATTTGCATTTTATTCTGCCATGTTAGTGATTATTAAATGACCTCTTATGTTTGTTTTATATTAATTAATTTATCTGTAACATATTTATCTTCAATTTTTTCATATAATACCTTTTTTTGTATTTTATACATTAGCTAGGGGAATGAGAAATCATAATATAAATAAACTTAGTTCTGCTTTTTGTCTTTAATTATAAAATTAGCATTTAACTTTCTGATACTTTTCTAAATATTTTTTTAATTCCTTTACTCGTTTCACTGCTATTTAAATTGTTACTGTTTGTTCTGTTATGAAGAGTATGTTACTTTTAGATATATATAATACTTGCTTACTTATTTTAGAAAGACTTAACTCCCAACAGTTGTGCTTGAAAAATGTTAGTTATTAAAAGATGAATATATTCTCATGATAAATTAACCTATTACTGATTCTTCATTTTTTTTAAAGATCTAAAAATCAATATTTCTAGCCAGTATGATAAATAGCACATTTTATGTTCTCAAACTTTTCCAAGTTTCACTTCAATCTTCATTTTAATGTATTTATTCTTTAAATGTATCTTTATTATTTTTTAATTTTGAAAGTTTGTCCATATATTTTGTCATTTAAAACCTCTGAAATAATTAGGATAGTACTTACAAAAAGTATTTTATGTCAGTAAACATTTTTACTTACTTTCAAGTAAATTAAAGGAAACATACTATTAAATGTTAGTTTTTATAGATATGTATAAGATTTTATCTGAACATCTAAATTAATATCAAAAACTATACCAATTAAGGTTATTCCATTCTTTAAGAACGTCTTAAACAAAAGCAATAATTTTGTAAGTTTTAAGCTTAAATTTAAAAGAATTGATCTATAAAGTATAAAATTGTTATTAATTAGAGTGAATATTATTATTTTAAACAAATATATAATATTGCATCCTACTTTTAATTATGTATATTGCATGAGTATCATAAGATTCCAATTTTCCAATTTTTTTGAAAAGCAAAAGTTAAAATAGTTTAAAACAATGGAAAACATCCCTAACAAAAATAAAAATCCCTTTTAATATTTTATTTATAAAAAATTTAAGATTTCATTTTGATATCATTTTTTGTAAGTATATTTAATTAGCATTTTGATGTGTTATAAATTAAGAATTATTTCAATTAATTTTGAATTTCTGATTTACTATGTATTTAATTTTTTATATGATATATTGGTTTTTTAAAAACTAAAAACTATGTAACTAAAAACTATGTATCATATAAATGTCTAACTTTATAAATGCTTAGATGATATAAATATTAATATTTATTAATTAGTAATTCGAATTAAAAATAAAATTAACTTCTGCACCATTTTGATAGTTTGTAAGCAAAAATTTGTGAACAAAATTAAAAGTTAAGTAATTTGCATTTATTAAAAAATATTGAATTTGAATTCCAAACCAGAAATGTTTTTCTTTGATTAAATATAAATATAGTTTAAACCTAATATGAAAGTCCTTTTAATTAAAATAGAATGCCAACAAATTTTAAAAATTGATGACAATAAGGAATTTTCACATTGAATCCAAATATTATTTAATATTGCATTGCACGACCTGATCAACATTATTTTATTAGACTCTCTTAGCAGTTAAATTATTTTTAAGATGGATTGTTGCTAAAAAAATATTTTTACATGTTTATTGCAGCATATATTACTTTAAAGATTTAAGAAATTTGTGGTAAATAACTTTTTAAGTTATTTCTGAGAATACAATTCATTATAGAGATATGATGACTTTGTGATTTGTCTCACATTCTCACATGGCAGAGCAATCTTATACTATTACTGTAAATATTTTCTTTTCTACCAAATTCACTGGAAGAAAATCTGATTTTAGACTGAAAAATGTATTAAGTATGTATCTTAATATGTAACTGTATAGAAGGTTTCCACAACTTAAAATATTTTTATGTCAGAAATTTTATTAGTTACTTTAAAACGTACCTGGTGAACCCAAACAATATTATAGTATGAATGTAATTCTGATGAAAGAACTATAATAAGCAAAATGTTTTGTGTTTTTGCTATTAAAGCTTTATGATATTCTTGCAGACATAAACATTTTGCATAATGATTCTGGTTTTTTTAATGACATCTATAATTGAACATTAATGAATATATTTAATTTGACAAATTCCCTTTTAATATATTTAATGGTTTATACTTAAAATTCACTGTAGTTGTCACATATCTATGATTTTCTTTTAATATATTTTTGCATTTATAAGTATTATGAATCAATTCCCTTATATTT
This sequence comes from Latrodectus elegans, assembly GCA_030067965.1. Taxonomy (NCBI): domain Eukaryota; kingdom Metazoa; phylum Arthropoda; class Arachnida; order Araneae; family Theridiidae; genus Latrodectus; species Latrodectus elegans. The sequence goes on from CM057812.1 coordinate 31,297,783, forward strand.
TTTGTGCATTAATATTAATCATTTCAATCTGTCTTGCCCAGATTATTTTTCTACCAATCATTTTAATTGTTATATTTTGTGGTATAAAATAGCAAAAAGTTGTTTTTTTTATGTGATCAATAGATATCATTAAATTTTGTGATAAAATATCGAAATTCCAGAATAATTCCAAAATCTATAAAATATCGATTTTGTGTTTTAAATATCGAAATTCCAAAAATATTCATAATGAAATGGAAATATCAAAAATATATTCATCGTTAATGGAAGCGCCCCTTGCCAGGACATTGAAATTCATTTTCATATTTCTGATGTTTTTCAAATGAATGATAAACACTCTGCATCTAACAAATAGTTTAACACTTAGTGAATTTGATTCCTATGTTGAGAATAGTTTTGTTGAAGCATAAAATCACTTTAAACTGTATGTCCCTGTCTAATTAGTCGCCGAGCTGGCAGCCAAATGATTATTACTAGGGCCTTGTGTTTGATGTTCTATGTATGTTACTTAAACGAGTTAGTTAAAACTTAACATATTTATTAATATAAAAAAATAAGACTTAAAAAATATTCAAACATCACAGATATTGCTTGTGAGTACAGTGCTCCTTTTTCAGATTGTTGGCACGCTAACATTCAATGTGTTGCCACTGCTGGCTTACAAACTTTAAGTATTGAGTAATGCTGCTACATGTTCAACAACCTGTGTATTCAAATCCCTCCTTTACATAAATAAAATTCTTTTCTTTTTTTCCAGAAAATTATTTTAAGCTAGATCTGACCCTAGACCTTGTGTGCAAAAAATGATGTGTGAATGACAAATAAAAACCCCCTTACACCTATTTTCTACTAATTTTTTGCCTTAAAATCAGTGTTTCCTAATTTATAACTTGAGTCCTTGATTTAACATATGATTTCAGCCTGTCTTTTTTTTATCCTCGCATCCCCGATATTTTCCAGTCTTTATTTAAAACAAAAGTTCATATAAACTAAAGTGAAATTATTGAAAATGTTGAGGAGTTTCAGTTCATATCAAAATTAATTAATATTTAATTCATAATTGTTTTTTTTTTTTTTGGGATTAATTCTACATATTAATTGTTTCAGTAATTCTAGATTATTTAAGTAGTTTAATCATTGTAGCACAGAATTCTGTGATAATTTCTTGATATTTTTCCTAGTTGTTTTCAATGTAGTTATATTATGTCTAATAGTAATATTGCGATATATATATATATATATATATATATATATATATATATATATGATGATATATGTGGCTTTTTATATTTATGTAATATCAGTAAGTATTGTTACTATGCCTGAAAAAATAACTGATTATAGAACAATACTTTATTATAGTTCATACCTTTATTTTAACATCTTTTTATACAGTTTAATGCTGAAAAATGAAATTAAGTTCATATTTTCTCTTTAACTTTTTAAGGTATTGTTTATTTTGTGTAATGAATAATATATGTATATATATTTACAGATATCTAAATTTCCTGATAAAATAGGATTTTACGCAACAAATTGTTTGTCATATTTAAAAAGTCATAATTGTACTATTCAGTGTAATGCAACTGCATTCTTAGGTAAACCATTTTCACCTGTTTTAATATAACATTATTTCTTTATGATGTGTATTATTTTGATGAATTGTGAATAACTTCTTCTTTAAATGTTTCTGGATACTTGTGTAGATTTCCTACAAATATTTTTTCAGAGAACAATATTTTTCTCAAGGAACCATTTATTTTGAGAAATATATTTTTTTTCACTTTCTAAAATTTTTTTATTTTTCTTCCTCTTGAATAGGCATATCAAAGACTTTCACTGTTGTCATATTAACAGTGTGATGAAAATTTGATTTCTCATTTCTTATAATGTTCTTATTTTTTAATTAAAAATAATACTTCACAGTTGTAAAGTTTTTTCATCTTAACTTCCGAAATCTAAAGTAAATCTTAAAATATTTCATTGATGATAAGCAAATTGTAATTAAAAATGATATGAATTAATATTGTTTCCAGATTAAGAAATAACTTCAATCTAAAAGCAGTTTATAATTAAAATATACTTAGAATGAACAAAAAAATTTTTGTTTCATTTTAAATGGTTTAATAAAACAGCTAATAATGTAAATAAATTTAAATTTGCTTAAAAATTTAATATTTCTGAAAAGAAAACTTTTTTTCTAATTTCTCGAACATGAAATATATTTTCGATTATTATAGACAAAAATAACATTTTTTACGTTTTATATTTCTCCTTAAAATACAAAAAATATTATTATAAATAAAAAATCACAAAATTAATGAAAATACTTATTTATATGATTATGTAATTCTATTATCTAACTGTAAGAAATTAAGCATAATTTGGAACCAAATGAATGTTGAAATTATTTAATTTTTTAATATGCAAAAGGTGTAAATTAATATTTGATTGGATACAATTTAAAAATAAAATTATCAGTATGTTTAGATTAAAACCTACTGGTGATTTAAAATATTCTTGTGGTATCATATAGCCAATAAGTCTGAAATTCTTATTTTTATCATTTTTGTTAAATAAATTGTGTGTTAAACTTTAAAAAATTTTATAACAATCTGTTAGTAAGTACAATGGATGTGTTTAGTGTTGCTTAACATATCTTTGTGTTAGGACCTGATTTTTCGAAAGAGAAAGTTTTCATCATTTAATATCAGTAGCTGTAAAATAACAAGAAACATGATTGTGTTTTTTCTTCTTGCTTCCCCCCCCCCCCCAATTTTCTTACTTTGTATCATATGAACATAATCTTTTTCTGTTAATCTATAGCCTTCAGAAAGAAATGTATAAGAGAAATATTCAAATGAGTTTTACAATAGTTTATTTTTGTCAAGGTTATCTATAAAGTGTTATTAAGTGCAAATGTTATTCATGCCAGCTAGCTAGCAGAACCACATTTTTGATCAACCCAGCCACACTTAAACAATTGGAAATGAATGGTATGTGTTGGACAAGTGATATTTGGGAGTTTATTTTGTTAAATTAATCAAAAAAAATTAATCAATGAATTGAGATAGAAAACATAAATTTTTTGTAAGATGTAATTTAAGTCAAAATATCAAAACTAGCAAATGAGTGTAAGCTAGTAAGATAGTTCTAGATTGTAATATTAAAGCGTATTTTTTGTTAAATTTTAAATTGTAATAAGTAGGTACTGTACAAAAATTTATGATTTTTAAAATTTTTCTTAGATTCAGGATGTTTTTATTTACATGTCACTTTATTTTTTTCTTATTCCAAATATTAATTCAACTGTTAAAACTATTTTAAATAAAAACTCCATGTTTTGCTGTGATACCTTTAATTTTTATTTTTGTTCTAATGGTAAATATTTTACTCTAAGTGCAAAGTTTTGAACCTGTATTATATAATTATATTTATGATGCCATGCAGTTTGTAAAATTTTATTTAACAGATTAATTAATCAAATCATTTTTTTTTAAATTGTTTCCATAATAATTTTTTAATGTAAGTGACAAACATTCTGGATCATATTTATGTATTGTAAAATAATCTGCATAATTCTTATATGTCTTGATTTTATTATAGGATATCTTTTAGGAAATCTTCCTATTGATAAGCAACATTTAATACCAAAAGAAAGAATTTGTTCGGGTAAATATAATTTTCCTGATAGATATTACTAAATTTACTTCAAAATTGAATATTAATCTTCATATAAAACAGAATGAGTTCATTTATTAATTATTACTGTTGTAACATATGTATACATTTATTCGTTGCTTATAATTAAACTTAATTGTATGAAATGTGTCGATATAAATTCTAATATTTTGAAATACTTTTAGAAGATGTAAAACTTTTCATTATTGATTGCTTCATTCCTTATTTTTCTTATAACAATGTATGCATTTTTTCTACTTTAAATTATCAGTTAGAAACTTTACTTAAATTTAATTCTTAAACCATAACAGTATTGAGAATTTTATTATTATCAGTTTATTCCAATTTTAAGTCATTTATTTAAACTTATTCTTTTCTAGCTTTGTTGGCATTACTAAAAGACCAGTCTGTAGATGTAAGAATAAGAGCGGCTGAAGCCTTAAGCTTGCTATACGATTATTGACTTCCATAAATCAAGAATGACTGAAGCTTAGTCTATTTTCAGTTGCATAAATGAGTATTCTAATATCAAGTTTGTAGTAAAACTAATAATACAATATCATATGCTTTATTGTGCATAGATTTTTTTCTTACAACTAAGTCTCTTATGCTGAAATATATATATAAGTGCTGCATAAAAAATGGGTGTGTATTTTATTTTATTTTTAATGATTGTATGAAAATAGAATTTGTGGAATTAAAATTACTTGCGAAGGTAAATTACTTATATGTATGTAAGTGTGTGTGAAAATGTCTATTTAATAATACTGTGTGATAAATTTTTAAATGTTAATTTACTTTTCTTGTAATTCATTATTTATATTTTGTACAAAATTATATGCTAATAAGTGGTGCATTTATTTGAACTGATTCCTTAATATTGTTTTTTTAAATAAAAGATCAAAGGTCTAGTTAAATGCAAGCAAAATAAAATGCACCTGTCTTCCTAATCAAGTAAATTGGTTTTTAAAATATTTTAATGATGCGATTTCACTTGGGACCATTTTTAATATTAATCAATAAGTATATTTATTTTCTTTAATTGATGATTTGATCACAAATTGGTTTTTGTTCAATAATCATTCAAATTTTATTTTTAAATTTTCTGAAATGCATATGAATAAATTATTAAACTATCATTTAAATTTTAACTAGATCCTTGAGGTTGTAATGAAATATTATAGTATATTAATATTTTTAAATCGATGTCTTGAAAATGTTTCCCTAAAAACCACTGATTAAAATTTGAACTTACCTACAAAAGTATTATCTTTCAAATTTTTAGAATTTATTTCTTATGTGATCTAATTTCATTAGTGTTGCTCTAACATGCTATTATGAAAGAATAAAACAATTTTTAAATAAATTATACTTTTTGCTTGGAAATTGAAAGAAGCAATAGAATATATTTTGTAAAAGAAAATCCATTAGGACACATAGTAAATAAAAAAGGTCTAAAATAAATGAATTATTTACTCAATTTATTCTGTTAAATAATCAAGTCTTACCCTTATTCAAAACTAAAAAATGTTGTCTGAAGGAATATATTTTTAGTGTGCCATTATTTTATTTGCAAATATTTTATACTTTTGATTTTAACGATTGTTTTATAGAAATCTTATTTTTGCATTGTTATTGTAAAATTGAATTTTAGTTATTAATTATAATTAATTGTAGATATATTGTCATAACAATGTTGTATTTAATATTTGTATATAGACAGTTACAACACATTGGAATAAATATATGTTTTCCATTAACAGTTTATTTTGTATGCTTTGAATTCTAAAGCAAATTAATACTTGAAAAATTTGTGATTTTTTAAGAACTTTTAAAAGTGAATTTTACAACAAGAGAATTTATGCTAAACTATTTATTAGTAACACATGTTTAACACAAATCCTACATTAAATTATACAAATAAATAATACAATTCAGATACTTCATTTATATAACAAAATCTGTACAATTTACAGAATACTTAACAATAAATTAAAAAAGTAGAGCATGTAATGATTATATTTTATAGCTGAAATGCAGCTATATAAATATCAAACATCCCAGCCAATATATTTTTATTTGGCACATTCATTCCACCAAATACTCAAGTATAAAAAGAAGTATACATATTAGAAAAATGCATAAGTTCATACTCTTTCATGAAGAATATGATTTGGACGAAGTTCTATAGGAAGCATCCTACGATAAAGGCCAAATTTTATATATGATAATGCAAATTTAAATATGCATATTTAAATACGTTGGCCTTTATATATTTTAATATAAAGGCCAACGTATTTAAATATGCAAGTATACAAAGGATATATTAGTATACTTGCATATTTAAATACGTTCTAATCAGTGATAAAACTAATATGTTTTAATAGAAGAAACAGCATTTGTTTTTGAAGTAATTAAAAGCAGTTTAAAAGGCAATAAATTGCTATGAGAATATGCAATGATAGTTATTTTGTAATTCAAATAAGCATAGCTGTTTCAGTATATATTATTTGAAATAAAGTTTATTTCTGATATATTTAGTTTTTCAAAAATAAGACATAAGAATGTTTTGTAATACTTACAGAAAGACTTTTTATCAATAGATCTTATTCACATATTGTAAGAGAGGAAACTCTGAAAATTCTCAAGTATCCACCCTAACAAATGTGTATGTAAAAATGCAGCACCTATCTCATACTGTGTTGAGATCAATATCAAAACCAATCTCTGTTTTATAGAAATAGACCAACATTTAGAATCAATATCTTTTTGCTCATTGTGCTTAATATGTTAAGCATCAAATGTTGTCAAAGTTTCATCTTTATCAAATTTTTGATCAAAAAGCGCATTTTAATAAATCAATGTGTTACATGTAATTGGTATTCCACTCTTCTAGCTTTGTACATTGCAATATTAGATGTTAACGTGACATATAGAAAAGGCAAATTTTAATGTTTTGTTTGATGCTTTTAGAACACAAATTCAAAAGAGAGAACAAAGGACTTCATATTCTCCAAACATGTAGTTATCCTATGAAACATTTTAGTCCAAAAATCACAAGGGGAAACAAAGAAATTTTTACTCATATATATTTTATAATTTTTGGTAAGTTTGTTTAACCTTCAATATAAAAGCACACTTTAAAATATATTAAATTTAATACAATACAAAACGAGCATAGTAGGCTTATCTCTAATAGGGACTATCATGAGTGTTCATTTAAAAATGAACTTTTTTCATTAAAAATTTCTAGAGATTGTTTAAGATGATTAATATTGAATACAAATTTTTTTAAACAATTAAAAAAAATCAGCAATTAAAAAGATATTTTATCTAACATGAAGCTTCAAAAAAGAAACTGAAAAGCCTTTATAGCACATAAAAATGTAAAAAAAAAATAATAATTTTCAAATATGTTTAATTCAAATAGAAATTCTGTGTTCATAGAGTATTAGCATTACAGTTGAATGCTTAGGTTGTTTATTTTTTCCAAATGGAAAAGATTGCATTTCACACAAGGCCACAGTTTATAAAGGAATAGACTCAATTTCATTACACCTGTGTTTTTATATTTCAGATTAATTTATTCAAAATTGAATAGGATGTAATTAATTTTCTAAACATTTCCTTAAAGTATAAAATACAAAACAGTTTTTTTTCTACTTAGGTAAATTAGTTCAAAATTTCTAATATAAAATGGTTGGTGTAAATTTATTCAAAATTGTAGACACTTATATTAAAAACTTGATATGATTTTTTTTAACCATACTTACAAACATTAAGATAATTATTTTAAAAAAATCTGAACTGTTATATAACATTATTAAATCAAATTTACACCTAAAATTGGTAAACATTTTGAATAAATTCATATGTTGGACTTTGTATTAAGATAAAGTCATGCAATTTAAAATCAGATAATTTTTAACTAATTATTTACTTAATAATAACATCAGGTATTTTTACCTGATTTTACACTGTTATTAAACTAAGATCATTAACCAGTTGTACAGCATTCCACACTTTCATTATAACAAACATAACTCACTCACTGTTGAGTTACAAAAATGCTCATCCTGATATTTTGTTGATATCCAACATGCATTCAATGTAAAAAAGCTACACTGAAATTATAATTTCCACTCAAGCTTCTAAGCCTCATTAAGTGAACCTTTTAGATGATACATTGGTACAAAACATTAATTTTCATTTCAACAAAGAATATCATGCAGTAAGAAAATCAGAAATTTTTTACAACATATTATAAAAGAATTAATAACATAAAATTGCAATTTATTATTGATTATTAATTATTATTATTATATAAAATTGCAATTATGTTATGATTAATAGATAAAATGAGCTGTAAAAAGTTTTGAATGAATTATAATTTTAAAAAATTACCAAAATTAGCATTATTTTTAAAGGTTATAAGACAATCAATCATATGCTAAGTTCTAGCCTTAAACTATTTCAATTTAATTTTTATCATAGACAGCATTTTCTATTCTATATGAATTAATAATGCTTAACAAATATAAACTGATAAACAAGTATAAGAAATGAAACACTTCTTCAATATAAAAACTTATTACCTTTGTCACTATAAAATGTTCCTAACTAAAATAAATTATGCAACAAAATATATCAAATATCCAATATACAAATTTTAGGATAAGTGTACAAATATTTCATTTATTTCTAATACTGCAATGTTTCTAAAATATTATCTAAAAGCAGACTCAACTTTTCTTCTAAAGAGACTCTTAAGAAAAACTTTATGGACCTCTTCAATTTTCTCTATTTAGCATACAACATAGTGAACTATACTATGTACAAAACATTTAAGGATGATTATTTAATGCTGAGTATGAATTAGAAAGAATAGAAAAAATTGTTTATTTTAGCATTTTGCATTACTTTATTAATCTATTATCAATTACAATGGGTCATATTATTCAATTTAAATAAAACTTGCTATTTTATACACAAGTATTAAATTTTGTTTAAACAAATGTATCTGTCAACATGATAAATTTTAGTCAAGAATTTGAGATTATATGTTATCAAGTTGAGGTAACAAGGGAAAAATATTCAAATGAAGCCAATTTTTAGCTAACAAATTCACTGATTTTGCTTTTCAAACTATGTCATACTTGCAATCAAATCAAAAAAATTATGCAACATTAGCATGGTATATATAATTTATCTAGAAAAGTAAGACAGTTTCTTTTTTAAAACAAAATGCATGATTAAGACTGTTTTCACTTTTATACTGAAATGAAGCATATTAAAATGTTTAGCAATAAAATAAAAAGCAAAATATTTATTTAATAACAGATGCTTCAAACTCTACATAAGAACATGATTTTATAAAAATTTAATATGCTCAGCAATACAAAAATAAGGAAAATGCTTTTATATAATGGAAATAGTCACAGAATAATGTTTTTATTATATTAACAAAGATTTTTTTTATTTTTTAATGGAAAACACTAATTTAATTTGTATTTTAGATATTTCTTCAACTTTGAATCATACTCAGTGCAATTGTTAAAGCTCTTTTAATAAAAACAATAAAATTGTATAGTCCAAGTAGGAGAGAAAAATTATAACCTACTAAACAATGAGAAAACAGCTTTCAAAAAACTATTATGGGAATGGATAAGATATAGTGTAGATTTTTTAAACAATCCAAATCAATGAAAGTTAGGAAAAAATTATTCACACAGTTGATTAAATGATATTATAGAAAAAGCATCTTAAATAAAGAAACTAACAGTTAGGTAAGAATTTAAAGCTATTTAGAAGTGAAGGGAAAACTTAAACTTACTTTAAAAAACTATCTCCTTGACACAAGAGCCCAACAATTAGCAAATTACAAAATATGATTTGTTTAATCATACTTTGTTATTTGTTTTTGAATTTAACAGGGTAATCTTTTAAGTTTTCTTAAATAGATGAAAAATATTAGAAGGCACAAAAGAAAGTTTTGATATCTAATGCCTTTTAGGAGAAATTTTAGGCACCTCATATTAGGTAATCCAGAAGAACTAGCTCATCCATACTTACAAGTTACAAACTTTTAAAAAAAATCAGTAGTGTTTGATTGGCCTTCCCTGAAACAAAAAATTAATCTTTCACAAATTCTTTCACAATATGTACTTTAAAAGAAAATGTAAAATTTTATTCAATTAAACAAAAATTGTAATACAATTTGCAATTTAAAGCAAGCTTCTGAGATACATTATTTTCAAATTTTAATAAATTGACAATAAAAATAGTGAACATAAAGAATTATAATTCCAACAATAAAATACTCGTGCATTATAAATTTCAAAAACAATCCATTTCTGCATGAAAAAGAAAATTCCTACTTTTGAATCTAAAAGTATCTGAGCACTCAAAAATTAGATAGGGTGATAAAATTATGCATTTTGTTCAAGACATATAACCATTTCTATAACTAAAAATAATACGTAAAAACATCTAGTTAGTTTTCCTGAGTATTCAGTGTTTCAAATGTTTTGAGGAAAAGGAGCATATATATATATATATATACAATTTGTATATGTATATATATATATATATATATATATATATATATATATATATATATACGAAACTTTTATTTCTTGCCTTTTCTGTTAATTTGAATTAGCCAAAATGTTTATATATATATTTTATAATATATATATATATATATATATATATATTATTAAATATATATATAAACATTTTGGCTAATTCAAATTAACAGAAAAGGCAAGAAATAAAAGTTTCGTTTATAACTTTTATGAGTTCTAAAATTTTTTTAAAAATATATATACACATATAGAAAATTTCAACAAACAAATGCAAAAACATTCAACACAAAAATACTTATGCATTTTTTGTACACTAAAAACAGAAACAGAAATAAATGTTATGAATTAATAATCCAAATTGTCATCTTCACTCATTGGATCTACTTGAGCAAAGCTACTGCTAGCATGTCTTGTCAGTAGGGCATGACTCGCTGAATTCCTCAACCTAAACAACAAAAATAGGCCTCAATACCAACAAAATGAAAATATGTATTTATTTCAAGAAGAACAATTAAAAACCATTTTTAATTGGTTTATAATAATAAAAATTTAAATCCGTGTAAATTTTCAAAAATCTTCAAATAATTTTGAGAAATAATCAGTTTACAGAAATAAAAAGTGAATGGTGACTGTTGTAGTTTGACTTATGTAATAATTGATATAAGCAATTGAAAATATGATATGGGCAAAAATATTTAAATGAATATCAAGGTTCTTTATTATAATCAAATACAAATAAAAGTACATAAAAAAAATTTAAAAATGCAGATAAATATTTTAAATTGACATATTAATCCCTCTATTTTGATTAAAACTTAAATGGAAATAGTTAAGCGATTCAATACTTAATTAAAAGAAAGAGTAGTTAGTACTAACCGTAGGTATTTCTGTAGCATCTTTTTCTTTTCTACATGGATAAAACCAAAGCCACAAGAAGAGAAAAAGAGAGATCAATGTTATTAAAGATAAATAGAACAAAGTTGTTAATTTCAGTAGAATTTTTAGTAAATTCAGTGACTTAAAAGGAAACAAATGATATCTGACATAATAATTTAAAATAAATGATGTTCAAAGAGATATAAAGGTTTAAAAAAACATTTTTAGCAAAACAATACCTAGTTTGCAAATGTTCTACTTGTACTTGCAAGCCTTCTATTTGTTCTTGCAGTTCATCGTTTGTTCTCTGGAGTTTCCTTATGTTATTAGTCGCACTATCAACCTACAGTTACAAGAAATAATTTTTAAAATGGAATGGTTTCTTTTCAGATAGAAACATATAGCAAATGATGTGAAATAAAAATTAATTCGTTACTTCATCTTCAGCAGCTGCCAGCTCTTTTTTCAACTCTTCAATTCTACCTCTCAACTTTTTAACTTCAGCTTCATACTGTTCTGACCGCCGCAAAGCATGAGCAAGTTCAGAAGATTTATCTTGCAAAACTTTTTTCAATTTGGTATGTGCATGCTTCAAGTCAGCTAATTCCTGTAATACATAAAAAAAATTAAATCTGAATTTTTTGGATTAAAAGTATAATTTTTTCACTTCAATCAAGATACTATTAAAAAGTTAACAATAATTTACTTTCTTAGGATAGAATTATAAATATAATTTAATTCATTATAATATAACTCTCTTAAAATAAAATTTACTGAAATGAAAACTGAGATTTTCGTTCATCAAAAATACATAGGCAGTAAGAACATCATTTAAGTTAAATATGTGTTTCTTAGAAGAGATAAACATGTTTTACTTGATAAGTATGAGAAAACACTATCTCATTAGATATAGTTAAACATTAAAAAAATCGTGAAGTATAAAACTGATAGCTTTTGAGTTAATCCATTTTGCATTATGATGCAAACATGTTTCACAAATATACTTTTAAATTTAAACTTTTTGGCAATTTCATAGAATAAGAAACCATAGATTTAAACAAACCAACTTTTCTTTCATATAAGCAATTTATGCAGTTATGGCCAACACAACATACTTCAAGAAATATTGCTTTGAGGAAAGGTAATATAAAATTCCAAAACAAAGGAAACAAAAATTGTGAATCAATTCTGCTTAGGTAACAAATGCAGTCAAAACACATAAATATATCAATAAGCATTTAAATCTGAAATTAATTTTTGTTTTCATATCTATCATCAGCGAAATGAACTTTACAAAAATCAATAAGAATTCTTAGAAAATATAAAATTTAATTTCTTTAGCATCATACATTTTGTAGTATATATTAACATGTATTTAATATTACAAATTAGTCATCTACACAATTATTAGATGAGACAGTCTGTGTCATCTCTTCGATAAAGTTGTAATTTTCTATTTGTTAAGATGTTTAAAAAAAAATCATTTGAATTACAGCATTACATAAAATGTATAAGCAAAACAGAAGAAATCTTATTAATTGCTTACTTTATTTTTTTCATGTAATTCAACCTGCAAAGCTTTGACATCTGAATCAGATGCCATTGTCATCTGTTTTGTCTTCCTCTCCAACCTTTCCTCTAAGTCCTCAATTTGAGTTCGTAACTTTTTATTTTCTCTTTCAAGTGCCAATTTTTCAGTTTCTAGTCGTTCTCGTCTACCCCACTCGGCAGCATTTTCACCTTGAAGTCGCTCCAACTAAAACAAAGGTGAATCGAATAACTAGCAAAGAACTATCAACAACATTTATACATAATATAATTTTGCCAAGTTATATCAAAATAAGTATAACTTTGAAAAATTTCATATGATGTAATTAAACAGAATAATTGATTTTAAAACAATGAATTCTGTTTGTGCACAATTACAAAATTCCATAGAATAGGAAAAAATTCCCCAATACATTTTATTTTAATTAAAAACATATGACACATAAATTTTCAGAATTCTTTGTCATGATTTGTTTTTTCATTAGACCAAGTCAAGAATCAAATTCGAGGAATTTTAAGGAGTTTCCCAGGAGTCAAATCAAAATTTCCAGAAGATATTGACATTCATGTTAAATATATATATATATATATATATATATATATATATATATATATATATATATATATATATATATATATATATATATATATATATATATATATATATTAACAATTGTCCTTTGTATGGCTTTTGAAAAGTTCACAGGTCATTGAAAAGACACTTTAAAAAAATATTTATTTCAGTCTTTATTTTATTTCTAAACAATCAAATTCATCCCAATTCACTGAAATTATATACAATTTTCAGCAAGAAAAATATGGAAATTATATTTTAACTCAAAAGTTTTATATTTAAATATTAGCATTCAGAGAATTTCATATAATATAAAGAATACAGAAAAAAAAAATAGAAAACGAATCAACTAAAATCACTCGTATGATTGCACCACATGACAGTCTTAGTGATGATATAAAATTACATAAAAACATGAATTACATTACTAAATAAATTTAATTCAGTGACAAATATTTTGTTTGACACAGAAATATTTTCTTTAATTCAATTACTAATAATATTCCTCCTAATTGAACTGCTAATGTAAACAAGCACCTGGTGTCTGCTCTGAATGTTAATTACATGACCTAGAGACCTTGGCAACCTAGTGGTTATAGCATCCTTTTCCCATGGCGGATTTAAAACTCAGAGGAACACATTTAAAAAATAATATATATATATACATTATTTTTTATATATATTATTTATATACATCATCATCATATTTTATTACATTAGTGCACTTTTTGTTGACAATTTAAGGTGCTAAAGCAACTCAATACTTTTTTTTACTGAATTTAAAAAAAAGTAGATTTTCATACATTATCAGGAAACTGAGAAAAATGATGACAATTCAGGAGTTTCCCCGACTGGCAGCTGTGTGTGTGTGTTTGTTTGTCACTCAACAGTCATTTTTTGCACACAAAAGCTAATTAGACAGGGACATACAGCTTAAAGTAGATTCCGAGCCACTACAAACATCCATGCCCAAGGTGGGATTTGAACCCCAGGAACTGTTGAACTGAAGGCAAGAGCACTAACCATTCGGCTGTGTGTGTGCAATATTCAGAAAAATATCAGTCATCAGGGTCTTATGATACAGCAATTCTTAAGATTAAATTCAAAAATTGTTTTCAGCAAACAATTAAGAACGATATTAACATTTAAATACCTAAAAATTCCTAATATGGGAAATAAACTTATTTTAATTAAACTTTATTAAATCTTTCAACTTTTGATAGTCAAAAAATAATACTACAATTTACCTCAGAGCGAAGCTCACCCAAACGTTGGTCTAAAGTACTGCGATTATTGGCCTCGTCTTCAAGATCCAACCTCATATTATCCAATTCATCTTGATGTTCAGCTTTAATTTGACTTAACTATAAAGTAAGTTCATTTGTTCAAACTTAATACATCTTTTAGCATAATTTTATGAAATAAGACATAATTAACAAATAAAAATAGTAATCTTTCTTTAGGGAAAAAACACATTTTGTTTTATAAGAAAACTGAAACAATTTAGCAAAAATATGTAGTCTATATCTTTTGAAATATTTATATCTTACTTTTAAATTGAATACATATCACAAAAAAAGAATCTATAAAAAATATAGGAGTATTTAATAATGAATTTTTAATAATTTATGCATATGATTAATTTTCTATATAAAATAAGATATTAAAAAGAAAGTTTCTAACACAAATTCAAAATGAAAGTCTGCTGTTTGCTTCTGACTAGCAGAATAATTTAAAAACAAAATATTTCTGGCTTAAGGGCAATATATAAAGTCATTTGAATTAAAAATTGTGCAATTAAAAAAAAATTTCAAAATTTTCTACAGCATAAAGTACCAACAATTTTATACACTAAATAAGAATGTGAAAATATGAAAATTATTACATAGAATTTAATCCTACCAAAATATAACAGCCTTATTAAAATATATTAAGCACAACTAAAATTATAATAGTCAAAGTACAAAAATAATATAATGGTCAATGTAAACAAATGATAAAACTTATACTTATGAATTATATAAGTAAGCATTTCACATTCAAAGTATGTGAGAATAAGAGAGAGACAGATTAAAATTAAATAAGAATTTCCCACAAATCTACTTTTATTACACTCAAAATAATTCCTCACTTCACTAGAAGAATTTTCTAACATTAAAAACTGTTTCAAATTTTTCCCACCTTTACAATTAAGAGCAAAATAATCTGTGGAAATTCAAGAAGAGTTTTATGTTTCCAATGGTTCAGTAAATTCTTAAAAAAATTAGTTATTAGAAATAAATGTAATATCATAAAACAAATTAAACTCTTACTTCTTTTAAAGTGTCTTGTTTTGATTTTTTCAAATCATCATACTTCATTCGAATCTGATTATACTCTGTTTGTAATTTGTCAATACTTTTCATCAATTTATTCTTTTCTCTAGAAAAAAATAAAGAAAAATTTATAACATTGACCATAAAAAGATGCATTAATAAATAAATTGTTTGATAAAATATACTCTTAAAATATATTATCTCACAAGTTCCTATACTGTACAGTAAATTTCAAAATTAGAAAAAAAATTTACTTTTATTAGCTGAATTTAGAAGTAATTCATAAGAAATATTTTTAACAGATATAGCATCGTCTTGCAAGACAATACTATACTGTTACAAATGAATTTTACAATACTATACTGTTACAACTAAATTAATTTTACATTTTTCAAAATAAAGTTATAATTAAAATTGCTGACATAGGAAAATTTGTGCTTGTACAATAATCAATGCTTCTTAGAATCAAATAAATTATCTTTGGATTTTTCAAAAAAAATATTTCACAATTATAGCTCCTAATTATTTATTTCTTGTACTTTTGCTGAATTTGTCTATTCAGATCCTACTTTTTTATTCACTCTTAATTTTGTATAACTTTTTAAATATAATCAGAATATAATCCATACTATATTCTAAGTTTTGATTGCAAATAAGCAAATTTGATTTTTCATTTGAATAAAAAAATACGAAAAAATTAACAAAACGGTTTTAATTTCATCAGATAAAGCAATAAGTATTTAATTCATTACAACTTTTAATATAAACTTACTGCCTTTCTGCTATTATTGTTTTCGATGCTTCATCTAACCTAAGTTGCAGCATAGCTATCTTTTGTTCAGTTAATTCAGGTACACTAAAATCAACAATATCACGATGAGAATGGCGTGAGCACTTTTTTTCATTTGCAGAAACATTGCAGTTATTTATAGGGTCTGCACAATCACCATGAAGCAGTTTTTCCAAGAACTGTAAATCCTGATTTCTTTGAGAAGTATCTGACAAATCAACTACAGTGGACGAAATGTCTGTGCTTTCTTCATCAACATCATGTTGATTAGAAGGTTTAGGAAGAGAATTACTAATTATGGGATCTTGAAGATCAGTGATCTTCTCACCAGGACCAACATCTCTCTCAGCAACCACTCGTTCAGAATTCTGATTTCCTGGTGAGTAAAGTAAATCATCTTTCTTCTCCTCATTATAGTTTTGCTTGCCATTAAAAAGTTGATTTTCTTTCTTCAGTTTTTCAATTTGTGCATGCAAGTCTTGTTTCTCCCGTTTTAATGTATTACATTCTTTAGCAGCTACTTCTAGTTTTCCTCTGAAAGATAGTGAAAAAAATATTAAATAAATGTAACCTTGTAAATTATAAGAAATACTACAATAAAATATATTAATATTATATAAATGTAATAGCATACAATATTTATAATAATAAATATTATAAATATTACTATATGAACAGTAAATAAAATTGTTTTGAAAATTGTTATATAAATTAACTATCTCCTCTCAAAACACCAGAAAATATGCATGCAGAAATGTCAAACATTTATAGTTGCAAACTTAGAATACTCAAAATATAAAACTTAAAGACATCAAACATTAAATCCCAAACGTTGTACCTTTTTGGAACATAAATTCAAGCAAATCAATAACATTATTACATAGATCATTTTTCACAACACTCAAATATTACCAGCTGCTTTAATGGCAGAATGTCTTTTTAATAGAATGGGCAGATAACAATGGGAAAACGTGTATCAAAGAGTCATCAACAAGTATTGTGGATAATAATATAACCCAAGTGAAAGAATTTTTTAACACATACAAATGAATATTGGTTTAAAGTCAAATTTACTAGGCATAAAAATTATCATTCATGAAACTGCCTGTCACTTCCAATCAATAACTTCTTAATTGTCACCAACTTCATTCACAAAGTATGGGTAACAATCATTCCCCAGCTTCAATACCATCTGAGTGTGGCTCCCTCTATTTCTTTTTATTTCTATCCTTAAAAAAAAACTAATAAAATTGATAAAATTGCTTGAAAGGATCCAAAGAGTTTGCAATAAGTGGAGACCTATCAAGATACATTTGATGCCTGAAAAACATTATAGAATTGATGTGTAAATGAAAAGGGAGCCTTCATTTGAAGAGCTTATAAGTGTTGTAATGAAAAATTCAATAAATTGTTAGTAATCCACTAGTTAACAATACTTTGTGAATATGGCTTGTATATCCCATCTATGAGATACTGCACAGTAAAATTCTTAGTATATGATAAAATTTGGCTTATTAAAGATTTATAACATTGTAGTCTTAAAAAAACTCACTGGTTGTCTGAATTTTGACTGAGGAATGTCTATCAAGAGCATTCTACTGCATTTCTTTCTCTATGTAATTATAATTTTAATAAAAATATTTGAAATATCATGTCAATAAGGTATTGTAAATATAAATATTACTATAAATGAAAAAGAAAATGTTTAAAAATAATGACAATATAAAACACATTACCTTAACACCCTTGATTCTTCTCTAGCTTTATTGCGTTCAGTTCTTACTTTACTCCATTTTTCTCTCCAATTTGCAGTACAATCCGACCACCATCTCATTGTTTTTTCCATCTGTGCTGCTCTAGCCCGTGCTTCTTCAAGTTCCCGTAATCGAAGTTCTTCTTTAGCATCCCATTCATTGTCATAACTATGATGGTGATGATGATGAGAAGATAAAGAATGCTGAGACACGTCACTAGGCATATCAGAATGTTCTGACCACTGGGATAGAGAATTGCTAACAGGTCGTTTTACTGAACTGGCAGTTGAACCAGCATGAGACATTGTGCCGGAAATAAGTGTAATTCAATGATTTACAAATCAACTAGTATCAGCAAGGAATACTATATAAATAAGATAATTTATAGCATCAGTCATAGAAAAATAGAAAAATTTTATAAAAATTATTTTATATTAGCGATTTAAATTAGTTTCTTATATTAACTATTAACCCTCTGGCTGATCATCCCGCGATTTCCGCGGGCAACTCAAAAGTATCAAAATTTGCTCATCCCGCAATTTTCGCGGGAATGTGTTTTTCTTCCTTTATTGAGAAGTGCATCCCACTTTTTACCCGTTTAACAATTGAAATAAATTATATACAGTATTAGACATTTAATTTAGGCTTTGACCAACAGATGCCGCTAGTTGTCCACTAAATTGCGGCATTTGAAGGTACTTTGTATTTACTGCTCTGACCTCATTACGTTTGGCGTTTTTTCTAATCAAAAATAGCTGCTAGAAAACGTTCAGCAATTGACACAGTATATATTCTTGATGATTTAACAGATTCTGAAAGTGATTTAATTTTGATAGTGGTGATAGTGATATAGATTTTTCGGACTGCTCCTCAGATAGCAACGAATCTGATTCTGCATTTATTGAATCATGAGCGTTTTTTTTTTTTTTTTTTTTTTTTTTTTTTGTGTGTGTGTGTGTATGTGATAACATCCGAAATTGGTTTTTCTGACAGTTTAGTTTCTCATGATAAAAATCTATATAAAAAAATCTTTTCTAGAAAGAAAAAATGCATATTTCAATTCTCCAATATATATAGATTTAAAATATGCAAAAAAAAAAGTTACACAATTTTTGAAGCGATTTCGGTCCACAAATTGAGCAGTCAGAGGGTTAATTTAAAATGAATACTCTAGCCTAATAGAAAATATTATATATATATATAGATAGATAAATCACTCATAACAAACATTGAACAATCAATTTAAAAATTTTGCAAAAATGTTATACTAAGGGAAATTAATTTATTTCAGGTATTTCCTTTAAGAGTTACTCTATAATAGTTTTTTTACACACCAAAAATTAATTCAACTTGAATCTACAGTTTAAAGAGGATTTCAAACCACTGCAAAGATCCACACCCAAGAGGAATCAAACTAATCAACTGTTGAGTTGAAACCTAATTCAACAGTAAAATTTTAATTTACATATTAGTTTCTCCTTAAGGTGAATTTTATATTTGATTAATTTCATATTTATGACATGGACTCACAAACAAACAGGTATCAAACAAAATAAAGAATACAAATTTTAATATCAGGAGTCATTTAAATATATTTTATAGTTTATGAACTCAGTTAATGGTGTTTTTGCATTAAGTATAGTTAAATATGAAAATTCTATATAATATTTTTAACTAAAAATTAAAAAGCTGGTTATTATTTTCTTTATAAAAGATTATTAGCTTTTCTGATTTAAAAGGAAACAAGTTGTTATTGACTAATCAGGAATAACAATTCTTGTAAAACATTGTATGAATATTACTAAACTATAATCCTGAAAATCAATTTATATATATATATATCTTCTGAAAACAATAAATAACCAAGAGTTAAATTTAAATGAACAAGATTGATGACTGAAATAAATTAAAGTATTTAAGAATTTTACCACTATATGAGACTAAAAATATTTACTTTCATAAAAGATTCCAGAAGCAAAAACAGAAATTTAATTAAATAATAATTTAGAACTTTTAAAGCCTAAATAAATATGTATGTAAAACGTTCCAATCTGATACTATCATAAATTTATGTCAAATAATAAAAAAATTAAATTATATATTTTTTCAATAAGAATGAAAAATATGAGCATGCAATCAAAACTGTCAAAATATGCACATATAATTAATTGTTAAAACATATGATCAAGATTATATTGACAGTTATAATTTAAACAGCAATGAAATTACTTGCATTGTATAAATTATGATTAAATTTGTTCAGTTGGATCAGCCTTGGGTTGTCTTGTTTATTATTCAATGATCATTTTATTGGCACACGAGGGCTGATTACACCAAGATATAAAGTTTCCAATAAAATTCCAAACCACTATAAAAAAACAACCATGCTAAAGGTTGGATTTGAAACTACAAATTATTGAAACAAAGAATTTTATTCTGTATCAGATTTGAAAATTATAGATTTCAAGCACTACTCAGAAAAAGAAAGAATAACTGGAAATGAATTGCATCTCACTTTGAATCAAATTTTAAACACATTAAAAATAAAGCAAATATTTTTTTGCCTGCTTAGATGAGTAACTACTAAATCAATACTATCGAGCCCTCCTCATCTTCATATGATAAATATATTTCAATAAATTTTTCATGATTTTTATAAATTAAAACTTTATGCTTAATACATCAGAATTTAAAGTTACTAAATATTTATTCTTTATTTATTTACTAATTCAGAAATTTATATAATAAACACTTCTAAGAAAATTTTGATATGTAAAACATATAATTATTTCTTTAACTTCAATGAATAAAATATAAACAGTTTTAAACACAAAACCTATAAAATTAAAGAAGGATTTATTGAATTATTTTTGTAGTTTATAAAAATTCTAAAAATTGAACTGCTTATTTAAAAAATATTGGATTAGAATATATCAGATGTATAAAGCAACAGAGATCATTTTAAATGCTTTCGAAGAATGTTTTACTTTAGAAAAAATAGTTAAGAGTTAGTATATTATCTAATAGAAGTAGACAAAAAATCTACTGGAAACTTAGATATTTCACACTTTTAGTTTGTTTTTCTCAACAGTAATTTTTTGCACTAAGGGCTAATTAGACAGGAACCTATTATTTAAAAGGATCTTGAACTACAACAATCTACCAAGCCTGAGATATGTAATCAATTCCACATTGATTATATATCTCAATCAATTCCACATTGATTATAAATCATTGAACCAAAGAACAGCGCATTAACCACTTGTCCTCAGTGAGGAAGTAGAAACTTGAAAACTTGGAGCATCTGTTATTTTATAAAAGCTTGTAAAAATCCCAATTTTTTTATTTATATGTATTTACTTTTTCTATTTCTATGGACCTTTCCATAAAGATCTATAGTCACTCTAAGTTCTTCCTGAAAGATATTGGTGACTTTTCTTTTTTATAGTTCACTTAAAAGAGCATTGAAGATAAACTCACCAATATGTAAGATGACAAAAATATGAAGTGCATACTTTCAAAAGCAACTTACTTTAAATTTAGAATCACTTAAAACTGATTAGTTCATTAGCAATATCTTTTTAATACTATGCTATTCAGATTCAATTATATTTCTAGAGATTTTATATATTGAATAATAAACTTTATCAAAAATAAATGCCAGATATTTATCTGAAAAGCTACAGTGAACTTATTTCTATGTTTGTTCTTTAGAAGCAAATTATCCAGTTCTCCTTCCAAGAACAGTATCCAACACTGTATACTTGGTACTATACATGTATCATTAAAATTTTCTATATTTATTAAGTACTTCAATTCCAAGTTTTACTAAATCAATATATATATATATAATGAAAGAAATTTAATTAAAATGAATTACTTAATTATTATTTATGTGTATACTAAAGTATTACTAAAAATATATATAAGTATTACTTATAATGAAGTTGAACTATGAGTCTGCTAGAAAAACACAAACTATTTTTATCAATTTTATAACCACACCACCAAGTTATCAAAATCAAGTTTCAGTCAAAGAAAAATTTCGTTACTACTGAATGTTTTGATAAAATTGCCACTATGATATATGTGATAACATTCTTTACCAAAGAAATATTTAGCAAAGTTAATTTCACTGAAATTTTTGTCATAAATATGAAAATTAAAGACCTGCTAGCTGATGAATTGATGACCAAAATAACATCTAAAAATAATTTTTTGATGAAAGAGAGTGTTACAGTCACAACAGTTACTTTTGACAAATTTTTTCTCCACCAAGCTGAGACTGATATAGGTATCAGATTTTAGTTAGCAATATTAATAAGAGTAAATCAGCTTTTTAAACTATAGAAACCATGTAACAAGATAGAGAGGAAATTGCAATATTTTTAAACTTCTAACCCTAGCATACAAGAAGTCAATTGATTTAATTTTTCTGCAGAACATTATATATAAATCGAAATTTAAAGAAATATAATGGATAATAATGTCTTAGATTTCAATTTATTTATAGTATATATGACAATTAAATATTTTAATTTACAATATATTTTTAGTTACAAATAGAAATTCAAGGAAATAATAAATATTAAATACAAACTTAAGAAAATATATTAAAAGAAAATTAACTGCCTAAGAATTTTACAGTAAAATAATGAGCTCAATCTTTTCCGAATATAAATTTTTTTTAAGTGTTTAGTTGCAACTATTTAAAAAAATGAATAATAATTATAAAAAATAATGAATTTAACCCTTCAGTTGTGCATCCCACAGTTTCCACAGGCAACATAGATGTAGCAAAATTTGCTCAATGTTTGATTACTGCAAGGATGAATTTTTTTTTTAAACTTTCAAATAACAAAATTAAAACAAGAATTCTGACACAACAGTTAGGAATTCGTAATCAAAATAAAATGCAAACTTTACTTTTATAAGTAAATATAACAAAAATCATTATAAACTTTAAACAACATGGAATTTGATCTCATTCTAGTGGCTTAGTAATAATGCTCCGTGCTCCCAAGGCACGGATTCAAGGTTCGATCCATGGCCTGGGTAAGATCCACTCAGCCTTTCGAATTGGTGGGTTTGAAAGACTGAGTCACAGTTTATCGATCCATCATTAGTGGATGAATAAATTGAGTAACAAGGATGCTTCAGAACTAAACACTGAGGGTTTCGTATAAGGCTGGCCACCTAGTCGAGAAATGTCAGGAAAACAAATATGGACACTATAAATATTGGTCCACATATTTGCTTTTGTTCAATACGTTTAGCTTTAGAATTTGATATCTTTTATAAAAAAAATATTTTAATAAAATTCTAATTTTTTTAAAATAGTTTGAATAAAAATTATATTTTTATTTTTAAATTTTATACCAAGTTAAAATCAGATAACCATATGATGTGAGTTAAAGTGAGTATTAAGAAGCATTTTCATACATTATAGTGATCTTGAAATGCAATTAGTACAAATTTGGGAAACATGACAAGGCTTGTATCTATTTTAAATAACAAAACTAATTATCTTAATTTGCATATAATTTACCATAATAAACATTTTTTGAATACATTAATTTATATTTAACAATTATTTACTTTTGGAGAATTTCTTGCCGCAAGAAAAATTCATATTTCAATACATTTGATTGTTTTTGCCTTTGTTCAAATGTGACTAATGTTTACCTTAACCAATTTATTTGATATGCTATATTTTGTTTTTTCCCCCCATTTTAACCATCTTACAAATATTTTGTTCATTATTTTTATATTTCCAATTTTCCACCAAAAGCACATGGCAATACTTAAATTTAGTCCTAATCACAGAAAAACAAAACATTTTATTTATGAAAAAAATGTAATAAAAAATTAATTATTAAATAAAAAATAAAACATTTTATTAAAAAAATGCATTTTTAAGAATATTTAAATGCAGAATTTTACAATCAAATAAATATTTATATTTTAAAATATTTTGGTTATTATGACAAATAAAATAACATTGATTGCTAAATTATCTGAGTAAATTGCTGTTTAAATGTCTTATTACAGTTTATGTTAATATCTGGAAAATTTTGACATAGATTTTCCTTTCTTTTGTGTGTGGTTGTTAAATATATTTAGAGTAGTACTAAATTTACAGCCCATATGCTGTTTAAAAGAATTTTATTTATCCATTAATTTTATTTATGATTTCTTTTTTGTTGGGACTTCCCATATGAGTATTTTTTTACAACAAATATATATTGTCAGTCATTTGGTTAGGTCAATACATCTTTAATTTTATTATTTACAAACTAGGATGAAGAAACAGGTGTAAAAATAAGAACACTGATTTGAAATGCAACAGTACAAGGACTTAAATTTTTATATCAGGATATTAGAATACCATATGGAGACACTATTGCCATTATATTTGCTTTTGTTACGAAGTAGTCGATAAAATGCTTTTATAATTAAATAAATGCACAAAGAGGAGATGGGAAAACAAACACTATATTAACGGAAACAATTACTAGTTATTGCAATATTTGTATGAAAATTAACGAGATTACAGTTTACCCATGGTTTGAGTACTTCTGCAAAGTGGATACTAAAGGGAAAAACAATATTAGTTAAATATTTATAACTCAATGGTAACATGCGCATGGTCAAATAACAAGAGGAATAAAAAAAGTAGTTTTCTGAACTTACTGTGAAAAAGACATGTTTAAAAAAACAGATGGTAAGAGTAAGGTTTCATTACCATATATAAAATAATATTGTCATGGGATAAAAGAATTATTATTAAATTCAGGGGAATGATATACTAGAGTGGAGAAGATTTTCTTTTAGATTGTTAATAAAAGCACAAACTAATAGAAAGGTGAATTCAATTTGTTCTAAGGCTAAATCAATGAAAATCAATAATGACATGGAAATCCAAAAGATAACTATGAATTCCTCAAAATGTATCACATCATTTGATGGATGTTTTTTACTACAGCATTCAACTTAATAATTTTAACTCAAACAGCGAAAAATATAGTTAGTTTATCTCTAATACAGATAGATATTTTCAAAATTAAAGGTGATTAACTTAAACTATTGAATATGAAAGCAGAGGAAGATTCTAAAAGAGCTGAAAACATACACAAATTCAAATCGTAACATTTTGACAATCAAGAGGTTTGATTAATAAGGATCATTTGTAAATGCTAAACTACCCATTATTTGTAAATACATATTTATTTTGTAAACATTTTACTGTTTCTTCCTGATTATTTTTAAAATTTTGATATTTTTCATTATTTTTAATAATGAAATTTCTTTGAAGAGGAGAAAATTTCTGATGCAAGTCAAGAAATTCTTAGTTTGTATTATCCTTTTTATAAGCTAAATTGAGCATTTTGGTCAGAATTCGCCAAATGCAAAAAAATCTTACAAATGCACTAAAAATGATTAATCAGCATATGTCATGATGGAATGTGTCGCCTTTGCACTTGCATGAAACACATGCACACAATTCAAATTTTCACCATTTTCATTTTGGAATTCTCTTCGGATGTAAAGAGACAGAACTTAAGTATGGTCTTTTATGTTCGTTTTTTATTTCACAGTGGATATGGTGCCAGAATTTCAATTCTGTCTCTTATATTTGTTTTAGATTTCGCTATGGTTATAGCAACGAAAATACAATTCTTTTATATACATTTTTTATTTTGTTTTGCATGTAGAGCTCTAGATGGAAAATGAGAGAAGTTTATTCAACTTACTTTCTGCAGGCATATAATTCTTACAATTATATTTTCAGTATTTAAATTTTCAATAATAGAGACTACAGAATTTGTTTTTGAAATTCCTTGAATGGTATTTTATGTATTTAAACTTCCAATAGCAAATAAAACCATAGAAATCTTCAATTTTTCAAATAATTACAGATTTGCTTCCTGAATTTAATAATTAACACAGACATTGTGAAATTGGAGAAATTATATGAAGCAATATTTTTGTATAAACTAATATTCCAATAAATTAAACTGTCATTTTTACTGTAAATGTTTGACATACTGCATAAAATTGTTAAATGAAATTTGAGAATTTCTACTTTTGTGTCCTAATGACTTGAAAACATTCCATCTTAAATCACTAGATTTATCAAAATTACTTTCTAAAATATAGAAAAATACATTAACTGTGAAATTCTTTATTTTATTTATTTTTAAAAAAGATATTAGTAAATGTTATTTTTATTTTTGCTACTTTATTTCCTTCTATTTTGATTCTGTGAAATATTTTTAAATTGAAACTTTTTATCAATTCTTATTATAATTACTGTTTTCTTATGAACCGTTAGCTTAGCAATTTAATATCAAGGGTAAGCCTGATTTTTTACATGGTTGTTATTAGTCTTTTTTTATTTAGTGTTGGCTCAGCCATTTTAAATCAGGAAAAACCAGATTTTCACCCATTCTGGATTTCTAATTAAAATTCCAATGCCTACATCTCCTCTGTTTAGCAAAAATATTTTCGACAATTTAGTGATATTGTGACTTTAATACCTCAGTTTTACCTTATCTTATGTTAAGCCATTTTAAATTCATGGCCGTTAACATTTGACAACATGAATATTCATGTCACCAAAATGAAATTACTTGTTACTGCAATAATATGAAACTTATGATGGAAAATTTATCAATTATACTAAATAATTGGGAAATTTTTCAACTTTAGTATTTAAAATTAATTTATAGAGTTGTATATTAGATGTTAAATAAATATAAGCATTCATCAAACATATAAATCATTGAATTGGTGCCATAAATTCAAAACTTTTTAATAATAAAATTATAAAACACTTTTGCATATTGAATTTACACTGACGAATTTTTATATTCATAAGATAATTACAGTGCAATGCGACAAGAAACAATAAAAAGATAACTACACATTTTGTTTTCAACCTTTACTAATTCATCATATCCAAAGGATAGAAATAACATTTGCTTTACTGGAAACAGTTCTCTTCTCATTATTCGGAAAAGTACTACCCATAATATTAGGTAAGCATTATAAAAAATCAATTTCGAAATTTATACTATATCTTTATGGCCTTCAATACTGACACTGTTATATATTTCGATTCTGTACATAATCAATTCCATTTCTAAAGTTAAATTGAATTAATGTATAAAAGATTGTAACAATAAACATATAATAAACTTACTTAAAAAAATTCACTAAAGTAAATGACTATCATCTTTAATAACTTTGGGAAACAATTTATTGGAAACTTTATATTTTCAAGATTGATATTATTTAATAAAATAAAATAAATGTTGGTTTTAAAGTACCCTCATCCATCTGTTACATAATAAACTAAATCAAATTTGTCGACTTAGAAAAACACAAAACATTTTATTTAAAACTTAATCAAACATCACATATAACATGAAACAGAAAATAAACAAATGTCCGTCAATTTAAACAACTTCGACGTAAATCTTTGTTTTATTTCATTTCAGTTCTCCCTTTAGTAAAACTCTTAAATACTGATGTTAGATGCATTCTTCAATTTGATCAAAAAATATTTTAACTGTTGAAAAATTTTTAAGTTTTAAAATAAAATTAATGAAATGAGAAATATAAGAATAATTATGAAATTAAATTAATAAAATACATTACTCCTCAGAAATGATTTCTACAAGATATTTCGTGGTAAAAGTTATATTAAATTTTAATTCAAAGTCCATAACATTTGAAGACTTTAATTTTAGTTGTTTTGTTCAATAATTTATTTTAAAAGAGAATTATGCAGAAAAATATACAAAATTTTACTATCAATATAAAATTTATTTGTTTACGTAACCCTACCGGTTACCATAGTTACACTATTGTAAATTTATAGAATTCGTATGTACTTCATTATGTTTTAAAAATATTTTTTAATCAAAAAGGGGCGATGTAATACAAAAATCTGCAAAACTGTCTTCAGGATAGTTTATTTCTTGTTTCAAATTGTTTACAATTCGATTAAATTTACACTTATTTATTTGTTGGCAAACCGAAACTAATCACATAAAATGAAAATATTTTTATAATAGTGCTAAGCCATTATAATTATTATCAACTTTTATTACTATACAGATTTTAAATAATCTATATTTTTATATTTAAATAAACATGCGTTTGAAACATTTAAAAACTGTACTTTCTGCTCAAGATGCAGCAGAAAGAATTATGGCAATGTGCTGGTCTCCAAATAATAAAAAACTAGCAGTATGTACTGCTGATCGTACTGTTTTATTATTTGATGGAAATGGAGAAAAGCGAGATAAATTCTCTACAAAACCTGTGGATCCAGCATATGGAAAAAAGAGTTATTTTGTTAAAGGAATGGCTTTTTCTCCAGATTCTACAAAGATTGCTATTGCACAAAGTGATAATATAGTTTTTGTGTATAAACTTGGTGAAGATTGGGGTGAAAAAAAAGTAATTTGCAATAAATTTGCTTGCCAAAGTGCTACCACCTGTATTACTTGGCCTTCAGATGGGCCCTTAGTGATTGGTTTAGCTGAAGGAAGAGTTCGTATAGCTATTGTAAAAAATAACAAAACTTCTACCTTGTACAACTCTGATTCGTATGTTGTTTCATTAACAAGTAATATTTCTGGGAAGGGAGTTATATCTGGTCATGCAGATGGCTCTGTTGTGCGTTTCTTTTTTGATGATGAAGGAACAGGAGACATTCAAGGTAAAATTTTTACCCACACATCTCCACCTTATGCTTTAGTTTGGGCAGCAAATTCAATAATTGCTGCTGGCTGTGATAAAAAAATCGTTATTTATGGAAATGATGGAAGTATAAAGAAACAAATAGATTACAGTCGTAACACTAATGAGAAAGAATTCACAACTGCTGTCTGCAGTCCAAGTGGAAAGTCAGTAGTGATTGGTAGTTTTGATCGTTTACGCATATTAAATTGGAGCACACAGCATCATGATTGGGAAGAAGCAAAGCCAAAAGAAGTTGCAAATTGGTACACAATTTGCACACTTGCTTGGAGTAAAGATGGTTCTAAACTGTCTGTAGGTACACTAACTGGTGCAGTAGAATTATTTGACTGCAGCATGAAGAAAACACTTTATAAAAAAACATTTGAAATCACTTATATTGATCCAAGTCAGGTAATAATTAGAAACATTGTAACTAACACACAAGTAAATTTAAAATCTTATAATGGCAATGAAATTTTAGATCTCAAAATTTTGGGAAGAAATAGATATGCAGTTGTGCACACATCACAAACTCTAATTCTTTGTGACATGTCAACTAACCTAACAAGTGAAGTGCCATGGAATGGCATGGGAGAAAATGTCAAGTTTTTCTTTGACTTTGAAAATGTTTGTTTAGTTTTCAATGTTGGAGAACTATCGCTGATTGAATATGGTAGTGACATGATTTTAGGATCTGTAAGAACAGAATTCATGAACCCTCATCTTATAAGTGTATGTCTGAATAAGAGGAATGGAAATGTCTCTGCAAATAATAAAAAACTTGCCTATTTGATTGATATTAAAACTATTGCAGTATTAGATCTAATGACAAATCAACTTTTAACTCAAATCAGTCATGAATCTAAAATTGATTGGCTTGAACTCAGTGAAACTGGCCGTAAACTATTGTTTCGAGATCGGCGACAAAGACTACACCTAGTTGACATTGAAAAAGATGATAAGAAAACTATGCTAAATTACTGCTCATTTGTACAATGGGTTCCTCAGAGTGACGTTGTAGTTGCACAAAGCAGAGGTAGCCTTTGCGTCTGGTATAACATAGAAGCACCTGACAAAGTGTCTATAATTCCTATTAAAGGGGAAATTTATGAAATTCAAAGAAGTGATAACAAAACAGATGTTATAGTTAGTGATGGTTCATCTACTATAACTTATGCCTTAGATGAAGGAATGATTGAATTTGGAAGTGCCATTGACAATCATGATTTTAAAAGAGCGGTTGTTTATCTTGAAAAATTAGGATTCTCAGAAGAAACTGAAGATATGTGGGCAAATTTAGGAAGACTTGCTTTGGAATCATTAAATTTAGTCATTGCTGAACGATGTTATGCTGCCATTGGGGACATTTCAAAAGCTCGATTCTTGAGAGAAACTATATCCATTGCCAATGAAGCAGCTGCTAATTCTGATGGAGATGGAAATAATTATTACCAAGTGAGAGCTCGCTTAGCCATCATGATGAAAGAATATAAATTAGCTGAAAGTATTTATTTAGAACAAAATAAGATTGAAGAAGCCATACAAATGTATCTGGATTTACATCGATGGGATGATGCAATTGAATTAGCTAAATCAACAGACCATCCTGATTTAGAAAGATTAAATGAAACTTATTTGGAATGGCTCCAAACAACTGGACAAGAAGAAAAAGCTGGAGAGTTAAAGGAAAACAAAGGAGAATATCACGAAGCAATACGATTGTATTTAGCAGCTGGATTGCCAACACGTGCAGGACGTGTTATTTCTAATATGCCTTTATTGGCAGAAAATGATGAGTTAGTTCAAGAAATAGCATCAGCTTTAATGAAAGGAGAATTTTATGAGCATGCTGGTGATTTATATGAAAAAATTCAAAACTATCATAAGGCATTAGAATGTTACAGACTAGGAAATGCTTTCAATAGAGCAGTTGATTTGGCTAGAACAGCATTTCCAGAAGAAGTAATTCATTTGGAAGAAGAATGGGGTGATCACCTTGCATCAATTAAACAGCTTGAAGCTGCAATTAACCATTATATTGAAGCTGGAAAATCAGTGAAAGCCTTAGATGCAGCAATAAATGCTAAATTATGGAAAAAAGCTGTAGAAATAATGGAAATCATAGATGATGTTCAGTCATTAAGTAAGTATTTAAAACCTATGGCTCAGCATTTCTATTCTGTAGGTCAGTATGAATTGGCAGAACATTTGTTAGTAGAAGGAGGCATGTCCCGTGAAGCTGTTGATATGTACAATCGCATTGGAGAGTGGGACAAAGCATATAAACTTGCTAGCAAATTTTTAGATTCTGCTGAAGTGCGAAGGATGTATATTTCTCAAGCCAAAATACTGGAAGAAAAAGGTGATTACAAAGATGCTGAAAAACTTTATACATCTGCTCAAGAGTATGATTTAGCTATAGCTATGTATGAAAATTTGAAGCAATATGATAAAGTGATAAAGTTAGTAAAGAAATATTATTCTGAAAAATTGCCAGAAATGTATCTTCATATTGCTAAGAAACTAGAGGCTGATGGAAAATATGCCCAAGCAGAAGATTATTATGTAACTGCTGGTGAATGGAAAGTGGCTGTTAATATGTATAGGAATTTAGATATGTGGGAGGATGCATACCGAGTTGCAAAGACAAAAGGAAATGATATAGCTGCAAAGCAAATTGCTTATTTATGGGCAAAAAATGTAGGTGGTGATTCTGCTATTAAATTACTTAATAAATTTGGTTTGTTAGAAAGTGCTATTGATTATGCAGCGGAAAATTGTGCTTTTGATTTTGCTTTTGAACTAGCAAAATCCTCAATGAAGCAAAAACTTCCAGATATACATCTGAAGTATGCAATGTTTTTAGAAGATGAAGGAAAGTTTAGAGAAGCTGAGGTAGAATTCATACGCGCACACCGACCAAAGGAAGCAGTTTTGATGTATGTTCACAATCAGGATTGGGAAAGTGCACAAAGAGTGGCTGAAGCTCATGATAAAGAATCAGTTGGTGATGTACTTATTGGGCAAGCAAAATTTGCTTTTGAGCGAGGAGAATTTCAAAAAGCAGAGTCTCTTCTACTCAGAGCTGAACGTGCAGATCTTGCTGTTAAATACTATAAAGAAGCTGGAATGTGGAATGAAGCATTAAGAGTATGTAAAGATTATATACCAACAAAACTTTTGGAATTACAAGAAGAATATGAAAGTGAGACTTCAGAAAGTGGATCAAAAGATATTCAGCAGCTATTTGAACAAGCTTCTAGCTGGGAGGAAACTGGACAATATCAAAAGGCTATTGATCGATACCTACAAATTTCACCCTCAAATACTAAAGATTTTGATTTTGTAGAAAAATGTTGGGTAAAAGCTGCTGAATTATCATGGAAATTTATGAATAAACAACATACAGAAAACTTAATTCAGCAAATTGCTCCAAGGTTATTGCAAATGAAGAAGCAAACAACTGCAGCTCAACTTTTCTTAAAAATTAACTCTATAAAGAATGCTCTAGATGCTTTGATTGATGCAAAAGACTGGAGTAAAGCCAAAAGAGTTGCTGCAGAAGTGGATCCCAGATATGAAGAATATGTTGAAAACTGTTACAAAGATTTCTTACGTTCAGAAGGAAACACAGCAGAGTTGGCAGATATTGATGTCATAGCAGCTTTGGATTTATATGCTGAAAGAAATCAGTGGGAAAAATGTTTAGAAGTTGCTCAAAAGCAGGGCATGAAAGTTTTACATAAGTATGTTGCGATTCTAGCCATAAAACTTATTAAAGAAAAGAAAGAACAAAAGGCACTTAGTTTATATGTCAATTATGGAATTCCACCTTTAAGTCAAAATTTTACAATTTATAGGCACATAATTTCAGCAATTTTTTCAATGAAGGATTCTTTTACATATGAGGCTTATTCTGTGTGGTCTAATTTGAGGAATATACTTTTTCAATTAACACAAAGCTTACAGAAAATTAATGGAGAGGAGTATGATGAATTTAACAATTATTTAATTGTAGCACATTACTATGCAAACAGATCAGCTTGCTTAGGCCATCCTAGTCTTGAAAGACAAGCTGTAAAGATTTCACTAAGTTTGTTAAGGTATGCAGATATCATCCCTGCAGACAAAGTATTTTATGAAGCTGGAGAAGCAGCAAGAAAAATAGGTTGGAACAGCATTGCCTTCGTTTGTCTCAATCATTTAATGGATATCTTTGAAGCCATTGAAGATGGCTCTTCTGAAGTTGATAACTCTGATTTCCAAGATACTGATATTCCAATAAATATCCTTATTCCTCCAGAGACAAGCTTAACAGAAACGCAGCATGAAGAAACTAGAGAGTGGGTACTATCTGTATCAATGGATCAGACAATAGATCAATCCTTACCTTTAGATGAGAGGCAAATGTTTGAAGCATCATTAACAACACATGATGGGCGCCAGTATCCCCCTTGTGTTGTAACTGGTTATCCAGTAATTAGAAATAAAGTAGAGTTTGGGAATTCAAATAAAGTAGCAAATAAAGATGATTGGAACAAATTATTCATGGCAGCAAAAGTTAATCATGTGTCTGAATGTGAAGATGTACTCAAGTTTATAGCATCATGGTGTGGTGGAACTGGCAATACTGGTTTCACTTTTCAATAAGACTAAAAATAAGACTTAAGCACGAAATTATATCTTTTTTTTTTTTTTTTTTAAATGTTGAATGAATTTGTAATTTTATTGCACAATAAATTTTAATGTTTAATGCTCTAAACTTTAATAAAAAAAATATTAACTGCAAAATAACATGTCATATGACAATAAATAAACACAAATCCAGATTCAGTGTTCTAATGATCACATACATTAAATACAGTTGGTTTTATGAATAATTATACAAAATAAGTAATCCTATAAACATAAAAATAACTAAAAAATTCATTTAAGAAAACGCATATTTTTATACACATTGGAAATAACTGAATGGGATATAATATTCTGTGAAATATGAAGCTAGAAATTCACTGTTAATGAAATTTTGATGATTAAGCAATATGAAATTTATTCACTTCAATTATATTATTTATAATATTACTAAAAAGTTGAGGTATAATTCCTGAATATATAATTCTTTATGAAAGTTTTTTAACTCAAAAATTTATTATCAGTTTTCTCTTCAAATAAAATACAATTGTATGAAAAAAATTAAAAATGTATTTTATGGAAAAATTCCATTTTGATATTAGTTCACTAGTTACAAAAGTATCAAATAAAATTGCTTTTGTTAATTTGACTTAATGTTTTAATTTACTTGGCAAACAAAATAAGAATGTATTTTTAGAAAAAGTTTCAATATTGATATTATTTTGCTATTTGTCACAAAATTATTAAGAAGTTTTTTGTTGTTTGAATTGCATACTTTAATTTTTTTTAAATCTAAATGCAACTGATATGCTTTCTTTTTGTTTTCTTTTGTAGCAATCTTGCAGTCATGATTTTATCAACATTGTTACTAACTTGTATAAAGCAATTAAAGTTGCAAATGTTAAATTACATATTTCATTCATTCATTTTTTATAGTGTATCTCAAGTTATTCATCATTAATGACCTAGTTTTCAAGAAATAGATGCTTCTTAAGTAGTTCACATTTTTAACCATCAAAAATTTAGTAAATTTGAAACGCTTTGAAGTATTGCATTGTAAAAAATTTTAAACTTTTAATAAGCTTGTTTTTTATTATTATTTTTATTAGAATTGTCAAAATATTAAGCAATATTTATGAATGCATTTACACAATTTATAAAAATGAACATTATCATGAATAAAAGTTAAAATTAGTGGTACAATGCACAATATTTTACAAATATGATCATACAACAGAAATTTCTTGGAAAACCCTTATTATTGGAAATGAACATAAAAGTTAATTTTTTCACATAATCTATTCTATGTATAACCCACTTTAATTTTTTATTCCAATACTGAAATATTTTTAATAAAAATCTAACAATATTTGAATAAAAAATTAATAATATAAAGAAACACAAGAAACATTATATTGCAAATATTTAGATACCAAAATAATATAATCTTTGAAAAAATAGTAAAATTAACTGGAATTCTTTATTTTAACAAAGTGGTGAAATTCAACGTGTCACACACATTTTCTTCACCATTGTTTACGCTAAAAATATTTCATTTGCTATTTTAAAATAGCAATTAACTATAAGGCTTTATCTGTTACTCTTCTACCACATATTGCAACTGATGCATAATTTAACAGGGAACTACAGTATAAAGATTCAACATCACAACAAACATAAACTCCTGAATAATGTATCCATAAAATTTTGTTAAATGCAATTAACAAAATTTTTAATCCAATTAAATGCCAGAATGCCAACTATAACATTGGTTGCTCTAATTTAATCTTAAACTATAAGAAAACAAGAAATAATATTTGAAAATTTAATAATATTAACCTTCAAAAAGAAAGCTGGTAAATATGCTCAAAATTTCACTAAAATAATGAATTTATTTCAAATGATAATTACTTTATTATAAAGTATTTAGAAGAAAATCAATTTGAAAATGAGAAATATACTTGTTAAGTCAGTTTAAGAGAATGGTAAATTTATGAAATATTTCTATTTACATGTAAATGCATAACAACCGAAATCAATAAAACAATTTCATCGTTATTCAATTACAATTAAAGAATTCAAACAATTTAATCAACTTAAAAGATTTTTACCACAGAAGAAAAAGTAATTGGAATCCAGAGATTGATATAAGTTTGACTGGTTCATAGATATTTTATTTAGTTATATATATATATATATCTATGTCTTTGTACTTTATAACTAATTCATACAAGAAACCTCTCCTCCACAATAGCTCGGCTATATACTGGACATTTTAAGGGCATGAAAATATCACCAACTGGTATTAAATCCTGTCCCCACTGCAAACACTGTCCTCAATCCAATTGACGCTGGAACACGTTTTTAACTGACAAGCCATAATCCGCTCCCTCTTTCTTGGAGCACCACCAATCGACATTCTCCATGGCCTCCGGGCCCCAGAACTGGCAGACATCATCACCAGGACTTTTGAAGGAATATAAAATTCATTAGCACTTTGCACCTATATGGACACAATAACAACTAACTCATACATTACCTTACAACATTTATTAAATAAGATTATATTTTGAATGCTTTTTTTAAAAAATAATAATAACAAAATATCTATATTTTTATATTATAAAATTAGGAACTTTTCTAAATTATCCAATGTTAAAAATATAGTTTCAGGAGAATAAGGCTATCTCATATCTTCTAAGAAATTGTTTATGTTAAAAATGATTTTTCTATTAATTGACATTGTAATTTATTTATTTTATTTAAAAATTACCTTTATATATATATATATATAAATTATTCACAAAATTAGGTAGAAATAAAGTATTGTAGAATTAATGAATATTCTAAAATAAAAAATAAATGATTTCATAATAGAATTAAAATTGCTGTTATAAAATATTTAAAGTAGAAAAAAATTTGTCTTCCATTTTGTAATACAATGTTTATATAGAATTTGTGATGATTAGTAGATATCAGTTTTGTGACCTGTGGTAGTTAATTTAATACTTGTTCAAAGGGGATTATGTAATCTAAGCACTCCAAACCAATTGGATCTAAATAAGTAAAAATTTGGGGGGGAAAGTGCCAGCAAATGAGTTTAACCTCATCACTTAACCAATTTAATTGGTTAAATTTAACATTTGATATTGAAATGTGGACTTTGAATCATCAAATCTGAGCTGCTAAAAGCTTAATAAATGAAATATTTTAAATTTAGTAATGAAAAAATACTGAAAGTTTTAAAGGGTTTATTTTCTTTTATAGAAAAATTTCTTCATAACAGCATCAATGCCTAGGTTAAAAGCATGGGTTCCCAAACTTTTTTTTTCGTAGACCACTTTCAAAGTTTTATTATTTTTGACAGACCCCTTGCTGCTGCATTTCTACTTTATTCCCAAAATTGCTAAAAAAATATCACCCTAAATTGGGGGTGTTAAAAAGAAAAAAAAGTAGAACATTTTCTTTTGTGTCCTATTTATTAAAATACTTGTGGTTATACAAGTTTATAAAACATTTATTATTACAAACAATCAACAATGGACAAAAACTCAACAATAAACTCTAACATGTAAATCAACAATAAAAGGTAGCCATACTTTTAGTAAGACGGCGCGAGGGCAACACTTTACAAGTCTCGACATGTGATGTACACTTGTCACTATTATCTATTGTTCTATTCTGTGTTTGAACTGAAACTCGAATATTTTTAAGTACCTATATAGTGAATAATTGCCTATAATAAATTGCTAATAAGTAAATCCAAGCTAAAATTTTCGTACATTATGAAAACCAGAAAATTTTTTGTGGACCCTACTTACAATTTGTGAACCCCTGTTTTCTTTTCACATCTACGTGGACCCCCGTGTGGTCTCCTATGAACTCCTGGGGGTCCACCTGGACCACTTTGGGAACCTATGATTTAAAGGTTGATATATTTATCAAATTTCTTTGCACGTATAATTATTTAAACAATATTTTATAGCTGCCCAACTTGTCTAGTAGTCAATGTGCCTGACTGCTGACAGGGAAGTACTGGGTACGAATCCCAGTTCGAGCATGGATGTACTTTCTCTTTCTATCTATCCTGCCTTTGCCCTTTCCTTGTATGAATGGGTTGTGGATGGTTGCCTACCCTATAAATGGGTTCCTAATGCATGTGTGTACTGAGAAAGTCGAATTCCACACCAAAATATGGTTCAGTTAGGAAAGTGGAACAGCGCACTCCATATTGCCAGCCTAGCTGGCACACGACAACAACAATTTTTTTTTATGCGAATCATCAAAGTAGAAAACTTGAACATTTTTCTTTAAAAATTGAATTTTTGGTTAATTTAATATCCATTGGTCATTATTAAATGTATTTATATTAATACAATTTCAAAAATCTTATTTCCATTATAATAAATGCTTCCAACTACTAATATTTAAATAAATATATTTTAATGTAATTATTAAGATATTTTTGGATCTGTTGAAGTATTGTAATAAAGTTGATAATGAAGAAAATAATCCATTAAATATAATATTGATTTGTCTGAAAGATGTAAGCATTTCTATCAAAAAATACATTAAAAAAGCAAAAACTTTTGTTTAGTGAACAACAAAATCTAAAATTAATCTCGTGTCAGGAACAATAAATTCTGGAAATTGATATTAAGTTAATAAAATGGAATCATTTATGTGATTTATTTATGTGATTTTTTTGTAGTTATATTTTATTAGTATGTATCATTATTAGTCTCTGAGAAATTATGTAACTTTAGATAATCAGATTAGTTAAATTGCTTAGTTTTAAAATTAATAATTATATATATATATATATCTTAATTTTTATGAATTAATGTTTAGAAATTTGGAACCATAGCAAATATTTTTATATATTTATTATCAATTACAGCCTATTATGGTAAGTAAATTATCAAATTTATTTAATGCCATGTTAATATAAATGATTAAGGCCATCATTGTATTTTTCGTATTTGTTGAAAAATACTAGTAAATTGCATTCATCAATAAATTTATGCTAATATATTTCACTTCTGCAACTATTCTCATTTAATAAAAATTGCTGTAGTGTTTCACAAAAACAAAATTATTCTATTTTAAAAACAAGTATGCTTTACACAATTATCCAATCAGAGAGAAACATAATATATTGCCATTAGAAATGAGAAAGGATTTTGATATTTTGTTTTATTATTCTCATATTAATGTGTCACAAATTACTCACAACTACAATTAATGAGTGAAGCATTGATAAAAAATATCAATTAAGATACTTTTAATAAACATTTACTAAAATTACTGATCTTATTATAAGTTTCATAAATTTTCAGAAACAATTGCACATCTTTGAGTCTTGAAAATGCAGTAAACATTTAACATAAAGCTTACTGAACATAATAATTAGGTACTTTAAGATGAAAGGATACATTTTATTAAAAAAACTATATGTACAATTATATTTACATAATATTTACATTTTCTTCAGTTTCAGCCATAACAGAGAAAATTTTTTTGTAATAACAGAAAATCAGTCTCTAAAGTAATCCAGTTTGCAAACAGAAATTTATTACAATATATTAATTATATGAATACTTCAAATTTGCTACAATTGAAAGATTTGAATATTATTTGATACAAACATGATAACTTGTCAGTATAATATATTAGGCTGATATTCTCATAAATGTAAAAACATTTTCACAACTTGAAACATTATTCTCTCACTGAAAGTAAAACAAATACTGTAGAGTAAGTATGTTGATATTTCTTGATAATTCTTACAAGATTACCAAAAACAAATGCTTTGTGGTCTTCAGGTGGTAAGTGAGGAAAATAATTTATACCTATTTCCCCATTTCCAAATAGTCCAATTAGAGGAACTCTTGGATATAGTGAACGAAATGTGTCACTTTCAAAATTGTGACACCTATGAAGATGATAACCTCGAGCAACACAAGTAAACATAAATGCAAAGCAACGATTATGCAAAAGGCCTGTGTCTTGGAATACCTTTAATTTGTTTTTAATTTCTTCTTTTTTATCATTTTGTGTGATAATGAGGGAAGCAGCCTCAATATTTTCTCCTGTGAAAGCAATAATGGAGCCCACATAGGATTCAGTGTGAGTCACTAAAGACCCTCCAATAGCAAGTGCACCATCTTCTTTAGCAATGCAATGTCGTATCAATTCCTCAGAGAAAGACTGTCCACGTGGTGTAAGGAATGCTAGCACGCATTTGATCTTTTTTTCATCAGGAATTGCATCATTCAATTTAATTTTCTGGCCGTTTAGAGGAAAATAGTGAGTTTCTACTCCTGGGAGTTTTGGAAAACAAACTCCAGTTACTGCTGACCCATCTTCAATTTCTACAGGTGTGTAATCTGCCTTGCTTGCAATGATACCAGATGCTATGGAGAGAGACACAGTTGCATCTGTAGGCATATAGTTCCTTACAGTATGCTCTAAAACTGAAAAAATATTTATTTCAGATTTGATATTATGGTTTTAAAAGTAAGAAAAATAAAATATTTCTTTTTAGGCATCAAAGATTTATTTATAAAATCTTATCCCAATGAAACAAATCAAAATTTCAATAATTAAAAAATATAATTTAACTATTTTTTTTTTAAATTCTTGCTGACTTTCATTGCACAAACCATTAAGCTTAAATTATTACTTAACAGCTTTATTTGTAAAAGTAAGTCTAAAAACCACAGATTTATACTTATTTGATATAAATATGTAATGAAGATTTAAATGTTCATGTTATAATATTATTCTAGTTGCAATGATTCAATAAGTGAGGAAATATTTTCTGATATTTAGTCTGAGGAAAAAAAGTTGTCAACTTTTCAAAGAAAAAATATTTGTTAGGAATAAAAATTACAAAATATTTCACAACACTTTTTTTTAAAATTAACTGCAGAAATTATATGTTATTTAGCAATAATCAAGTTTTAACAAAAGATATTTAAAAGCAATGTTTTTAAATTATGTTAAATATAGCTAATTAAAAATTAATTTAAAAATTACAGTTAATCAAATTTTTCATGGAATTTTTCAAAACATTTAATAGATATTTATAATTAACTTACACAAAATTATATAAACAAAAATTGAGGTATATATTAATTTTATATGAAAACTATATTCAATAAAAAGAAGAGTTTTGGGTAACATCATCTTTAATATTTTTTTCACAAAACTATTAAAAACTGATACATTTTAAATCATATTGAAAGCAGCCTAACTGTTGAAAGATGTTGTAATAGATTTTAACATTCAATAGATAACTTTGCCTTTTAGAAGAACTTTTTGGTAAATATAATTTATAACCATGTGTTATAACAGAGAATTAAAATCAGTTGGTCACTTTTCCACAAGAGGTTTATCTGGACTATGATTTAAAATTTATTTTGAATCAATATAAACATTCACGCTCAAAGTGGGAGTTGAATCCAAAATATGTTAGATTGAAAGTCAGAGAGAGAATCATTTATTAAGCTTTCAACTTATCACAGATAAAGAAATCCAAAATTTTCCCTGACACACTCCATTTACATCCAACCAATTTTCCTATAAAAAAATATAAAAAATTCATTTTACGAAAGTTCAACAGTGAGTGGAATCAAACACAAAATATTTCACTAGGCCCCAATGAAATTTTGATAAATTTGCATAAATTTAAGAACTAATGCTATAAGTAATAAATATTTCAATAAAGATTCTAGAAAGATAAAAATATAGTAAATAATTTTATAAAAACTTTAGACTTGATTCATTTATGTACTGGTATCAATATTTCACTAATAATAATCACAGCTCATAGTATCAGGATGTAATGAATGTTTTTCACCAAAAAATTTCTTAATAAAGTTATAAAAAACCTTTAGTGTGTGTAATAATTATTACCAAAATCTATGATTTTCTGCCAATGTTTTAGTAGTTTTTCAAAGTATTTGGCCTAGAAAGTCAGAAGTCCAAAAATAGAACAACCTCATTACAGATGTCCTGTGTTGAATTGATGATAGTATCAGCAAAATGTAACTGCATGTATGAAAAAGGAGTAGGAGAAAGAAGAAAAGAGAGATGTCACTGCTATAATGGTGGGAGAAGCAAAAGATTCCATTCAAGACAGTACAGAGTCAGCCAGCAAAAGAAAACACATGTGGTCTTGATGGAACAGTACATTTATGCACTAGAACAATTTGATATGTAGCAGTGTCAACATAGATTAGTATTACACCGTACACCTTACTGTTGATGGTTTTAACTTTTTTGCAGATAGATTTTGAAGATAATGCCACATAATCCCACTAGATACAAAGATCTTTTTGTTAATTAAATTCCATTTTGCAACACAACAAACAGGCTTATCGAGGAAAGTTCAAGCCCTTTTTAGGCTTGTGTTATTGAAATAAATCCACTTTTCATCACAAATAACAATCCAATCCAGAATTTTGTCCTTGTGTTGATATTCAAGCAGATTAGTGCAGGCCTAAACAAGTCTGTCTTTATCTTTTTTAGTCTGCTCATGTGGTACCTAGTGATTGAACTTGTGCATCATATGTTGATCTGGTAACATGATAATACCACTTTAAACACTTTGTACTACTGATAGCATATTTTTAACTTACTGACAGCATTATGTATAAACAGATCTCACAACAGTGTTTTAAAGCAAGTTTTCTTTAAAATACTAAAAATCAATAAAAGCAAAATACAAACTAACAAGTTAAAATGTTTGATCAGATGATATTAGCAATGGAGGAAAACTCAAATCATTATCAACATTTTGATATTCCTTTTTTTAGGTAAAA
Organism: Latrodectus elegans; assembly: GCA_030067965.1. Lineage (NCBI taxonomy): Eukaryota > Metazoa > Arthropoda > Arachnida > Araneae > Theridiidae > Latrodectus > Latrodectus elegans. The sequence goes on from CM057812.1 coordinate 31,340,123, forward strand.
ACAAAATTAGCCAACAAAATATCAAAATTAAAAATATTTTTAACTTAGCCTTTTTTTACTTTTTTTAAGAAATCGTAATGTAAAAGAAACATAGTATATATAGTAAAAATTATGATAATTTAAGAGTTTTTTAAGAGATAAATTGCTGTTGTTCCCAATCCATAGAAAAAAAATGTATCTATGTGCAGAAAATCACAAAATGGCAGCACTTTTTATAAGCATTAAATTTTAAATTTACAGCTTTATTACAGATTATTAGAAAGTGAAACACATTATATGTCATTTCATATGTAATACAAGATTTTAGAAGTGGTCATAGATTAGAAATGTTGTAATCCCAAAATATCTCTAGCATTAGATAAACAATAAGGTCTGCAATTGCAATGTGTCACAGAAAGAAGAATCATATTTTTTAGAAATTTATACCTCACTCAATTCCACTTCAGAAGTTTTAAAATGACCACACTACATTTATAAGTAATTTCAAGGGCAGTGTGTGTCTAGACAAGTGAGAGAGATAGACAGTAATGCCATCTCTTAGCAACAAGTAGAAATACCCTATTATTTTTCTTGAGAATAATAGAATCTTCCACATGATTCAAGTCTAGACTAGAGCCTTCTTTATCGATATAAAAGAAGTGCATCAGCATGACATGACTCAATTGAGTCAAATAATCAGAGATACAATTGGAGAAGGATTTTAATTATACTGCGAAGTAGTGATTGTGAAGGTATTGTGCATTTTTTTGTGTAATGTGCATGTGCAATGAGCTAGTCAAAAACAAGAGAAGTCAGGTATCTGGATCTTTGAACTAAAAATAATTATTCCCTTTTATAAAATGTTATAATTCAGTACATTTTTTTATTTGAATCAGGCTCACCTACACATTCCAAATTTAATATATGGCCCTCTGCAAAATTGAGTCAGGCACCTGATTTATTTTATTAATGATTATATTTTATTAATTTATAATTGAAAGTATTTCAACTTTGAACAGAACACACATACAAAAAATCTTGCAATGTGATCTTTATGTGAGGTCTTCATGTGTCTGCAGTAAAAAAAAAAATTAAATAATTCCTCAGAACTTTTGGGCTAAAAGGAAAGAAATAAGCCTCTAATGAAATTGCAGATTTATAGACTGAACTAATTTAGTGAGTATTCAAATGAATAGAGTTTTGATAATGAATGCATTCCTGTAAGAAATATATATGATATCCTAGTTTTGTATCATGAATTTTGTACAAAACATGGTTAAAAGGGTTCTCTTATTTTAATTAAATTCTAAATATAATATTACAGAAATGTAATGTGAAATATCAAATATAATTTAACTCTAGTACCTTCAATTAGCACTGAGAGGAAAGTGCTATTTAATGATGGTAGGTTGGGTTTTGTAGCACTAGCTTCCAATAAGGACAAGCTGTCTTAAATCTCAAATTATTTTCTTTTCGCCCTTTTTTTTCCCCCTTCTTTTTGTAAAAACACAAATAACTTTTAAAAGCTACTTATAAATTAAAACAAGATTGATTTTTTAAATATTCATACTAAAATACTTATATGAAATAACTGACTACAAACATGCCAAAATTATAGTACTTAAGTCAGTTTAAAATTTAATTAATAAAAAATACAAAGATAATTAAAATTTCAACAATTCAAATTATAGAAAATATATGAAATGAATACTTCTTCAAAAAGCATAAAGATTGTGAGGTGAAGGTTTCACTGCAAATCCCATATTTTTAAAAGATAAGTCTTAAAAAAATAAAACAATGAAGATTAAAATTAGAACATGAAATTAAAATATTAAAAACTATATATAGTTCATTAAATGTTTCATACCAAGAATTTATATTACTTAAGTAAATGTTTATGGGCAAAATGTGTGTGTTATATGAAGACGAGTGAATTTAATATCTACACTTAGAAGCAATAAACTGAAAATTAAATGAGGGATGAAATTATGGTATTTAACTTTAATTATGATATTATTAGGGATGAAATTATGGTTGTTGACACTTGTATGCTCCATGAATCCTGCCAAAGATAATGAATAAATATTTTCACACCAATATCCATCCATTTTATTTATGCAAATGAAAAATTTGGGAATACATTTTTTTATCACATACAAAAGTAATGATTCTTATAAATTAATCCATTTTTTTGTCCTTTCCTTATGAGCAAAGACATCATTGTTGAAGCAGCATAGTTGATATTTGAAGGAAAAGATGATTATGTAAATTCAAATTGTATAAATTCATAACTCCCACAAAAAGTAATATTTCAATAAAGTACATTATAAACAGTGTATTCTCATTTATTCCATAAAAAATAGTAGAACAAGTGTGCTACAATTCTTAATAAGCTCTAAGCTTTATATTTTGATTGTAAAAACTATGCATATACAATAGTTACCTGTTGCAATATATCTCCTTTTATACAGTAAATTTCTTTTATCCAACTTAATCTTTTTCTTATCAGGTCCAAAAGAACTCAATAAAGGAAAGAAAGAATCAAAACTTTCATACAAATTACTTGAGACAAAAGCTATGCAAAGGCTGGGTCTACACTGTATATTCTCTAATTGTTTGTGTAAACAAGAGGCAAAAGAGCTACGTCTACCAGACAGTTTTTTGTAGGCAGGATGTTTATGTTGCTTATCCAAACGATAATCTATATGACCCTAAATAGAATAAAAAGTTTATTATTCAAAGTGTTGATGTAATGTATATTATTTAACTGAATGGTAATTAAAAGAACCCAGTAACAGAATAACAATTTACTCTTCAAATTTGTTTAAATATTTACATTAATAAGAGGTATATCAAACCATGGTACGAGAAATATATATTTTAGCTGATTAATATAATGCTATTGAATAAATAAGAAAATATTATAAATAAAATAATTTTTAAATTACTTTAAAAATGCTTCAATATATATAAGAATATTGATGAAAAAACTATCACTATTCACATATAATTAATTTTTAATCTTGCACTCGTTAAGTTATCTCTCTATTTTATTTTCACAGCACTTCAAAAAAGTAAGATTTTTTTGTTGCTACAATTTGCAGTGCAGACTCTACAATTAATAGGATTGTAAAGAATATTTGATTCAGGTAAAAATTAAATTTTCATTATTTTCCAGTTTTATGATAAATGTGATAATAATGCTTTATTATTCATCAGATAGTCACGACTTATTTCAATGCTTCTTTGTTGAATTATATAAAAAAATTTTATATAAACTTCTTTTTTAACTTCCTAATTTTTCAAATTTTAAAAGAATATTTTCACTAAAAAGAAGTTATCTACTTCCTATGTAACATAACTTTTAACAGTTAATATACTAATTAATTATTAAATGCAACTCACAAAACTACCAATATCAAATTCTGATAATTTTTGTAGGAAAATATTTTTAGTACAATTTTATATTCATGTTTAATATTATAATGCTTAATACTGAAATTGCAATGTTATGAAAGTTATAAGAACACAGCAAAAATTAATGTATAGTTAGAAACCATCTATATAAATAAGAGATTAAAATTTTAAATTAAAAAAAATCTTTTTTGCTTGAAAAATTCATAAGAAATCAGTATAGAACTTCATTATGTCACCTCAAATACAAAAGTAAAATGTGATGCAATGGTTTTATATAGAGTTTATGAAATCCATAAGAATTTCTGACTACAAACAAATAAGTAGAAAATCAAACTTAATGTTCAATATATTTCCTGACATATATGATCAATAAATCCCAGTGAAAATGCAAGTCATGAAAGGATTGTCAAAGGATTCCAAAACAATCATTCCTAAGAGCAGTTGAACATAATTTTTTTGAAACACCCACAGTAACTCAAATGATACCTGTGAATTATTTATCCACTTAATACATAAAAGAAGTCAATACTAAGAGTAAAAATATCAAAATAAAAACAGTTTCAAACAATACTCAAAAAAATTATGAAGTAAAACATATCAAAAGTAGGAATGAAGCACACATTAGTTGTAATCTTCCAATACAAACATGGTCCTTGTTTAAATCTGCATAATTTATTGTTTTGATTTGTTGGTCACTCAATATTCACTTTTTGCACATGAGATCTAATAAAACCAGGATCTATATAAGTAATTTCTGGCCAAGCAGAGTAACTTAAGCAATAAATCTACATATGCATCTTACTAATGATGTTTGAAATGATATCAGTGGTTTACTTTTGTCAGCCAAATATAAACAATATACGGTTTAAACTGACATTTTCAAAGAGAAGATCTTTTATTTCTGATCATTTATAGAATAAGGTGAAAATGTACTATGGGACCCCTGCTTGGCGCATTTTCAAAAAGTTGCCAACTAGCGCAATTTTGCAGGTTGTCTCACAGAGTGGAATACTAAGAGAGACACAACGCAAAAACGGCATTTCTATGTCGACAAAACTGAAATCCATGTTTTCAACGAATTTAACGGTTAATATGGAAATGAATACAAAAACAATGTTTTTTTTTACAAATTGTATAACAAAAAATACACTAGAATATGGAGAAAAATTATCATATTTTTTAAGCAGTGCATATTTTTTACAGATCAAGGAATGCATTTAGGATGAAATAGTCAAATGAGTGATAGAAGCGCCAAGTGTAGCACTTCTATCACCCATTTGGCAAGAAAGGGGTACACAAACCACAGATTAACCTAGAATACTTTGGGAGTAATTATAATTCAACAATAACACCTGGAATTCCTGAGTCATTTAAGTCGTTTCTCATGGAACAGCTCTTGAAAGCACAATGCTCTAACAACTTCAGCAAAAGTGACAAAAATACTTGAAATAAATAAAGCTTTTAATAGCACATTTCTCATATTTTATCAAAACTGTATATATTTATACTTGGATAACTTAAGTGGAACATTTTACTTAATTTCACATGAAACATTAGCGTAGCAAAAATTTTAAGGATTCACAAAATTTCAATAATCAATCATGTACTCTAATATTACATATATCATATTTTTTATTTGCATATGAGACACCATAACAAAATTTTAGCACCATTTCAATATGAATTTTTCACTTGATTTTTAAAACTTTTTTTTTTTTTTAGTAGGAGGCAGTAAAATGCATTATTAATATAGATAGCTTTTATAAACATAAAGAAATAAAAATAGATAAAATGATTGTGACCAGCAAAAAATTTCTGAATCTAAATAAATACACTTTTTGATAGTTAGAAGAAGAGTTAATTAAAGATCAAAACTTCTACTTGGAATCACTGTTAAAAAAAAATTATAGGTATATTATAGAAGTTTAATTTTTAACATATGAATTTGAGATGTTTTTTTCTATAATATATATTTTTTAAAAATAAATAAAAGGCACGGGTGAATAATTATAATTTTTATTTGCTTATACTTTATGATAAATAATTAGTTAAAGTAGAGTTTCCAATGTATATAGTTGTAACATTTTTAATGTTTTTTTTTAATTAAATGTTTAGTTTTTTAATTAACTGGTAATTTTAAAAAGTATGAATTAACAAAACACAATCTTGAATGAACAAATAAATTTTATAAAGAATAATTAAAAATAATCCTCATTAATATTTACTAATGTACTTGCAAAATATGCTAAAAGAATTTTTTTTTTTACCAAAACTGCTTACATATTAGAATTAATTTTATTTTGCCACTGAATTTTAAACAATTGCATGGCAAAAGTTTGTTTTTACTCAAAAAATCATAAAATAATTTTAGAAATATATATATTAAATTATGTCCTTATGTTGGCTCTTTCAAGCATAATAAGTCTTGCAGTCCAATAAAGAAAAGAAGTATCTCTAGGAGTGGAGAGCGTCTTAAAATGTGAAGAAGAGCGGGCTTCCTGGAGGTAAGAACATTTCCAAAGATGCTCGTCATCCATGTCAACATGTTCCTTACATAAAATGCAGTCGGGTGAATTCACAAGCCCTATGTGATATAGATGTTTGTGGAGAAAATCATGCCCAGTAAGTAACCTGGAGAGAGAGATCTACCTAGATCAATAAGTAGGAAACCCCTTATTGATCTAGGTAGACCTCTCTCTCTCTCTCTGTGTGTGTGTGTGTGTATATATATATACACACACACACACATATGTATATGTATATATATATATATACATATATATATGTATATTATTTAGTTTAGAATATATAATCCACATTTACTATTTATGGATACAAATTTCATACATTCATAATTTGATTTTAAAAGATAATTAAATATAAAATGCTTATTTTGTAAATAAATATTTTATGTTGTATAATCAGTAAAAACATTTACAATATCAATTTTAATATAAATTATGTCATTTTAAAATACATCAAGAAATTCAAAGGTAAAACAAAAATGTTTAAAATATATAACAAAAGCATAATTCCAATATATTTCATAAAAATGAAAAGTTATTACATATTATGTAAATTATTACACATAAATAAAAAAAAGTTTGCTTTGTAATATCAGCCATTAAGTACCAAAGAAATATTATATTTAATTTGAATTAGTTGTGTAAAAAATATTTCTTATATATATACAAAAAATATTTCTTACCCATACTCGAGCTAACATAAGGACGTAATTAAAAAAATGTATACATATATACAAATTACACACATACGTACATTTAATATATACAGTTTAAAATATTAGTTAAGCAAGAAGAATTCAACATATAATTTACTATTTTCAAGAGATTTGGAGTGTATTTGTAGAATAATAACTAATATACATGGAAATCATTGTTTTTAAAAATAATGAAAGTTGAGGAATAAAATAATAATTATTTTGTTTGTATTTAAAGCTGTTAAAAAATATAGCACTGTATATCAATACTAGAATTTATTTAGTTACATGGAAAACATTACATTAAGATATCAATGTACATCAAACTTAACTAAACTGTATTATGTCAGCATGGAGAATCTTAAACCAGAGCGGAATGAATTAATATTTTTATGTTTTATAAAAAAAAAATTTGAAAAAACCATGCTACATACAGTATAAAGATAACATTTTTATTTTTCTAAATTAAATATAAAATACAATGAATTTGTTGATTACATTTAAGAAGCACTGGATATCATTTTCTTAATGAAGAAATATTAAGTAGACTGAAAAGAAATATTTCTCATGTTTTAAATCATGATAAACTCCTGATTATCTGTGAGTAAAATATCTAATGTCAGGGTTATCTATAATGTTTACTTAAAAAATTTATTTTTAAAAAATAAAAATAAAAAAACATTTTAATGCAAAAAAGGGGAAAAAACTGAAATTTTTGACTGATATTCTGAAGTAACAAATTAAAACTAAAAAAAAAACTGCTCTGTACTATAAAATTATAAAAATCTATAATGATTCAATTAACAGAAGAAGAAGATAAATATCTCCTGAATAAATGTACTCTAGATATTTTTTTTAATCTTATTTAATATGCAGTATTAATGTCTATAAAGAGATATAATACTAAATATTCAACAATCAAAATTATCTTTAACAAAACATTATTGCAGTTAATTTAATTCAAGTTTAAAATTATATAATCTATTTTAAAATAAAAAACTTTTTTAATTTTAGCATTTAAAAATTTCTTTAAAAAATATTTAATTTCTCCCTTTACTATAAAATCCTTTGTATGAGAAAAACAATGTAAGCATATATTAATTGAAAATTCTTACAATATATATCCCAAATTTTACATTTTTAATTGTTAGGAATTCTTGTATACATTTCATTTTCATTTAGGATCTATTTTAAATTACCTGTGTTTTAATTTTCTTAGCACCATATACTTATTTTTTTACTGTACTGTTTTGCATTTTTTGTTGCTAAATTTACAAAATAACGTAAGTTGATTGGATAAAGATGAAAAATACTAGTTTTAAATATTTTAATGGAAAGTCTCTAAATAAAAATTTAAAAGTACTTTAATGAAAAAAACAATATTTTTTTTCCAGTTTTTTATTACATTTTGCTTTTAGCAGGCTATACAATAATATTTAATTTCAAAATTAATGCAAAAAGAGTATATCCTATTCATCAATAAATAGTTCAAATTACTCCCATATTTAGATGAATGACTCTGAAATATTTTTTTATAAATAACAGCTTTTGAATAGTCCAAAAAATTAAATTCAGCTTTAATCACTGATCTTAAAACTTAGAGGCAGCATATATTTGAAAATATGCAGAATGGAAAGAATTCTACAAAACATTGTAACAGAATTCTACAGACAATGTTTGTCTCTTACACAGTGAGAAATGCAACTGATTATATTAGGATCTTTATATTTTTCTCATCGGATACATGATTACAAAATGCTTTGTTTAAATATACATAATAGATTATCTTAATGTTTGAGAGTAAGGTATAAAGCAAGGATGCTCAATAATTAAAAGTAAATTATTATACAAGAAAATGTTATTCCCATTATTAATACACTGTTGTTACCTAATATCATTAATTTTAAAGACCTATGTTTTTTAACCAATAAAATTATTTTAAAATAATTGATGTTATTTCTGTGATTATAGTATTGTCCAATGACATACTATAGGTTGACTTTTAAAGCTTCCACCATCATCTCATTAATTCAAAATAAATTACAAGAAAAAATATTTCAAAATATTTATTACTGAACTATAATTTTTTTTCTAAAACTAAATGATTTATGTTTTATTTGAAATAAAAATTTAAATACCTAACCGCAAAAATTCCAAAAGGAATAAAGTTACATTGAATTATTCCTTCATTTAACTGAATAAGCACTAAAAATAAGCAAAATAAGTTCTATAAATTATTTCAATTTTTTCAATGAATAAATTTTTCAAGGCAACTTGAATAAAACCAATAATCATTCCCAAGTTTACCTCAACATAATAAAATTAAACAATATGGTATACAATATGATAATTTTATGCATCAAAAGATGGTTTACCTGTTAAATATTATTTCTGCTAATCATATTTTAACAACAAAATGCTTTCTTTTACAAACACAATGAAATCATTTACTAGTTATATAAAGTGAATACAAGAGTATAATAGGTTTTTACTATACAAAATGGGTATTTTTTATAATTTTCTTTATGGTTCATAAAATACTTTAATAAAATCCACCATGGTTTATAGTAAATTTTATAAAACCAGTTTCAAAAACTTCGATGAATATCTTTTATTAACAAAATGCTATCTTGACAGCTGTAGAATTATGAAGGAACTTGAAGTATTTTTATTGTTTTACTTCAATAAATCTAATGATTGCAATATTACTTAATACTTTTTATTATTTTACTTCAAATAATATTCCTTACTTTCACTTAAATTTCTTAGCGTAATTCAAGCATTATTTTCTGAGTTGTAATAAACAATTATCTTCAAAGTTGGACAGTACATTATCATTTTTTAAAAATATTTTTATAGTCTCGTATTTTTTATATTTACGGCACAACTATGCCCATAATATATAATTTTGTTTTAGAATATTAGAGAATTTGCTCTTCTCAATTTTAAAAAAAAAATTATTCTTTTTAATAAATTATATTTTTGTTTTTATGATTTCTTTTGCTTTTATGTTATAATTAAAAATTAACTGGCTATATTTTAAAAATAAGGAATAATTTTTATAAAAGCTTGTTCTTTTTAAGAAAAGATATTTTGCGTTTTTAAAGTATCAAGAAAGAACAATAGGATAATATTCCCCAGGGGAGATTATTTCGCAATCATGTTGAGTAAAAATTTTTCACCACCCATAATGATCATAACCAAAGAAAAATTTTAGATAAAACCGTATACGTAATGCGTTTGACAAGCTTTTTAAAAATATCGCCAACGAAGAAATTCATGCGATTCATAATCATCAGTATACGTGAGCGTTTCATAATAAAAAAAATTGTGAATAGCAAAATGACAATATATAAACATGCAATCCGAATATTAATATTGCCAAATCCATCACGTTACAGATACTAAGATTAAGCCAATTTTATTTTAATACCTGAAAAAACCAATCTATTTTGTTTCGCCGCTTATTTTCTGTCGCTACCATTGAACTCCATAATTTACATACTCGGGCACATCTACAAAGATCATGAGCACCAAGATGTTTTAAAATATTTTCTACTATTGGTGGAGAGTGGAAAACCGTTTCCATTTGCTTTAATGTATTTTCTTCAACTGATTGAGATTGGAAGATAGTTTCCATTTCCAATAATTTTAACTCCCAAACATAAACCTGACTATACAAACCATTGGTTTTACGAAATTTTATTCTAATTCCCTACTTTGCGCAATAGACAGGAAATCCTACTGATATAAATTTTAAAAAATGTTTTGTAACATAGAACAATAATAACATTTTTATGTACTCCAAACACTAGCTCTATAACAGTTAAATATAAGCATTTTCATCTTTAATGTATCTTCCAATTTGTATTTTAAATAAATAAAACAAAATAACAAAACTGCAAGCAATATATTTACTGATTTACATTAAAAATAGAAAAATGGATATTTAATATTCGTTTACGAGTACTTAATGCCTGCGTCCACCAATTAATCGTAAATTTTAAATTTAGATGTTCCCAAGTGCATTTTTAGCTCTTATACACTTAGAATAAATTTTGTGAATTAAAGATGTAATCTTATGTAGTAGTTAGTGTTCAAACAGATCAATTAAATTCACTGAGTTGCATATAAACCGGGTTCTATCACATAGTAAATTCCAAACATATTTTATCAGGTAAACGAACTAAAATCCTAGAGCAGAATATTCGCAGAAAAATACACATGTATTATCCCATGAAAAACATTTCAATAAAGAAAACTACATTTTAATGCAAACAAAATTGTTTTCATAAATTTATATTTACAATGAACAAATATATGCGAAACAAAGCGAAATTTGTTTACAAAAACGTTTCCATAGAAAGGTTGCAATGCTTTATTATTAAAATTTCGCATATTTAAAAATTAAACCTTGATTAATATTTTATTGAAAATGGCATTATATTGCATAAGAATCTGATCTAGAGAAAGAAGTGGAATTTGTTTCTATTAATTCTATTATTATAAATTTGCGGGCAGAGCTATAAAGTTTATTATTCAAAGTTTTAAGCGCAAAAACCATGTTTATGTATGAATCGCTAGTAATGTTTTTTAAATATTTTTAAAAAATTGAATATTTTCTCTGATATACTTCAGTTTTTCACTTCATAATATGCCAACATGAAATATATTTTATGTAAGAAATAGATCTTTCGTCAAAACATCAACTAATAAAACAAAAACTCGATCAAGTTAAAATAGTTACATTAGAAAGGTAGAAATATTGAATATTAAAAATTGCAAACGAGAACTAATATTGAAGTTTCAAATTACAAACCAGGAAAATTGAATAGTTGTTTAAATCAAACCATACATTAGTGTCGATGCACACTATTTGCAAATACTATATTTTGAACTCGAAGATGTTGAAGAGTGTATTTATATATTGTTGCAAAAATTATATTTAATATAAATTTTTACTGTAATATATATTTTTAAAAGAAATAATTCCAGAAACCTGTTCTTGTTTTCGTCGTTCTTGAAACTTTTTTTTTTTTTTTTTGACATAATGCAAACTTTAAAGCAATTCAAACCATTTGAATAAAAAATATAATAAAGAAACTATTAAGTTTCTGTATGAAATTATTTAGTTAATAAATAAATAAGCATTAACATGGTTATAGGGTTGGGAAACTAAAAGTTAAATTAAAATTTATATTTTTAAGTAATAAGGTGCAATATGAAAGTATGATTATAAAGTAAAATGGAAAAATTTATTACTTCTAATTTGAATCAATCTAAATATTTCAGAAACATAACTATTACAACAAATCATAAAAACACAATACTGCTTATGTTTCTTCACCCATACATTAAACAAAGGATATATATGTATATATATATATATCCTTTGTTTAATGTATGGGTGATTTCAGTTTATATTGTTTGCAACTTATATTAAAAAATTAACTGTTATTTTTTATGTATTTATATGTTTTCGCTCTCCTTTAAATGCCAAGTTTACCGCTGGATCAAAATGTTTACTGGAGTATATGGATGAACTTTATAAGATTTCTTTCTAAGTTTTTTCTAATTTTAATTTTAATATTATTTTAGCAACTTTAATTTATGAGACATTTCAGTATAATGTTTAAAATTATATACATACACACACACACACACACACACACACACACACACACACACACACACACACACACACACACACATATATATATATATATATATATATATATATATTAGATTATATATTATATATATATTATATATTATATATATATATATATATATATATATATATATATATATATATATTGTCAGATTAATAGGCAGAATTTATTCAGAAGCATTTTAATGCTAATGGTATCAATTATAAAAATTCTCAAAATGTTAACCTTACTTTGTTTCTAATACAGTGTAACCTTGATTTACGTCCCCCCCCCAATCTATATTTTCCCCACATTTTACGTTTTTTGCCATTAGGTCCCAGTTTTCTCGTATACTAATAATTTTAATTTAACCAGGATTGTAAGTTTGTTGTAATGGAATTTTCCGCATTTTACGTTTTCCCTGGAAAGAAAAAATGTTCCAAAATAAGCAATATTTTCCTTTTTGTGCTTTTTTAAGACTAATACACGCTTTTGAAAGTTTAATCTATAAAAACAGAAACGCATTTCGTAGACAGATTGACTGTCTACTTCGTTGAATACACTACTGGCGGGGGAGCAAAGTACAGAAGCAACACACTTCATTGGTGTAGGAATGAGATGAACAGAGCCAATCTGATGGGGTGGCTCCTTTTTTTTCGTCGGGGAGAAGGAGGAGTTCTTTACCCTTCTACTCATTTTCAGATAAACCTGAAATACATTGCATAATGCTGGACAAAATTCGTTTGCTCTTTAGCACGTCGTGGTCGCATTTCTAAATTTTTAGAGCTGAAATGATGAGTAAAATACGCGAAAATTTTCTGTTGCTGAGAAAACAAAAATTATTAAACAATTTGATGAATTTCACATAGCCAAAGTAGCGTTTGCTCAATCGCAAGGAATTCCCGTGACAATCCTGAAATCCATACTACAGAAAAAAGAATATATTGAAAAAAAATTGAGTAAGTGGGTGAAAAAATTCCAAGAAACGGAAAATATTGAAAAAATCACTGTACGACGAGCTGGTAGATATCTAATTAAAGTGGTTTAAAGAAGCTAGTGTCTGGAATGTGCTTGTAAATGGGCACGATACTAATAGAAAAAGCTCTAAAAATCGCCGGTAGGCTTGGTGGTTTGAAAGACTCCACAGATTCAAATGACTAGAGGGACAGAATAAAAAAAGACATAATCTTGTGTATAGATCGATTTCGGGAGAATCATCCAGTGTAGATGAAGCTACAATAGAAGAATGGGAAAAAAATATATTAAATTTGACCAAAAGTTACAAACCAAAGGACATATTCAACGCGGACGAGATCGAACTTTTCTTTAACCTCCTATCCGATAAAAGTTACTTTGCTAAAATAGACTCCTGCCATGTAGGGAAGATGTCCAAATTGCATCTTATGGTTTTACTGGGCTGTAATTCTGATGGAAGTGAGGAACTGAGCCCACTTGTTGTTGGAAAGTCGCGCAATTCACGATGCTTCAAAAACATGAGAGGTTTTCCGACAAAGTACGAAGCACAAACAAAAAATCGTGGATAACCCATACCCTTTTTGAAGACTATGTATTTTATTTCTGAGTCGTGGGGAAATGTTACTCAACAGTGCATTTTCCCATTGTTCTAAAAAAAAAAAAAAAAAAAAAGCGGAATCGTGGGATCTAATGAACCGGAAACAGATGGGAAATCAGCTGCGGTGGATTCGGAGGAGGAGAACGAAACAGTTAATATCTACAACTTCGATAATTATATCCTGGAAAACTTAGCAACATACGAAGCTGAAAGAGCTACTGCTCCATCCATAGACGACATTATGGACTTTTCATCAGCCAATGAAGATCAACAAGAAGGACCAGAAGCACAGACTGTCCCTTTTTTCAATATTGCAATGAAGAGCTTACAAATAGTGGAAGACTATTTTCTTTCTTATAAAGACCAGGAAAAAATTTGCAAAGTATTTCAATCCTAGAAGATGATGCATTCACTTTGAACTCAATGAATAAAAAAACAATCCACTATTATGGACTATTTTCAGCTTGAACGTCAGGATTCTAATTACATGTGTTTAAATAATCTTAAAAATTGCTATGTATAATAATGTTCTTTTTGTAAAATATAGAGATATTATACCTTTTGAAAGTGTCATTTTACTACCTTTAGTTTTTTTCCATTTCACCCCCCACTATAAAAGTGAATTTTGTGTCTTTTTGATTGTATTTTAGAAAATTGAGGAGTGTTATGACTCCAACTATGGGATCTAATATATTAGTACATCAAAATGTTCATAAAAGTTACCTCTAAAAGATTCAGTTGGGCTCCAGACATTTCTAGTTACTAAAGACTCTTAATCAACCCTTAAATCTTAATCAACCATTTGATTTTTTCATACTAGGTATTTCCCGCACTTTACGTTTTTTCTATTTAATCCCTTGAGAAACGTAAAATCGGGGTTTCACTGTATATATATATGTCTCAAAGAAAATTTGGAGTTTTCCTATTAGTAAAAAATTAAAGGAAATTTCTAAAAGTGAAATTATTGAGTGTTAAGTTCTTGTGTGGAAAATTACCTTTATATGTGGTTCCTGCAACATCATTTCAAACATAGATTAATAAGTCCATTATTGCCAGAGCGTCAATTTTAAAATGTGATTCGAAGCCACGATCGCAATTTTCAAAAATACTTATCTACGGCTTTTACATTTGAAGATGTTCTATTGCATGAGCTGTAAGACAAGAGTTAGATTTGGAGGGAAAAATTACAAAGAAATTAGTTTAAAAAGTTCGAGATTTCATAATCGGCAAAACATAAATCCACAATTCGAAGAGTTTTACGGCGAATTGAAAACATTGATCCAATTTTTTCAATCAGGAAATAAAATAAATAAATAAATAAATGAAAAGAAATTTAAAACAGAATAACTGTTAAAAATAAATGCAAACCAAAGAGTCATGTAAATGAGTTTGCAAAAAAGACAATCTGTAAAATTTTAGTTTGTAAGAGGAAATTATTATTATCATTGAGCTTATGGGACAATGTTAGGCACCAGCCATTATTTCTTAAAATTGAGGGTTTGTTAATTAGATGCTCGGAAAAACGAGCGTCGATTCTAAAAACAACCATTCTATCCTGGTTGATTAGGGCGTTGTTCTCAATATCCTAATCAACCAGGGTACTTCCAGGGTACAACCAGGGTAAGTTCTCAATATCCTAATCAATTTAGGTAACGAGTTCGAATCCTGGCTTACAGAAGATCCATCGAGATTACTAAGGTGTCTGGAACAAGTTAAATAGGTCGTGGTTACAATATCTTATAAGTAAAATGGTTCCACTGGGGTGGCATAACAAGTATTGTCTTCTGAATGATCCACTGCTTCTAAATTAAGAATATTCTTATCCGGCTTCTACTAACCGGTAGAGGTGTATATATATATATATATATGTACACACAATAAATTTTGACTCTTTATCTGATGAAATTTTGAGCAATTGAATGTGATTGACATTTATGTGTCGAATTTTCCTTATAAACTGTTACTGTTTATTGTTGATTATATGTAGGGTTAATTTATAAACGTAACAACTCAGATGTTGCCCAAGAGAGTAAATTCTGAGTTATATCTAATTGATATTTAAACATGCATTATTTCCTATGTTATTTATGAATCTTATTTTTTCTACATTATCAAAGTAAATCCATTAAGTAAAACATATGCCTATGCAGAACTGTAATAAGAATGGTTAACTTTAGAAATTATCGTGACTTTTTAGTGTTGTTGTATTTTTATAGAAAATAAAAAGAGACTTTTATAATTTAATCATAAATACGAAGCTTTAGTTTCTTATTTATAAAATAACTCTCTTCTGATATCACATTAAATATTGTTTTTTTGTAAATGAATTTCAAGTAACCTAAGTTTTAATATAAAGATTTAGTTTTCAGGTATATAAAATAGTTATTAAAAATACATTACAATTCATCACATGTAAAAATTCTTAAATCTATATATTTATTTATATATATAGTTCATGCAAATATATTAGTCTTTATTTACTGTTTGATTACATTACATAAATGAATTATAAAAAAATTTCCAAGAAGTTACATGAAATTTTAATGTAACTTCTTGGATTTGTAACTACTTGGATTCCACTTTTGTAAGAGTGCTTAAATTCTCAAATATTATAAGGGATTTTTTTGTTTTATGGATAAAATGTAAATCAGAATTTTTTTTAATTTTAATAAATACATAATTAAAAAAATTAATGAGTTAACCTTTAATTATTCCGCTTTGTTAATTTGAGCAGATTAACATTTGATATTAATCAGCTCAAATAATGTGATCATACAACCATTAATCTAACTAATAGAAAATAATTTCAATTTGTTTCCACTTGTCATTTCCTCTTCTTTTCTTACATCATTTTATTTTACTCATTATCTATGAATTTTTGCTTTTTCGGTATCGAAGTCCTCTGTGCATTTTAATGAAAGTAAATAGAAAAATAACTGAATTTTCTAATAGAAGCACTCAACAAATTTCTATTTTATTATGAAACAGTATAAAATTTGAATTTATAATAATCCGTTTTATGTTAAACTGAAAGGTGAAGCGCTAAAATTAAAAATAATAATAATGTGTAAAATAGAAAATGCTTCCCTATTTATTTGTTCCACAATTATTAAAATTTTAGTTTTTTATATACTATGTTTAATATTCATTTAATGTGTTTATCTGTTTATGTATATATACACTTGCCAGAAAAAGTCTGCGTACAAACGCACAGAAAACATTCTACAGAAAATAAAAGTACATTATAGTGTCAGTATTAATTCAATTTTTGCATATATATGGTGCTTTTCTTTAACAATTCCTTAAATATCATTATCAGTTTTAGAAAGATAACAAACATCGTTTCAAAATAATAATAATTTAAAATTACATAAAAATTAGTAAGAAAAAGTTTGCGTACAGAAAATTGTTTGCGCCTTCAAAAAGTTTGCGTCTTTAAAAAATAACTCCCATGGACTGTCGCTTAAACTTTAATGTCTGGTTTGGAAAGCTTTTATGCTTAAGAACCTCATCCAATCGCTTAAGCATGGAGTTAATTAGTTTGGCGATTTCTGCAGATGAGATATTATTCAATTCCATCATAATTAATCCTTTTAGTTTATCTTTCGATATTATGATATGTTGCTGAATGTTGCTGAATGTTGCTTTCCAATAAGTTCCATAAATTTTCGATGGGGCTTAAGTCTGACGATTATGCAATTAATATTTGATACTGCTTTACGTTGTGAGCAGTGTATTTTGGAAGCAGTGTCTTATTGAAATCAAAAATGATCACCAAAGTTCAAATCTTGTGCACTCTGATTCAAATTTTTTTAACATAGTTAGCCATCCCATATGATATAATATAAAAGTTAAGTGATCAATTCCATTTGCTGCCATGCACTCCAAATCATTAAGTCACCTCCAGCGTGTTTAATTGTAGACACAAAATTTTGCATCTCAAAAGCCGTACATTGTTTTCTCCACATCAGTTTACGTCTTTTGATGCAGAAGATACAAAACTTGCTTTCATCAGAGAATATTACTTTATCAAAAAATTCAGAAAGTTTATGAACATACTTACTGGCAAAATTTAAACAGTTTTGCTCAATGGCAGTTTAAATGCATGTCTTTCTACAAGCTACACGGCCGTGATAGCCAGATGTTTTCAGAATTTTCGGTATGATATCTTCATGAAGAGATTTTTTAAAACTTTCTCTAATATCAAGTGCAATTTGAGAGGAAGTAATCTTTGGATTTAAATACGATTTTTAGGATGAATATCTTTTCTCGATAAGTCAGCTTAGATGAATAGTTACTCCGAGGCTTTAAGATAACAGATTTCAATGACTTGTAACTATTGATTACTCTTTGGATAGAAGAATGAGTTCTTCCAACTATCTTTCCAATTGATCGAAGAGTTTTACCTTCATTCCTATGTCTTAACATGATTTTCTTTTCATCTGGAACAATCTCTTTTCCTTTAGAATCCATTTTATGTCTATTTGTTTCCAAATACTAATATATCATATAAAAAAACGATGTTTTTTTTTTATTCTATTTGTTGTATTGCCACCAAAGTTAAAATGAATAAGTAGTAAAAAATAAATATAAACAATATTTCATTTCATACAAGTACACGGAGGCTAAATATTTAAGATTAATTTTATAAAAAATTTTGTGATTCGTACCTGTGAGCAAACTTTTTTTTGATAACCTTTTGCGTAATTTTATTATTATTATTTTAAATAATGTATATTATCTTTTTGACATTGTTACTGATATTTAAGAAATAGTTAAAGAAAAGCATTAAAAGAAAATAGAATTAAATTAATATTGGCACTATAATGTGTATTTATTCTCTTCATATATATATATATATATATATATATATATATATATATATATATATATATATATATATATATATATATATATATATATATATATATATATATATATATATATATATATATATATATATATATATATATATATATATATATATATATATATACATATATATATATATAATTATTTCATTTGTACTTATACTTTAATCTTCTGGTTTTTGGAAAACTGATTTCCCTTAATGTTCTCAATTATTATTTATAGTTTTTTTAAAACATCCAATTCTGTAAATTTATATTAATTTCTGGTGTTATCATCATCTTGCATTATAAATTTCTGGTGTTATAAATTTATGATGATAACACCAGAAATTAATTGCATGTTAATTTCTGGTGGTATCATCATCTTGCATTATAAATTCCTGTTAGGGAGGAAACTGATTCAAATATAGGTTCTATAATAACTTCAAAAAGTGATTCAAAATACTAAAAAAACAATAAAATTAAAAGTTTTTTTTTTTCGTAATTGCATGTGTATTTTAGAATTGGATTATTGATAAAATCATAAATATTTTTTTTTACACATTACCCAGCATTAACTTCCTTCCAAAACATTTTCATCTTTCTTAGACTATATTTTAGTATTTTGGTACTGACTTCTTTACTTAATATCCATCAATTATTTTCAGCAGTGATTTGTATTGCCTAAGCATATTACTAAAGAATATATGCTAAAAAATTGTTTATAATATTTACTACCAACAGCACAAATTAGTTTCAATTGGTATGTTTGAATTTTAAATGAAATAATTAACTTTAAAATTTTAATATCAGCATTTGAATTCATAACAATTAAAATGTTATTTCATGAAATTATTTTTTTTAACATAATATCTGATTTCTCTTTCGTTATTACCATTATTATTTTGCCATCATTTCATAAATGCTATTGTTTTATTCAGCAAAAATTAACAAGACTGCAAAATTGCTAATAAGAGAATCGATTTATTAACTTACTGCAGTTATTAAACATAAGAAAATTCTAGAATTTCGGTATTTCTTTATTTGGGGCGAATATTTGAAAATCAGAAAAATAAACCTGACTTTTCGTTCAAATAACATTCGTATCTTGTATTTGGCAAAATCACAGCATTTTTCTTCTATTTTGTAAATTTCATTTTAAGATTTACATTTTGTATGCAAAGTTCTTAACTAAAATATTCATGGGAAACTATAAATTTTCATCTGATATGCTTTTAGTATTTATGGATATTAATAGATGGCAGCATCAACAATTTCTTCTGTGATAATTATAGACTTTAATGGAATTATTCGTTTATTTTGGGTATACTTGTTTAATAATAAACAAAATAATAATTCTTATAATTATAAGAAAATTTGAATAATAGGAAATTAGAGTTTTTATTTCAATTTTCCTTTTCAATAATAACATGCTTTTTTTATTATAAGCTCAATGAATACAGCTAAATATAGTTGTTTTGGCTTAAGGATCTGACTTTTGTCAGGTCAACTCCAGTTAATTGTTGACAGTCAGAAAGTTGATGACTAGTAGGGGATCTGAAGATAAATCCTCTGGGGAAAGTCCGAATGAATCCAGAATACGTTTCAGTGAGGCTGGATGATCACAGCATTTTTTACAAGTAGGATAATTTTTTGTACCACGTTCAAACGATAAGCATTTTAGATGTGGCCACTTGAGAATCTGGCCATGGCTGTGTGAGGTTTTCGGTCACATTTTACTTCCAGAAGATTTCCAGGACATGTTCCAGAGTATCATTGTTTCGTGGGTGGAATTTGTCACATTAAATTTTGTCTAGATTTTTCATTAGAGTAAAGTTCCTGGTATATAAGTGATGAACCAATGGGCTATCTTCCTCACTGCCCTCTTGGGCCAACCGATCAGTGGTCTCATTGCCATTTATATTTACATGAGATGGAATTCGTTGGAGATGTATATCATAGTCTTGGGAAATCATTTTCAATTTGAACAGAATATATATACTTGTTTCATTATTTATAGAGGGCCAGTCACTCAGATGTTAACAGTGCACTGCAGTTGCTGGAAAAAATTCATAGCTCTCTAAAATCACGGTTGCTAGAAATGAAAGCAGTAAGCCCCTCCTTAACCGCTATCAACTCACATTTGAGGACTGAACAAGTGTCAGGGTTTCAGACAACTCATTATGGGGTTTTGTACCACTACCATCGGTATACATTTGTACTGCATCGCAGGAGATGCAATTAATAATTTCTAAATATTAACTAAAAAATATACAAAAAATTCCAAAAATCGTTATCCAAAAATTGTTGCATTTAAGAGATATTTTCCCCTAAAATGAAAAGCTTCAAAAAGAAATATTTCACATAAAATTTCAAAATTTAACTACAAAATAGAAGTTTAATATAATTGTAATAATACTCAGTATACATAAAAGTAAATGAAAAACTGATGAACTTTATAAAAATCAGATTTTACTCTTGATATTCATATATATCTTAGAAAAAATATTTTTTAATGAAAACGTACCAGAATTTGATATTATAATACAATTCAAGTCCCAACTCTGATGTATTCTGTTTATTCATGAAATGACCTTTCCCTCTCACTGTTTTTTATAATATCGATGAAAAATGATTGATAACTGAAATGAAGTGAATCAAATAGGGACGCGGAAGACTAAGCAATTTGCGTCGAAAAGCAAAGGCTGAATGACGTCAAAAAGAATATTTTGTAAGCGTTTTGGCATTTTCCCCAAAGTCACTTCTGTACTTTTATTCCATGGATTATGACATGCCATTCGTGTGGAAATGTATATTTTAATTCTTTCGTGAACATACAAGGAAAAATTCCTCACTTACTTACTTTTTCTTTCTTTTTACCGTTAACCTGAGCCGGTTTTATTAAGACAGCAAATGGAAATGTCTCGTGACTTGGAGGAAAAAAATGGAAACTTATTAATGACATATTTAAAAAATTGGTTTTCTTTCGCAATAAAAACGTTGGTTATAAAATTAACAAAAAATACTTAGAAAAGGAATTTTCATCGAAGTCTTTAGTTTTAATATTGTCATTGATTATTACAAGTCATCATTTTTAATAGTTCAGTATTTATTTAATCTTTATTCTCTAATTTCAAATCTCATTTCTCTTGGGTAAACTGAATATATCCATGATAATATTTGCTTTTTTCAGTTCATATCATAAATTTAATTTCATATTTGCTTTTTTCAGTTCATATCACAAATTTATTATTAAGAATTTCAGAGATCAGATTTGCTTTTTTCAGTTCATATTCTAAATTTGTGAAAATTTCTTAAATTGTCATTAAAATGGAAACATAATTTTGATAAAGATTTCCTTGAAACTTTTAAGAATTTATGTTGAGATTTCTTGAAGGTGTGCATTCTCACGATTGTATTACGTTTAATATCAAAATAAAAAATAAATTAAGTAATTATTTAAGGCGAGTGATTTTGAAAGATAAAATAATTTTGCTACAAATAAAAATTACTTATTCATTTGTAGAAATTCTTCACTTCACATTGACAAGACAAATTAAAATAGTTATTCAAGGACAGCAATTAATGTCAAGATAGACAATAATGCAAAATCATGACCATAAAATATCAAACAACATAAAATTATGTTTATAAGCTTTGCCATTTTAATGTTCATAAAGTTAGAACAGAGTCTTCCAATGAATTACGCGCTCTTGCCTTCGGTTCAACAGTTCGTGGCTTCGAATCCCACCTTGGGCATGGATGTTTGTAGTGGTTCGGAATCCACTTTAAGGTTGAGGTCCCGGTCTAATTAGCCCTCGTGTGCAAAAATGACCGTTGAGCGACAAACAAATAAATAAAAATAAAAAATCCAATGAATTACAGGTAGACCACTTGCTGATCAATAGAAATTAAAGAAAGGTTCTATAGTATCTAAGGGATTTACTGGGGTTCAATATTAAACTTACAAAATAGTATAAAAATAAATGAAAAAGACTAATGAACCACTTTTTTAAAATCTTTTATTTACATTCTTAATTAGAATTTTATCTTTCAGTGTTATTATGATATTGTTTCGTATGTTATATACTACAGAAAAAAATGTGTGGTTTGTGAAAAAATCATTCTTTTAAAAAGAGTTTTATATAGAAAAAAAGGTTGTGAATTTCTAATTTAGGCTATATTTAGTAATTTAAGAAGATATAAATTTGGGAAATATTGAACAAAATGAAATTTTTGCAGCACTTATTACTACTGATACATAAAATAGAAAATAAAAAAATAAGAACTAGGAAATATGAAACAATATAAATTTTTTATTAAAATAATAGTTTAGGTTGTAAAAATATGGGAGAAACAAATGGGTAAACAATTCATAGAATAATTATTGTTATAACATTGCATAATAATTAATAAAAATATGAAGGAACAATATAAATACCAATTAATAGAAAAATTTTTCAACAAGTTTCGCTATTATAAAAATGCATCCATCTGGACTTAAAATTAAGAATAGAAAAATTAAACCATATATATAATATTAATTTTTATGTTATAGTTAAAATGTTTTATTGCAATAATTAATAAAATATACACAAAAATCTAAATATTGGGTTACACAAAATTGTTGCAATGAGTAACACTAGTTCAAAAATATATAAATCTAAACTTCTGAGTAAAAAAAATAAAAATTAAGTGTGTAGAAAATATTGAATTATAAATTACCATAATACTATATTTTAATTACAATAATATATTTCAGTAATTAATAAAATGCAAACAACATAAATATCAAATAATATAAATTCTTGTAGTGAAGCCAAACATTTCAAAACTGCATAGATCTTGACTTAAGAATAAAAAAATTAAGATTAGATGATATTGAACTATGTATTATAATAAAATTATAATTTAACTATAATAGTTAATAAAGCAAACAAACAATATAAATATCGAGTAAAAGAAACAAAACATAACTTTATTGCAAATATTTTTATAATAAAATTATGTTTTTTTTTATTTTCCAGTAGTATGTTTATCGTCCTTGCTATCATCAATTCAGCTAATCATCGATTAAATTCCAATCTCGGGTGTGGATATTTGTTGTGGTTCTATCTGCGACTTCGTCGATAATGTGAAAGCTCGCATTGTTGATGGTGAATCTACAATGCTGCCCTCTGCTGGGATCAACGCTGAGTTGCAAGCAATGCAAAATTGGCCTCGCATGGGCCATATATGGGGTGATAGATATATTAAAAGTAAACCATATAAGCGGGGATCCTCCTACATTGCCATATGCAGTAATTCATCGGCTCTTTGTCCTCTGATAAACAATGACCCCCTTTACACACGTAGAATCATTTATATTTTTTCATTTCTACTAATAAAAAAATGAAATCTTTATCCATTTTTAATTTTAATAATATATATTTATTGTAAAATAAATAATAGAAATATCGAAAAGCCATTAAATTATAAATTTGTTTTGGATATTATTTTAGAAAAGCATGAGATTCACCCTCTAAATATTATTAAATGATATTAAATAGATGATTCTGAAACTAGTATATGAAAACGTTTCTTAACAGTTTCGATTTGCGATCGCTTTCGTTAAATTAACCATAACCGTTCAGTGAGTTCCCAAACCATGATTTCAGGACAATCCGTCACTTCTGGGGGTCGATATAGCGGGGTAAGGGGTAAATGCATTTTTTTTTTTTTTTTTTTTTTTTTACCAAGAATATGGAGACCAGAGTAGATTTCAAAAAAGGAATTTCCTACTCACTCTACAGAAAGCTGACAATGTTAGTTATTTAAATTTTACAGCTTATTTTCATTCAAACAATTAAAATGAAAGGATTTAAATTCTATTAGATTCATTTCTTCTTCTTTCTTATCCCCTGATCTGAATTAGTCCAGGTCCATGACATCTTTCGTCTTCAAAGAATCGAGGACAGCTCCAGAGCTGTATAAAATTTCACGCTTTGAAAAGCCCATGAAGTTCAGCAGGTGTTTGGGACTAGATTTATTTCTAAAACATTCATTTTTATTTTTATGAAATTTTATGACATTGACATTACTTATAAATTTTTATGACTTTTCATATATGTTTAACAGACTGTTTTTGAATTTTGCTATTTGTTTTTTATTTTCTTCTAAACAATATTTGCATAGGCAAATTTCATTTCATAGCCTAAAATATGTACAGAAAATACAAATTTAATTGTTTAAAGATATTATATTATATTATATTATATTATATTATATTATATTATATTATATTACATTATATTATATTATATTATATTATATTATATTATATTATATTACATTATATTATATTATATTATATTTATTTGTATGATATTTATTTATTTATTTATATTATATTATAAAATGTTTTTCTTTTATTTAGTCCATGTTTACGGTCTTGAGTATTCTGAAACCAATTTCTAAGACATTTCTCCACTTTCTCAAGAGGAATATTTAAATATATTCATGTGGTTGACGAATATTTACTGAAAATAACGAATGAAAGTATAATTTTAAATTAAGTTTTACAATATTTAAGAAAATAATTTCTGAAATATTAAAAAAAAAATTTAATTACAGAAAGTTTACCATCAATATTTCTGTTTCTCCTTTTATAGCGATAATATTTGTAGAAAACAATACAATTTTAATAATTAATTTAAGAATTTCCTTTATAAGTAAATGTAGAAAAGTTTCGCTCGACATTATATTGGTACATACATTGCTGTACGAAATTAATGATCAATATGTTTTATTATGAATATTTTATTTCAACGGTAAAAGAATTGCTTTATAAATTGAGCAATTCAATATTACCTTTTATTATTACATGTATCACCATTACTACATAAACAGTTCAATTAGGAATATCTAATACTGTCAGTATATCGCTTAGAGATTGTCTTTTACACTCCCTATTACAAAAGCTTTTAATGTTGTACTAGAACCCTTGTCTGTATCCAGTTTTTCAAGTATTGAAGTTTTGATACTGAAAAATGTTGTCTTCAGTTACTTTAAAGGTAGACAGTTGAAGGTTATGAAAAATATATAATAGAAAAACATAAATTGATTCAATTAAATTAAAAAATAAAACCATCAACATATTCAATAATAAATAGCAGTTTAGCACTTCGAAAGAAATGGAGGAAGAAAAGTGAAGAATACTAAGTGCAAAAATTTAATTGATTGAAAAAAAACCTCTAAAACAGAAATCAGAAAAAAAGACTTCCTTTGTATAAAAAAAAAAGATATTTTTGCATATTTAAATAAATTACTACATAATATTAATCTTTGGAATAAGGAGAACACAACAAAATTATTTTCAAATTTAAAATATTTTATACTGAAATTTATAACCCAACCAAAATATGTCAAGCAGTCTAATAGTTCGTCAGCTGCTATTTAATAGTTAAGTGCAGGGATTTTATTCCCACTTCGGATGAGGATGTACATAGCAGTGTAAATTTCCTTTTGATAGTTGGTTGCTTGAAAATTGTGACAAATAATTGAGCTGATAGAAAGCAATTTTAATTCAATAAAAGAAGAGAAGTCTAAATATCTTATTTAATTTCAAAATTCAATATAATTGTTCCGTACCATGAAGCACTGGTACAGCAGCGCCATCTTTGTATGTGGGAAAAACTAAACAAAAAACTGTGAGAGAGGAGAGAGTTGAATTACTGCCTTTGAGGAGAGCAGTTGCAAAATGAGCAAGGTGAATCAGCTACGAAAAATAAAAGAGTATTTTTTATGTTTAAAATTATACAGTCCATTACATTACATACCTGAGCTACACAAACAATAATGTTTTAAATTAAATCTTTATTTTTTCATGATTATAATAGAAAAGTGCAATCAATTTATAACGTACACTTTGTATATCGTACTCAAAAAAGTCATACATTCCGAAATAACTAGTGAAAAATAAAAGTCAAAAATAGTGAATTAAAGAAAATCAAACCATTTTTCTTACCACGAAAACGGAATAGAGTAAGTGAAATAATTTTAAAAAAATAACATTCAAAAAGAGAAAATGTTTATAAATAGCTCGAGTAATTAATTTTTGCTGGTCGTATTTCCGGACAAGGTAGTATTCTTTGAGCAAAAAACTACTTTTGAGTCAGAAGAAAACCAAACCTACCCATAACAGTCAATAAATACAGCCAAAGGCACCATTATTTTGAACCACTGTTAAGAGACGTGATCAACACCTAAATCCACACTCGCTACTCCATATTCTACACAGGAAATGACAATCGATCCTTCGAAATTTTAGCGTGTATAGGCCTTCCTAAAACTATGTTTTTGGACAGGCTCAATTATAAAACCCATTATTTTCTGATGATGAGAGCGATTCCTCCTCATTATCAGGCTACAACGAGGCCAAAACAATTTGTCCTCAGTATTTTGACTCCGTTGACATTTTGATGACGACCTCAATAAACTGTTTTGATTATTGAATAAATTAGCAATTTTTGTATCAGCAATTTTTGTTTGCTTTTAATTTTTTGCTCAAATTAATTTTTTGCTCAAGAGTATCGAAAATAAAATAAAACCTTATTTTATTTTCGATACTCTGCCGAGTTAATGTCTCAAGTGTTCTGTACTTTGATTTTAGCTCAACAGTTCTTAAATTCTTTTGCTATCTTCAGGTAGTAGTTAAAATAATACAGAATCGACTTCAAACTTCAAATATTGATTTAGAATTAGTCATCGAATTAAAAAAAAGTAACAACAATGGGAAATGAGAATTGATGGCACGAACTGTTCAGTACTTTATTATGGAATACGAGGAATGAAATATGAAAATAAAGTACTTATTATATGCATAAAAACATTTTTGATAGTTTAATTGCAGATTTTATAATTGTTGGAGCATTATCTAGAATAATTTTTATTTCCTAGTTATTGAATGGTCTACCATAAATTTAAGTACTCGTATCGTTCAAGATATTTCGAAATATATCTCTATATTGCAAAAATTCTCTAAAATTTTAGTTGAATTATTTGAAAATTTCAATTATTTATTAGCATTATTTGATGAAACAAAATTTATTTGGAATACTCTTTAAGCCTTCTATTATTATTTATCAAAAACTCATTAAGAATTAACTTTAGCCTCATACTAAATAATAATATTAATTATATTATTGTTATTAATTTCTTTGCATTTCCTAAAACGAATTGAAATTATTTTTAGAAAACTTTCAATAACCAGATTTGTATTTCGTACTTCATTCTATTTTTCATATTATATTCTTAAAACTAAATAAAAAAAAATAATGTAATGTTTGAAATAAGAAATAAGCTTTAATAATAAGAAAAAATTTAATTTGATGTTTGGAATAAGAAAAAAAAACTTTCATCGACATTGAAATTTCGGACAAATATCTTTGAAAATTTCAACTAATCAAAAACTTTGTCAAATATAAATGTTTTAGAATACCAATAAAAAATCAAACACATGACAATAAAAAATTATTTTTGTAATCTCCGGTAAGCTAATGTGGTAAATGTGACGAATCTTTGCAATGTGACTAAAAATTTGGTTTTTTGTTCTACAACCACTTTTTGTACACGAAGGCTCGTACGATTGAAGCTTATTACTTAAATAAGGATTCTGGTGGTTGTCGTCATTGATGCTGGGCCAACAATGTGATCCAACGCTGGATGACCAGAAATGACGTATTGGCCTTGTGTGGCCCGTGTAATTGTCAAAATATGCCAATCTACTACTATCCATCAGTCTTTTGCTCTGACACTTTTACCAATGTATGGTTAGTTATTGATATAGCTTTCGAAAAAGCCATCATAATATCTCACTAAACTATTCTTAACCTCAACTGTTAATAAAACAAAGTTTTTTGTTGCAACAGTATCTTTATAAAGTCCTGTAAGCCTTATCAGTTGATAAAAGCGAACTTATTCATTTTTATTGATTAATGGAAATATGGTAGGTAATATCGGGTCTTAAATGTTCGATGCAAAAAAGTATAACTATACCACTGCAAGCAAAAATTACGTCTAGTAGACCAGAGAAGAAATAAGAAATGTATTAAGTATAGAAAAGTCCTATAATGAAGATTTGCACTGATCTTTGTCATAAGTTATGTCGGCATTTTACCTTACTAAATTCTGAGATCTGAGACGGTTGATGAAGTGAATTTTAACCAATTATTGTATGACCTTGTTACTTGATGATTACTCTAATGCAGTCAATATGTGTGTGTGTGGTTAGTATCAATAGTTAATTAAAAATCGTTTGATTGATTGTCAAAGTTAATCGGGATTTGGTGATATAAGCTCTTAAATAAGGTACAAAAAATAAATAAAGAAGATTAATCGATTTGTGGAGATGACTGAAATTTTGTTATCACTATAAAAAATGGTATACATTAAAAAAATCATGAATTTATATATACGTGTGTGTGTGTGGTTAAATTTAACAATTAATATCACATTTTAGATAAAATAAATGATAATTTCCTTACTTAGCACGATACTCAGATACAACTATAAGAAAATAACGCAAGGTAGTAACCTTCACACTATATTGAATCACTTGTATTTGGGAATGTAATCTAATCACACAGCTAAATATGAATTTTACGACAGACGAGTTAAGTATAAAGCAGACAAAGATAAGAACCATATGTCAAGTTCATGTACAGATAAAGTTTTTGAAGACTAAAAATTATGATTCGTCGATATTCTTGCAGTTCGATAACGATGAGTTTAAATAAAGTGAATATAAATGTTATATTTAAAATAATGAATGGAATTTTAAATTCTCTCATTATCAAATGAGACATCAATATCAGATTGTTTCGAAATATGATGTTTATTAGGAAGTCAGATTTTATCCTGATCGTGGAAATAAGGTCGTAAGAGATATATTCAACGTTTTGGATTAATGTAATCACGATATTTGTTTTCGATCGTTACTGAATTCTGTCCTTCAATAACACAAGCTGAAATGAGTCTAGACCTTCCTAGGAATTCCAGTCCAACTTTTTTATACTTAACTTTGTATTTGGAATTACACACTTTTAACATTGCTTAAATATTTTTTACAATAATTTACCCATTTATACAATAATTTACCCATTACGTCGTCTAGGCATCCTGATAACTTGCTCTTGAAAATGCTTTTTGGGATTCTGCATCAGGGATTCTAGTTAAATGGCTAACCCATTTTAATTTTTGAGCGCGTTTCTAAAATTTATTATATCTGAAACTTTGTAAATTTTGTATCTCTCATCGTTTGTCTTCCTGAAGAATCAGTAGTTTGAATGCCATCAAAACTGTTTCTAATAGTTTTCTTGACAAAAACTTTTTTCTTTATCCTTTTTAGACATTGACCCTGTTTCAGCCAGCATATATTAAAAATGGTAACAATAAAATTTTATAAATTGTTAATTTTTGTAAAATTTAACTTCAAATATATCTTAAATTAAATGTAATATCAGACTAATATAATAGGTATAAATAAACATGCAAGGAAAAAGGCATAAGTATTTTTCTCAGAAAGCAATACTGATGAAAAGGTATGAAAAATTCAAAGAAAATCTATGGGGCTCACACACTTTGTAAACTTAAGATATCAATAATTTTGATGTCAACAGTACTTACCATTTTTGATTCATATAATTTCAGGATTTTCAAAAGTATTTCAGCTATGAAATATTTTGACATGAATATCATTGGTAAATGGATTAACAGTTTATTGATGAATGGAAAAAATTATTGATTCCTGCAGAGATCAACGATTTAAGAAATTTTCATTAGGAATAAATAAAGAGTTAAGTTTTGTATTGGGAAGTATGAATTGATGATCTTGAAATGTTATTTGGATAATGGAGATAATTTTCTTCGATTGATATTTCTTTATTATAAGACAAACCCGATATTTTGCGCAGACATCCGTTGGAAAACGTATTCTCATTAATTTAGGAAAAATGGTGATTTTGAAAATGAATATGTTTCCTTCTTTTAATGTGGCATTTACTCCTTATTTAGTTTGTTCAAATTACTGTTTCGAACCACGAAACAACGTCTCTCGTATAAATCATTTAAAAAAAAAAATATAATGAAATATGAAACTCTTCAAAATTCCTTTTAGGGACAATATTATTAAATATTGAAATCGAAACTCTTTTTATCCTCGTTCCAATGCATTTCCTATTTCTGAGTGTTGGGAAAAGCGGAATTTGACGTGGGTAAAAACAGTCTTCTTCAAATATCGAAAAAAAGAAAAGTAGCAATATATATATATATATATATATATATATATATATATATATATATATATATATATATATATATATATATATATATATATATATATATATATATAATATTATATTAAATTAAACTTGTGCTATTGAAGAAAAATTGTTAAACTCGATCGCGCGCTCTGTAGATATTTTTTCTCTATAATACGCTTACGTGTAGATGACAACTTTAAAAAGTTGAAAAAGAACCACTTGTCCTCTTTAAATAAGCAGAGTTCCTGAATTATGATAAATCCCATTATTACATCATAAAATAAGTAACTTTCCATTGATTTCATATAAATTAATTTCAGCTTATGTTGCTTAATAAACTGTAATTGAAATTTTGAAATGAAACAGAGCCTATAGCTTAAGTTAGCTGAAAATAATTTATCTTGCAACAAATTTCATTCTAGAATTGAGTAAGTTCTTGACTTATATGAAGTAAACTTTCGGATTATAGATAAGCAGAATGGAAATATACACATCTATATTTTTGTATTTATTTAGATACGCATTAAATTTAATTTGTTGACTTGCTCAAGATTGTGGTTATCAATTGGAAACGAATATTCTAATTTGAAAAGAAAAGAAATCGATATTTTGATTCAGTTTGCATCGACCTTCTCTAGTGAATTCAGCTTTTCAAATCCGTTGACATTAAAACAAAATATTGATCTCGGTTGGATCCACAGGATGATTTAGGGCTTGCGATTTACGATGCAGATCCGAAAATATAACTCATAAAGAGGTCTTTGCTTGGTTCACATTGATTTCATGTGTTGTAAAATCTTTTAAAAGTATTTTTCATTTAAAAGTATTTATATTCATATGGATAAATAAATCATTGTTTCATAAAATTATATGTTGATTCATGAATAGATTTTTATGATATTACACCTTTTATAATATTTTATGAAAATATATAAATATGGTATGCTAAAAAGGCGTTATTTCATTCGAGGACATCGTGACACTCTTTTAAAATCACACTATAAAAGTAGATCCCAGAAAGAATTTTAATTCGCTGACGATTAAGCAAAAACTCTCCTATTTGTTCAAGAGTCGTGGCAAAATTTTACACAAAATCGAGATTACAAATAAAATAGTTTGCGAACCACTGGTCTACAATAAAAATGAATCTGCTGAGGCAGATTTAACACAACTTCAAAGGTTGTTTTGTGCAGCTATTTCTGAGTTTATTAAAACAGCTCTCATTTCTACACTTGAGTTTTTGTTTGATATGCATTTTGAAATTGAACCCTCTTTACATGCATATTGAAACTGAATATAGTATTTGTATGAAGAGGCTTAAGAATATACTTCAGTGAAAGAATTATTGCAAATTTTTGTCTTGAGGAAATCTTATTGTTGACATAATTAGTTATCCTTTTATAAGTATGTTTACAGATTACATGTGATTGTTAAATATGATTTTGACAAGTTTTATGCAATCAAATTTCCATTACCAGAAATTGGAATAATTTTGTCATAAGTAAAACTGTACTTATTAGTTCATTAATGGTTCAAAAATTAATTACAACACTGAGGCTGATATTTGCTGTCCAGCTGATGGTGTAAAGTCGTTATTCCCTTTAGGAAAACATACAACTGTATTCGAAAACAGAAGTTTTTGTCAATTTCATGCGCAGCAAATATGCTTGGACAGAGACAATTTTTTTCAAAGGAATAATTCTTTATTCTGATAGTCAAGCTGCATTACTGACTTTGCCGAAGTCTACTCAAACTTCTGTTTGTAAACTTTGTTGTCTGTCCCAGACAAGAGTCTGGGCGAGCTCCAGTGGCTAAGTAGCTTCACGCCGCTTCCCGTTAAGATTAGCAAAGTGGAGCATCATTTGCTGCTGGCAGTGATTGGCAGGGTGACAACGTACTCTCCCTCACAGAGTTGCTGGAGCTCCGAGGGTTGGGGACGTGTCCACTTTAATATGTGACGCTTTTATATGTACACCTTAATATGTCCTTCCACTGGTGTGGCGTGGATATAGAGAGGAGGGTGTTACCTCGTCCTCTAACCGTGGTTCAAAATTACGAGGCACTTGGTGATGGGAGAATATTCATTCTCGTTAAATTAAAGATATAGTCAGGGACTCGCCTCCACAGCTCTGTATGTATCTAGTCTGGGAATGCTATCTTTCTCTTGTGCAAACAATAATTTTCTTAATGCGGATGAATTGAGACTCTAATATTTCTGATAGCTATTTAGCTGATAAGCTGATGACGGCTGGATAAACAACTGGGTTTTTGGTCCTGAACAAGTGCTGGGTATTTCAAAAGAACTGATCAGAAGCAGTGCATTTGATCTCTTGAGAAAAGAACAGTTTTCGAACTGGCTTAAGGCCAATGATCGAAGCTATTAAATTGCACTTCTCCTAGTAAAAGGCTAAAATTGGTAATAAAGCTTTGTAGAAGTTGTAGAGCAATGGAACTTTTTACAGGAGAATGCCACCTCAAGAGATATCTCACCATTTTGGAAGTGAGGCAAGGCCTACGGGACCAGTAAAAATTTGGGATGAATTCATATATTGGTTAATGAGATTGTGTGATAATACATTTCGTTTCCCTTATATCTGAAAACTTATAAAGAACTAGTATGGGAAATATTATAAGTAATCTTTTACATGCAACTTATCCCATTTACATACAGAAAGTTTAAAAAAATGAATTGGTATATATTTTATTATAGAACACATATCGCCGCCAAATATGAAATTACATGCATAAAGTTTCGCTAGCTTTCAAAGTTTTAAAATAATCATTTGTCCTTCAATGTTTACCCAACTGCTGTTCCCTGACTTCAAAAATTTTTATTTAATGAAAGTACGCTCATCCTAAATTTGATTGTTTACAACCAATTTTTATTTGAAAACAAAACTTATGATTACTATTTAAATTTTTATAATTCTTCCAAATCGATTACTTTTCTTTTCCTTATGAAAAATGACTTTATCAATCAGTAAAAAATAAAAAGTTTGCAAATTCTTTTCTCGTATAAATGAAGTGGAATAGTAACTACTTTGAAAAATGATTTTACTTTGCACTCAAAGATCTTGATACGCAATATAAGAAAGGGAAACATATATTCTACTTATAATATACTTTCAAATCAAATTTATCCATCATTTTTTGTTCAAATTTCGTATATAATATATTACTTTTATTAGCGTATAAACGAGAATTCTCTTTTTACAGTTTTCAATAGAATTTCTTAGAAGGTATTCATTTGATTCCATATCTTTTATTGATATCGATTCAATGATTTTAGACAACCTTTTCTGTAAATGCCCTCATTTATGTGATGTATTTCCAATAAAGTAATGGAACTTTCAATAGAAATAAGTGCAATCACACAATCAATCTTGTTTTCTGAAAAAGGTTAAAGCTGAAAAGTGACTATATTTTACAATGCACATAACAAAACATTTTGATTTAAATATTTTATTTGTTACAGAATATTTGCTGGGTAATGTAAACCTTGCACATAAATTATAATTTATTAATTTCACTTATTCTACAGTATTTGTGGTAAAAGTTTTTTTTTAAAAAATGCAAGAGTTTTGGTTTATGTAAAACAACGAAAATCTCTTGTATTTGTTTCCTTTGTGTTCGGAGTGTATCCTAAATTATCTTCAATAATGTGCGATTGTAAATGAAATATCGAGATATTTCTCATTTTTTGTAAAGTTATTTGCAAGCAAATACAATGAAAATTAAGATAGCGAATGAATGGAAGCTCATAGTTGCAGCTCTGACAGTTGTTGGAATTTTTTTACCACAGAAAGTTAGGAAATCACGAGAAAGGAAACTTAAGAAAATAACTCTTAAGATGGTAAAATTTGCTTGGGATGTATTATTTTTCTTTTGTGCAATCCATGGCTTTTGCGAATGGATATATTTAGATTTTTCCTTATCTTACCTGATGACGTTTAACGACATTATGATTTTGTGCACAATGAGACTATTTTTTGTCAAAAATATCACATCCTGGACGACTGGCCTATATCAACTAAAACATTTTTTAAAATTAAGAGGGAAAAAATCGAGTAAACTTCTTACGATATTGTGCTTGTTTTTTATGAATGTCTTAATCATAGCTTATAGCTGTATTATTATTACTAAAAATACCTATCTTTACAAAAATCCTCTAAGAATATTGATGGAAGACTATTTAGAAAACAGGGTAACTTTAAAAATTCTTGTAAACATTTGTTGTTTTATTCTAACTGCTGGGAGAACATTTTCAATATATTACGTTCCTTGCGCAGCGAGCATGTTCTGCTACATGACTTTTCAGTCACAGAAAAAGCTGGTTCAAGCATATAACTTTGCAATACGTAGAACAATTAATGCAGATATAACCTCAGAAAACATTGGTTATTCCGCTTTGCTTCTGGTTATTGTATCAAAAAATCTACAGTCTGTCAATCAAGCAGCTTCTCCAGTGATATTTGCTTTAATATGCTTCTGGGTGAATCGCATGTTTAGTCGTTCTTTGGGTATTTATTTACTTTTTATAAGAATAATTCAACTCAATGTACGTTTCACTGAGTTATTGGGAATAAGATATGTGATCGAAATGTTCGTGTATTTCATGCAGTTTTGTTATCTAGTTCATCTGCTGTCAAGAGTTCAGGAATTGTTTTTATGCCATAAGATGTATCTGCTGTCCTTAGCATCCAAACACGAGCAATATTCTCTTAAATATCGATTGTCAAGCAGTTTGCTTTTATTCATTCGCTTGGTTGACGATGCAATATTAAAAGCTACCGTCAAACCTCTTGGATTTTTCATGCTAGACAAACGTTCGATCTTAGCTTGTTTAGGTGTTATTATATCGTATAACGTAATCCTTTTGCAATCAATTCGAATATGAGCAAAATGAAAAATTCATATTAAATGAGAAATGTAAATACTCATTCATACAGAAGATAACAGGTGACTTGATCTCTTTTGAATGCAGATTGAATACTAGATATATTTTGTAAATTTATCTATAGTCATTTCTGGAAGAATTTATCTGTACTTAAATGTATCACAGTAACGGGAAAAGTATTGTGCGTGAATTATATGGTACCCAGTATAGAATATAATTTGCCATTCTTAAAATGAAAGTGAATAAAATTCAAGCTAAAATTCTGGTACAACATGACAATTTTTAATTCTTATGAATGAACTAGACAACATAAAAACAACGTTGGAAAACTTGAATCCCACGAACTTAAAGCTGGGGATTCGGGGTTCAAAATATCAAAGTTTAATGTCTTTATTTAATTAAAATCTTTTTAATTTAATTAAAAATATCCTTCAAAGAATTCTATGGAAAACAATTTGGTTAGAAAAAACAAAAATATGTTCCTTTTAAAATATAATTTAAATCTTTAAACTACCATAAAACTTTTATGCATAGCTCATTTACTTCAAGAGAACAAAAGATTATACACAATTTGAATTGGAAAAATTCGGACATAACGTTGTCACCCAAGAACTAAAAAATTTTGCAGGACATCTGAACAATCACTGCAATATTAGCGTTTAAGAGGATGTTTCACAAATAATGGATTGTATTTAATATCGAGAGAGAGAGGCGCTGATAAACTTTGAAACCTAAACACCAGACCATGTGGAAATGCAGCATTCATCTCCCATAGTTTAACAATAGCTAAAAATCAACAAGTGATCTGGAGTTTAATTTAGAAGAGTCCACAAGTTAGATCTTTAGACTTGTAATATATTGAGAAGTATATCAGAAATAAAATCTAATAATACAAAAATCAAAAAGAAAAATCTAAGTTTTAATAAGATGAAATATATTTACCGCCTCTTTATCTTTATTCACGTATTCATAAAATCCATATTTTACTTCGATCAATTTCTCAAATTTAAAATTCTTCAACATAAATTTTAGTAATTTCAAAATATTTTTATTCGTTTCTTATTATATTAAAATTTGAGTAAAAAAATGTGATGATATTATGTAGTTTTTTCTTTATATCATAAATTGCTTAGTTTTTATTTATCATCGTTCTTAACATTTAATTTTTTTTTCTTTCGGATATTTATTGAAAAATCATTTAATTATCTCTGATTAGGTTTAGTTTTGAAACCTTATCTTTTGAAAAAAAAACTAACAATGAACATTATGAACTAAAAGTAATCCTTGAAGAAACAGGATGATGTGATATGGAATAGATGCATGACAATAATGCTGTAATCCATATCATTAATGAAAATGTTTTATCAAAAACAAAAAATCACAAATTGTTAGGTGCTGTTTTAAGCATTAAAATATTTATGGAAGCTTTGAATATAACTTTGTTATGACAAAGTTATCTTTTATAAATCTAAGGCAGAATAAAACTGATCTGTGGAAGGGCTTACAGAAGTTGATTCTAAATCTGGCCGGAATGACAAAATATAGTTAATGTCAGTTTTTACGAACCTTACTATGTCAGATGAAACTGAGATGATTATTGTATGAACTAAGTTTCACATTACCCGTTATAAGTTTTAAAAGAAAAAAATCTATCAATAGCATTACGAAGCAGAATTAGTTGATTATACTGAAATTTTCATTTGTTAGTTGTGGCCACACTTTGCTGCAGATAGGTAACATTTTTATATAAGCATTGTGTGTATCTGTACAGAAACACACACACACATATATATATATATATCAAGAGATATGTATCAAGAGTAAATACGAAATATATTTTTTTATCCTACACTCGTCCTCAGCATCTCTGCCATTAATCGACGAGCAGCCCAATTAAACGATGAACAATTATAAAAACAATAATAAAGTCTTTTAGTAGCCTCAAAAGATTTGTCAGTCATAAACTTTAAGACTTCAGGGCATTTCTTGAGGTGAGCAGCATCTATATCATCATGATTGCGCAATGGACAACGAGCAGAGCCCATTAAGCCTATTCGATCCAGATGTCGTTGTAGATAGTCATGTCCAGTTGTCACCCGGAAGCAAGCGACACCAACAGCTCGTGGTAAGGAGTCACGGATTTTATTGTTTCCATCAAGTAGAGTTTTCCATTGCCTGTCCATAGCCACATCAGCATAAATATAAAGCAGCATATATACGAAACATAAAAAATGCATCAAGTTTATATGAACCACAACGGAAACAATGAATACAATTCATAAATTCAAGGTAGATGAGAGAATTTAAAGATTTAAACAGAAATTATATTATTTATAATATAATCAGTTTCCAGTGAATCTCAAGTTATATTGAACAATCTTTCCAGTAGTGAAGTTTTGTTTTTATTTTTGATTCCTGAGTTCCTGATGTTCCAACTTTTCATTATAACAAGGAGCAGAAATGATGGCAACATATATAATGGGGCAACTAATGGGTGAACCACCATAGCTCCGAAAGTGGGTGGGTCTTCGTAATTTAGAAGCAGGGACCAAGCAGAATACTTAGCCTACCATCGTTAGAAGTATCATTTCACATGGAGAACTTTGTGATCGCGACACATTTTACATGTCCCAGCTGCCATTAGAGAATACGAAGGATCTGCGACTATATCGGGATTCGAGCTCACTACCTTTTGATAAAGGAGCAAATAATCTAACCACAGTTCACCCCGATCGAAATAAAAGTGCATTAGTATTTTGTGCACATCTAAGAAAATGTGATAATACAGTATTTGTACTACATTATTTGATATCCCTCATTTAATTCCTTAAAATTTAATATAATACAAAATATTGTAAAAATTCATACGACAGAAGCAAACTACGCTGAAATATCGATATTTGATTTTAAACCCAAAATATTTTTACTTA
Source organism: Latrodectus elegans (assembly GCA_030067965.1). Lineage (NCBI taxonomy): Eukaryota > Metazoa > Arthropoda > Arachnida > Araneae > Theridiidae > Latrodectus > Latrodectus elegans. The sequence goes on from CM057812.1 coordinate 31,378,939, forward strand.
ATACTTATTGGAATAAATTTAGTAAAATATATTCAATATTTTTTGGTTTTAAATGTAAATTTAAGATGGAAAGCAGTATGGCGGATGTCTAAACTTATATTTTCTGTGTATTATATTTTCTATTGCTGTACTTATATTTTCAGTCTAAAATTACATTTATATATTGTTCGCGGTACTTAAGTACCATCTTGTTGACTATTTTAATCACAAAAATGACTAGCTTAATGTTGCTAATCATGAGTAAGTACCTAAATTTATACTATTTATTCTTAAAAGATAATATATTATTAATTTGAGATGTATGCATTATTCTGTAGAATATTTTCACCAATAATGTAGTCTAATACCAGAAGTCTTCGCTTTGTTTTAAGTAATACTAATTTTGCAATTTTTATTTAAGAGAAGATACAGAAACCACTTGCATCTTTCATAAGCTCATATTATGCATTTATTATTTTAGAGCATATATGTTTTAAATTTAAAAGAATAATTTTAACATGTAAATTTTCTTATATCGATCTAATGACATAAAATGTAATTATAAATTTAAACCTTGATGTGTTAATAACAGAAAATACATAAAATGTGAGATTATGAAATAGTTCAGGTGGTGTGGTCATTGAAATTGGCGATATTTGTGAACATTTTACACGCGGAAAATGTTGACCGCTTAATATATAAGAACCTATTGTTTTATGAAGGTTTTATCAATTTTTTATCATTATTTTACAGTCTTTAAAAATTAAAAGTGATTTTGGTGGGTTTCTTAGGCTTGTATTTTCTAAGCTTTAGATATATTGTTATGTGGATGCTATTTCAAGTCTTTTGAAGTTACTTTATTTGCAGTTATTTTTCTTAAAGGAAATGAATGCATAATATTAAGCTAATTAAATTTATTCCAGTGTAATTGATTGTGCAATATCAAATTAATATGTAATCATGGGAACAGCAATAGAGTTCCCATGCTATCCCAGCATCATTGCACGGGAACAACAATAGAGCTCCCATGCTATCCCAGCATCATTACACAGGAACAACAATAGAGTTCCCATGCTATCCCAGCATCAATGCATGGGAACAACAATAGAGTTCCCATGCTATCCCAGCATCATTGCATGGGAACAACAATAGAGTTCCCATGGCATAGCATGAGAACAAAAATAGAGTTCCCATGCTATGCTAGCATCATTGCACGGGAACAACAATAGAGTTCCCATGCTATTCCAGCATCAATGCATGGGAACAACAATAGAGTTCCTATGCTATCCCAGCATCATTGCATGGGAACAACAATAGAGTTCCCATGGCATAGCATGAGAACAACAATAGAGTTCCCATGCTATCCCAGCATCATTGCATGGGAACTCTTTTCACTATGGTCTGTACAAAAGTGTCAAGTTTCTCAAACAAAGTCAAATTTAAAGCAAAAACATTTAAGTTTATTTCATTAAGAAACTTTTAAATGAGTAACATCATATTTTGCACAATTACTCAAAAGAATATTCGAAAGATTGGCTGCGATGCAGAGATTCTTTCCATTATAAAAATTTCATGTTCTCAGCTGATATAAAAAAAAAACCGAAAAAGAATTTACATTATATGATTCTAAAACAGCGGTGGTCTGGTTGATTAGCGTTCGTTATCGGGAAGCAGTGAGTTCGAATCCCTACCCAAATCGAAAACCCGTTATGTTCACTAATTCCAGTTGGGGCATTCTAAATAGGTTGTGATTTTAATATTTTCGATATGGAATGATAACTGGGGGTGACAGGTCAAGTATTATCTGCTTTATCCATTTTAAATTATGAAGGCGCTCACAAGGTTGTTTCCACTTATTCATAGACAACAACTGTGGGCTAGGTACACGGAAGTTTGCTAGTGTAACAACAACATGTTTCTGAAGTTATGACTAGGTTGCTACACGTAAATATAGCACTATAATGTTGTTTTCAAAGACATAATTTTTGTAGAATGTTTTTTGTTATACTTAAAAATTTCATTATTCTCTAAAGATTGAACTTAATTTTGAATATCATACTTTTCTCAGTGGAAAAAGTTTCTACAGAAGCTGCTTTTTTTTACACTTATGTTATCCATTAATAAATTATTCAAAGCTATAAGCAAATTTTTCTTATTGTGTGTATATATACGACGTTTTGTTGAATAAATTTCAATTAACATGCAAAAAGTATTTTATACAAATATGCATCAATACATATCGATAATATAACTGTTATATCAAGTTGCTTACGTAAATAATTATTAAATATATATAATTTAATCATTCTTTAAATAAGTGTCATGATGAATAATATATAAGCAATATTGTGTTGTTTATTTTTTCGTACAAATTATGTTTGTTCTTCGAAAACAATGTGAAAAATTGCTAGGATATATTATATTAAAGACAATTTGATGGAAAAAAACTTTTCAATGAGTCAGCAAATGAAGTTTTTTAAAACTATAAAATGTGAATTAAAAGGTAAATAAGAAAGTTCTTGCCATTTTTGTGTTGCCATTTAATGAAGTAAGAATAAGTTTGTAATTTAGTATACGACTTGTTGAGACGCCGGTTAATCGAGAGTAGGTCTATCAGTCGTTATCAAAGCATGTTTACCGCGCAAATACATATATCGCAACACTTACAATAGCGAAGAGAAATGGATGTGTGGAAGGAGATCACCCGGTATTGCTTCCTTTACGACTTCGAAGTGGACTTATCAGCTGTTGCATCAACTCGCCGAATATGTTAAACATAGATCTGTAAATGAACGTACGGCAAGGCATTTGTTTCACAAATTCGGGCAGGGTGATTTGTCCCTCTGTGAAGAAGTAGCCGTCAAGAGGTTCATTATGAGTTGCTACAAATGAGCCAAATAGTTACTGCAGACTTGTACTTGCAGCAGTTGGAACGTGTGCAACAGAACGAATCATCACTGATTAACGGCAAGGTTGTAGTGTTCATGGCCGATAATTCAAAATCGCATGTAGTGCGGGTGACCAGGAACAACATACAGAGACTTGATTGGAAGATTTTGTGCCATTCTCCTTAATCACATCTGATTTTGCACCATCAGATATTAGCTCTCCCATTCTCTAGAAAATTATCCTTATCTTTGTGGAAAATCCTTCATCAACGAAGCAGACTTACGCCAAGCACTCACGGATTTTTTTTGCATCCAAAACTCCGAGTTTTATAGCAAGGGCATTGCACAACTGGAGACAAATAAACAGAAGTGCTGAATGTGGATGGTGATTATTTAGAGGACTTACAATAAGCTGCATTTTCTGTAAACCATGTTCTTCTGAGACTTTAAAAACGCAAGAACTTTCTTCTCTACCTTGTATAAAATATATCTGTAATGCTAGTTATAAAATAGAGTTTTGTATAAAACCCTATGAAATCAGTATGCGTATAGAAAATATTCTCCTGAATAAGTAATTGAATATTACGTAATTATACAGTTCGAATAATCTTTGGAAATTTTTCAAACACCAAATCATAATATAAATTAAATCTATCTCCTACAGGAGCACAAATCCACATATTTATTCAATTCTATATAACATGTATTCAGTTTAAAATTTTTTTGATTCTGAAAATTATCATAGAAATTTAAACATGAGTTGATCCTACACCGAAATTTTTATGCATTAATAATGTTCTAAACGAAACTTGTACATGATGAAATTGATTCAGTTATTTTTTACTAAATGCTTTAGTTTATTCATCAGTGTAAAATTTTTATCATTATGTAAATGATATGTTATATATAAGCTCAATATATTTTCATTTACCATTACTGTAGTTATAGTCATGCTAAAACTTAATAAAACAAGTATTTTTCCTTATACAAAAAAAAACTTGACTTTAAAAAATGTTTTAGAAAACATCACTATAAAATAATTATATTTAAAAATATATGGGGTGTAAAAAACAAAATAAATTGCTAAAAACATTTTCTGAAAATTAAATCATAACATATTGGGAAAATTTTGATGTGATTATAGCTATAATTAATAAAAAAGATGTTTCACACACACACAAACATATATATATATATAGGTTTATTATATACGAGGGTTGCTATTTATATTTCTGGCCTAATAATGAAAAAACATATATGTAGGATCGAAATTGGTTTTATTGTTTTTCAAAATATTCTCCATGATGATCAATACACTTTTGCATGCGTTTGAACCAATTTTCAAAGCACTTTTTCCAGTCCGATTGAGGTAACTCCAAAACATGCGTTTTGAATGCATCAACCGCTTCTTCGGGGGTCGAAAATCGTTGTCCACGTAATTTATTTTTGATGTGTGGGAATAAGAAGAAGTCATTGGGTGCCAAATCAGGGCTGTACGGCGGATGACCCATCAGTTCGATCTTTCGCTCCGTCAGAAATGCCTTTGTTTGAGTCGATGTGTGAGAGCTCGCATTGTCATGATGAAGAATGATTCGCCTGTTCTTCTGCTTTTTTCGAATTTCTCCGATGACTTCTGGCAAACAAATGGTCGTGTACCATTCAGAATTGACCGTCTTGCGTTGCTCTAACGCCACTGTTGCCACATGACCGTTAATGCCGAAGAAACAGGCAATCATTTGTTTCGATGTGCTTCTTCCTCGAACAACTTTTGTTGATTTTGCCTCGTCTTGGAAGACCCATACAGTGTATTGCTGTTTTGTTTCCGGCTCATATGCATAGATCCATGATTCGTCACCTGTGTAGATGTTATACACAGCCTTTGATGTACCTTGAATGTATTTTTCCAACATTTCCTTGCACCAATCGACACGAGCCTTTTTTTGAGCGTTTGTCAGATTATGCGGGATCCAACGCGAACAAATTTTTTTTACGCTCAAATGTTCATGCAATATTTTATTGATGCTAGTCATACTAATGTCCAAAGACGCCTCTATCTCATGGGTATGTCACATGACGATCTTGCTTTATCAGTTCATGCACAGCATTGATCTTTTCTGGCACAACAACGGATTTTGGACGACCTGCACGGGATTCGTCCTGGATCGAACATCGACCACGATTAAATTCGTTATACCAATTTTTTACAGTGTTGTAGGATGGCGCTTTATCGCTGTATAAAGAATTAAGTTCATCGAAGCACTCTTGTCTTGACAATCCACGTCGAAAGTTATGAAAAATAATGACACGAAAATGTTCACGATTCAATTCCATTTTTTGACAGAGAAGAACTTTTCAATTTACTGTCAACAACACAAATAAAGCTATAATGGTAAATCGTCTGCTGAATTTATGTTTAAAAATATCAAACTTTCGATTAAAATCGTCTTCGGTCGCCTAGCAACACTTACTGTTGCCAAGGCCAGAAATATAAATAGCAACCCTCGTATAGATTTATATTAATCTCTCTCTCTCTCTCTGTGCATTCTCTCTTGTAGATATCATATCTATAACAATTTTAAAAATGCATGTTTGTAACATAAAAATGTTATATATATATATTCATATTTTTTATATAAATACTTTAAATATATTGTAATGTCTCATACTCAGCTCTTTCGATTTCCAGAGCCCTCGATGGGGAGGGTGAGTATGGAGACGATTGGTGCGAGGAGCATGCGGAGAAGCTGCGTTTTTGTTTGATAATTGATACTGATTTTTATACGCTACAGCGGCGCTAGAGTTTTAGCGAACCCAAATATGACTCCTTTGTAAATTCTTTAGTTCTTTGTTAGTTAAATGTTTTTGTGTCAAAATTTGGAGTCAGTAGTTTGTTTCATAACAAATTTATGTTCTGGTGGCAGCGGTGGGATGTTTTTATAATGCTTTGCATTAGCATCCACTGTGGAAATTAATTATGTGCACTATAATGATTACGTGCTGAAATGTTGGAATACAGGTAGGCCATTTTGATCAATCTTTCTCTGGCTACTATTAAAAATAAATAGTTGTATGTCATATAAATTTGTAGAATATTGAGTTCCAATCTTATTTACGCGGTTTTTCATGTTATATCAATTAATTTTGTTTATAAGTTTGTAAATGGTGTATTCCATCTTACAAAACCTAGTTTCTGTATTTCGTGTATTCGAATTTACAGTGTAATAATTTTTATAAGAAAAGTGTGTATTCTAAATGTGTATTTCATAATTTTTATGTGGTTGATGTATTTCAATTCACGTAGGAATATGTTAAAATAATTATGTTGTTATAGATTAATGTGTAAAAGCGAAAGTACACTTAAATACATATTTTTCAATGTTTCACTGATATATATATATATATATATATATATTATATATATATATATATATATATTATATATATATATATATATATATATATATATATATATATATATATATATATAAAGTAGATTTTATGAAAGGAATATACACTTTAGAAAGGTTTTGATTTCGTTATGTGAAAACGAAAGTATATTATTACAAAATAAGTTAGAATTTAAAGTAATGAGAGAATTTTATTGATGTGTTTGATTGTTGTTTGCAATATATCTAACTGATTTATTTGATATTTAAATCGCATGTTTTTTTCATTGTTAAGGATTTGAAAAGATATATTCCTTATGTTTAAAATATCTTACGTTATTATCATTATTTGATGTCTTGTATGATTAACTAAGTTTATTGATTTGAAATCGAAAGCTGATTTCTGGTTTAGATTAGTTAAATCTTTTAATTAGTATTGTTGCTATTACATACAAAAATGTTGTAGTGTTCTGTATTTTGAATTAAAAAAAATATGTATAATTTCATTTTCTGATTTAATATAGTAGTTTCTATATAAGCATATGATTTTATATAATGTATACTCTTAATTTACATTTTTGATTAATGACTCAATTTATCTGAGTATCAAACATTAGCTGGGTAATAGAAACTTCAAATCGAGAATAGAAGATTTAATATTAAACATGTTCTTTTCAAAATAATTGATTTTCCATTTATACACTATTTGTTGTATTACAATATAGTTTGTTTTCATTTAATTTTTTATTGATATCTTTTATATTAGTAGTGTGTGGTAAATAGTTTCAATAGTTATTTACGAAATTTTTCATATCAGTGGGTGTAGTCTGTTACTTTTTTCTCATTACTGCATCTCTTCTGAGATAAAACGTTTAGTAAATAAAATGGCTTTTTTAGCACGGGGAAAAAAAGAGAGATTTAGTAGAAGTAGCTGAAGAGTTAGGAGAAATAGTTCCAGATTCTTTTAAAATCCCAGATATTAAAAAAATTAATTTTAGCTAGTAAAAACTTTAATGAGGAAGAAGCAAAATGTATATTAGATAGGGTAATTGAGGAAAGAGTTAAAAGGGAACAAGAAGAAAAAGAGGAAAGAATTAGGCGAGAAGAACTAGAAAAAGAGGAAAGAATTAGGCGAGAAGAACTAGAAAAAGAAGAAAGAATTAGGCGAGAAGATCCAGAAAAAGAAAGAATTAGGCGAGAAGAACTAGAAAAAGAAGAAAGAATTAGACGTTAAGAAGGAAAACATATTTTGGAAATGAAACGTTTGGAAATCTCTTCAAATGCTGCAATTTCGAACCGAGAATCAGTTACAAATAGGACTGAACAAGCTCAAAAAATTCAGTTAATGCAAATAACACCAAAATTTGATGAAAAGAAAGATGTGATGAGTTTATACTTAATAAATTGTGAGCGTAGAGCAGAAATGGCTCATATTCCAAAAACGAATGGGTAGTTTATCTTGTAAGTGCTTTACCTTCAGTAATATCTAACATGTTAGCTGGAGAACCTCCAGAAAGGGCTGATGATTACGATTATGTAAAGGAACTTATTCTTAAACGATTCAAGTTAAATAGTGAAAAATAAAGACAATTGTTTCTTAAACACCAGAAAACGTCAGAGAAATCATGGAGAAATTATGCACAAGAATTGAATAGTTACTTTACGGAATTAGAAATAACGACGTTTGAACAGCTTAAGGAACTAATGGTAACAGATCAATTGGTACGTCGAGTGCCAATTGAAATTAAAGAACATTTTTTGGCGGAATGGCTTAAAATAAATTCTCCGTATGATCTGGCAGAGAAAATAGATGAATATGAAAGTGTAAGAGATAGTTTTAAGACGAAAGATTTTACAAAACTTCCTCGAAATAATTTTGGTTTTCGTCAACAAAATGAAAACCGTGCCTTTAAGTTTAATGAAGTAGTTCGGAATAATAAACCTCATGTTCCTAAAAGAGTCGAGAATAAAAAATCTAATTATTCACATGAATAGGAATTTGCAAAACGAAAGCAACTCCGATGTTATGAGTGTGGTTATTATAGTCATTTGCGGCCTCAGTGTGACAAAATAAAAAAGAACTTAGAATCAGTAGTATCTAATGAAATTGCTAAAAGTACATTTAATGAGTTAATGGCTCCTTACACTAGTATCGGCACTTTTAATGGAATTCGAATGCCTAGACACTGGAGCAACTCTTGATTTGATTTTGGAAAATACGTGAAACCTGATATGTACACTAAGGAAAAGGTTTGTCTAAGAACACCTCTTGATGAAACTTTAGTATGCTTACCTATTGTTGAGGTTGAAATAAATTGTGAAAAAGGTCACATTTTGACAAAGGCAGCAGTTCTTCGAGATTCTTTGGATGAAGGAAGATATTTACTAGGTAACAAAACAGCCGCTTGAGGAAACTGAAAGGCATGAAGAGGTGAAAATACATATGATAAATGTTATAAAAATTCGAGCTCAAAAGAGACGTAAGGAAAATAGCACGAATAAAGAAATTATTGATTCTGAAATAGAATCCTCTAGGTCTTACCTCAAAACTAAACAAAATGAAAACTTTGAGCAAAATGCCACCATTAGAAACCGAAATTGAAGGGATGGATTTGATAAAGACATCTCCAGAAGAATTTGCTCGGGAACAAAAAATGGGCGAAGATTTGAAACCAATTTATGAGCAAGCTAAACGACAATCTTCAAAAGATAATAAGTATATTACAATAAATCAAATGTTGTTTTATAATAAAATGGACAATGATGGAACTGAAAGAAGATTATTAGTTGTCCCCAAGAAGTTTCGCAACCAGCTAAAACGGATCTGCCATGAGGTAACTGCAGCTCATTTAGGTATAACTAAAACAAAAGATATGTTATGCAATACTTTCTACTGGCCTAACTATTTCTTTAAAGAAATAGAAAATTTTGTTAATTTTGTGACAAATGTCAACGAGTAGGGAAGCCTCAAGATAAGAAAAAGGCTCTTTTGAAACTGGTTCCAGTAATTCCGGAAATTTTTACAAGAATTAACGTTGATGCATGTGGTCCTTTACATGCATCAACGTTAATTCTTGTGTAACTTCCTGTGTAACCTTATTCTGTAATGTTCCTTATTCTGTAACTTCCTGTGGTAACCGGTATATTATAACAGCTATTTGCATATCATCCAAGTATCCAGATGCCATCCCAGTACCAGATATACGTTCTACTACTGTGGTTGATACTTTTCTTCAGATATTTAGCCGCATGAGTTTTCCTAGGGAATTGCAAAGTGATCAAGGAACATCTTTCATGAGTGTTCTGACATCAGAATTTATAGAAAAATTTGGTTTTAAAGTAGTGCATAGTTCTGTTCAGCATCCCCAAAGCAATCCTGTTGAGAGATTGCATGGAACTTTAAAGAGGATACTAAAAGTCCTTTGTTTAGAAAAGGGTACACATTGGGAGATTTTTACCTCAGGCACTTTTTGCACTTAGAACTTGCATTCATGATAGCACTGGATATTCTCCTGCAGAATTAGTCCATGGTCGGAACTTAAGAACACCCATAACACTATTATATGAAAATCCAACTGGTAAAAAACCATTGAAGAAGATAGTGTGATTGCTTACGTTTTTAATATTTTGAATATAATGAAAAAATGCCAAGAATTAGCTGTGCAAAATATGACAGATGCTAAAGAAAAACAGAAACTTTGGTATGACCGTAAGGCTACGAAAAGATAATTTAAAGAAAATGATCTTGTGCTAGTTGTTGCACCTTCTAGATCAAATAAATTTTCTGTTCATTGGATAGGTCCAGAAAAAGTAGTAAAATGACTATCGGAAACAAATCACATAATACAATTTCCCGATAAAGAAAAATTACATGTAAATATGTTAAAACCCTATTTTCAGCGTTCAGAAGATGTTAGTTTAATTTTTACCTGTAATTCTGATAATTAAGATATTGATTCTGAGAATGAAGATATCCCAAGTTTTGAAATTAATTCATCTACCCTTTTAAAGACTTTTCCTGAAAGCTGTTTTAATGAAAAATTAGAGGATGAGCAGAAGAAGCAATTGAATAAACTTTTGATTCAATTTATTGATATTTTTTCAAATGAACCGGGTTGTACAGAACTGGCTGAACTGAACATCGAGTTAGAATCTGATAAACCTATTATAACTAAACCATACCGAATGTCTCCACGACAGACAGAAATTCTGAAATCGGAAGTAGACAAGATGATGAAATTGAAGGTGGTGGAACCAGGTGAATCCGATTACACATCACCTTTAATATTAGTTGAAGCTCCTGGAAAAGAACCTCGTCCGCGCATTGATTATCGCAGGTTAAATGAGGTTACCAGAACGCAATATTATCCATTGCCGAATATTGAAGAGCACATTGAATCTGTTTCGAAAGCGAATTTCATATCTTTATTAGACTTAACACGAGGTTATTGGCAAATACCTTTGAGTCCGAAGGCTCAAAGATATGCTGCATTTACTACGACATTTGGTGTTTATAAACCTTTGAGAATGGCATTCGGTTTGAAGAATGCCCCTTATTATTTCAGTAAGTTAATGGCTGAGTTATTAAAAAATTGCGAACATTTTGCTGTACCTTATGTAGATGACATAGCTATATATTCTATTACTTGGTATGATCACATCCAACATCTTAAATGTGTACAGGAGAAGATTCGATTTGCGAAATTGACTGTAAAACCCTTAAAGTGCAAATTCGCTCAACTTCGTGTTAAATACTTGGGACACTGTGGGACAAACTCAAAGAACACCAGGCAATATTAAAGTGAAAGCCATCACCGAATTCGAACGTCCCTCAAGTAAAACCGAAGTACGTTTTCATAGGTCTTATTGAATACTATCGCAAGTATATACCAGAATTTTCGGTAGTTGCTGCGCCTTTAACCGACCTGCTAAAAGAGAAGTCTAAGAGGGGAACTATAATATGGAATAATACACTACTGGTCATTAAAATTTCTACACCAGGAAGAAATGCAGATAACAAATTGATATTTATTGGACAAATATATTATACTAGAAATAACAAGTGATTAGATTTTCAAAAAATTTGGCTGGATATAGATCCTGAGAAATTAGTACCCAGAACAACCACCTCTGGCAGTAATAACAGCAGTTTTACGCCTGGGCATTGAGTCAAACAGAGATTGGATTGCATGTACAGGTACAGATGCCCATGCAGCTTCAACACGATGCCACAGTTCATCAACTGTAGTGACTGGCGTTTGGTGACGAGCCAGTCGCTCGGCAACCAATGACCAGACGTTTTCTATTGGAGAAAGATCTGGAGAACGTGCTGGCCAGGGTAACAGCCGAACATGTTCCGTATCAAGGAAGGTCCGTACAATACTGGCAACATGCGGTCGGGCATTATCCTGCTGAAACGTAGGGTTTCGCAGGGCTCGAATAAAGGGTAAAACCACGGGTCGTAATACACCAGAAGCAAAGAAAGGCAATAGTGCACGTTACCAGAAATGTAACGTGCATTGTTCAAAGCACCGTCAATGCGAACAAGAGGTGACCGAGACGTGTATCCAGTGGCACTCCATACCATCACGCCAGGTGATGGGCCAGTATGACGATGACGAATGCACGCTGCCAGTGTGCGTTCACCACGATGCCGCCAAACACGGATGTGACCATCATGATGCTGTACACAGAACCTGGATTCATCTGAAAAGATGACGTCTTTGATGAAAGATAATTCGTGCGCCCAGGTTCGTCGTTGATCACACCATTGAAGGCGCTCTTTTCTATGACGCAGCGTCAAGGGAAGCCGCAGCCATGGTCTCCGAGCTGAGAGTCCATGCTGCTGCAAACGTCGTCGAACTGTTCGTGCAGACACTTGTCTTCCAAACGACCCCGTTTTTTGACTCACGGCTCGTGACGTGGTTGCACGATCCATTACGGCCATGCGGATAATATGCCTGTCTTCTCGGCTGCTAGTGATAGGTGGCCGTTGAGATCCCGCATGGTATACGCTACAATTTGACCTTTATCAAAGTCAGAAACGTGCTGGTACGCATTTCTCCTTTTTACACGAGGCATCACAACAACTTTTCACCAGGCAACAACGTTCAATTGCAATTTGTGTATGAGGAACCGGCTGAACAATTTACTCATTTAAACACAATGTAGGTGTCGCTACTGGCGCCTGCTTTGTCTGAATGCGCTGAAAAGCTAATCATTTGCATATCACAGCACCTTCTTCCTTTCGTATAAATTTCACGTCTGTTGCATGTCGCCTTCTTGGTGTAGCAAATTTAATGGCCAGTAATGTAATTGCGAAAAGGCATTCGTAGAAGTGAAGAAAACATTATAAATTAACATTAATAAAGAAGCCTGTACTTTACAGTCCATACTTTCAAAAACCATTTATTATTCAATGTGATGCCTCAAACTTAGGAATAGGTGTAGTTTTATCTCAGAGAGACCAAAATGAAAATGAACAGCCTATCCTGTTTCTGAGTAAAAAATTTTCATAGTTTGAGAAAAATTATAGCACTATAGAAAAGGAATGTGCAGCAATAATCTTTGCTGTTTCTAAATTAAAAAATTATTTAGATGGTCAGTATAAATTTGCTATCGAAACTGATCACAATCCTTTAATTTGGTTAAAACATCATACAGGACCTAATCCCAGACTTTTAAGGTGGGCTTTGGTACTTCAAAGCCTAAATTTTGATATTTTTCACAGAAAAGGCAAATTACATCAGAATGCCGATAGTCTCAGTAGAATGCTGAATAACCAAACATAATTATTTTCTTTTTTTCTCAAATATATTAAATTAAAATGTTTTCTTTTAGTATAAATTTCAATTATTGTTTCATGCGTACATAATTTCTTGAAAAAAAGATTATAGTATTTTTATAATAATAATGTGTATCTATTTGTAAATTTAGCTAGTGTTGCAAATTCTACCGTGTTACATAATTATTTTTTGTTTTTTGATATATTTTTATTTTACATTTAATATTATATAATTCCATATAATTTTGTGTATCAGCCAGAGTCCGATTGATCAGGGCTATCTGTAATACTAAATTTTGCTCTTTGTTGTTTGTGTGTGTGTTTTTTTCTTTTATTTGCAGGTTGATTTCCGTAGAATGAAAAGAAAAAAAAAACTACGGGTAAGGGAGGAATATTTAGTCTGTAATATCTCATACTCAGCCCTTTCGATTTTCAGAGCCCTCGATGGGGAGGGTGAGAATGGATACGATTGGTGCGAGGATCAGTTGGAGAAGCTGCCATTTTGTTTGAGGATTGATATTGATTTTTATATTCTACGGCGGCGCTAGAGTTTTAGCGAACCCAAATATGACTCCTTTGTAAATTTTGTTCCTTGTTAATTAAATGTTTTTGTCTCAAAATTTAGAGTCAGTAGTTTGTTTCATAACAATATACTAAACTATATTACTTCATAGTATTTAGACATAATGCCCTGATAAATGAAGGATAATTAAGTTAAGAAATGTATACGTTTACTCTATAGATGTTACTGGGTCTATTAAAATGAAGGGCAACATATCTAATGTATTTAATTGCAGATTATTTGGATTGATAATGCGATCTTTTAAAATTTAATATGTAAAAAATATTAAAAAATGATAGTGCAGATGCTATACTATTATGACGTATTCATTTAAAATGTAAACTTATTTTTTTGTCCCGTACATATTTTTCTCAAGTTATATCAAAACTGGTCTTAGGAAGGTGATTATTATAAATGAATAAAAAATAAAAATGTTAAAGACAGCGAGCTATATATTTTAAGTCAAATAATTAAAGTTGATATTCAGTCAAATTGGAAGAAAATGAGGCAGTAATGTGGATAAGGAAAAATATTTGTAAAATCTTAAAACATAAATCTTCTTCAGATCCCAATATCGAAACTGGAAATCTATTTGCCTATAGATCTATTTGGAAACTCGAAATAAAGTATCTAAAAAAGTGCTCAACAATGGCCACTGAAAAATGTGGGATTCTACTTCTATTCCACGATGTATAAATTTTGTTCCTCATGAGTATTTATTGATCAATTTTAACATCACGTGTTTAAAAATAAATTCAAACAAACTGAAAAGTTTCATTTATATCTACTACAATTTCTCTACTTTGTCTTTCCGAAGATAACTCAAGATTTATATCACCAATACATTTACAATATCCTTGAGCAGTTAAACTCATTATATATAGAGTAAGATTTTTCATCTTTTAACCGTGACCTTGTTTCGATCTCGATTGTTTCCGAATCATTTGTCTTATCAATAATAAGACAGCTATTTATACATTTTGTTTACCAATATTGATATAGTTCTGCTTCTACTATAAAGTGGTGCTATTGATTAAACTCCAGTTATAAGAAGCGAGATTTTTAAAGCTAATAATCCTCTTATTTAAAATTTAACGAAAACCAGTTTCTTTTTAATACGCTGCTAAAAGAAAAAAATGGGAACATTATGGTTTCAAGGATTGTATTCAATAACAATAAATAACACCACATTTAAATCAAAATAAAAATAAACAAAGAAAAAGTTTAATGAACATCTCAATATTCATAAATTCAAAAACTAGAGAAAAAAATTTAAAGGGAGAAATCCTGCTTTTGTAAAAGTTATATTTTCCTTGTATCGGTCGTAATTCAAATTGTGGCACAGATGCTGTATAATCCATGATGCCAAATTCTGAGATTGGCGGATTTTTTTATGAATCTGGCAACCTCGTTTTTATTACGTCATACATGTGGAGAACTATAAGAATTATGCAGAAAATTCTATTTTGATTACCCTAGTATTTATTTCATCGCCCACTTCACGATACACAATATCATGGCAATATTTCTTCATCGCCAAAAGAATACAGAATTTGGAATCATGGATTAAACGGCACTTGTTCCCAAATTGTTAATTTTCGTTTTCAAAAAGACACATGAAAATTCACAATGTGAATAACCGAAATCAATAATGTTTTATCGAAATATCTGGTCTCGGGCAAACACAAAGAAGCGCTGCGCTTTTTTCTGAAATAGCAGGAAACATCATTGTTGCTGAATCGATTATCAGAAACAGGCTCTGAGAAATTATTTTGAGTTAGAAGTCGCCTAGGACAAGCTTACCTTTGTGCTATCACAGCAAAATGATAAATATAGTTTATAGTTTGTTAAGATTCCATCACTGTGGCTTCTCAGCTTAAAATATTTCAGTTTGGTAACAAGACATGAGATCACAGGGCAATTTATCAAAAGTAGATTTTTTGAGGGTGGTTCCTATTCACATAAGTCCATTGTGTACATTCCGCTGACTTAGCACCCGGATTGAAGAAAGAGGGGGATTCAAAAAAATTGTTCAAGATTGCATGAAAACTGTTAGAAATCGACTGCCGTTATGGGCGAGTTATTGGTTAATCTGAAGATACATGACAAATCTGGAAAAAATATTTCACTTTAACAAGATGTAAGGTTTCAAACCAAATAATTAGAAATGAGTTACATCATGGTGGTCAAAAGTAGGTTTCTTCAGCTTTATGAGTGTAGGCCTAGGCCAATATATATATATATATATATATATATAATATATATATATATATATATATATATATATAATTTTTTTAAGTTGATATCTCTAGTAACTATTTTGAACTTTCCGACTCATTTAGATCATGAAAATGAAAATTTTTATATAGAGGTGTGATGAAGGCAGGATTAAAAATAGAAAAACTTGTGACAAACAATCAAAAAATTAAAAACAGAAAAGGTGATATTCTGTAGCATAATAATGCCAAATCGCAGTTCTCTCGCAGTGAAATTTGAGAAAAATTAAATAGAAATGGAAGTCATTACAATAGGTGCTTCGTTTTGAAGTGGTTGCCGGCTGGCTGGTTTCTGAGGTTCCTGGATCGTCGATCCTCAACCCTCTTCTGTAACTAGAGTGAGCGGTGAACAATGGCTGATACTGATTGGCTGAAAGTGATGCTGTGCATTTAAGGGGCTGGGCTTATAGATTTCTTCAATTTCTTAAAATTTGGACATTTAAAGCTTAAATTTATATATAAAATACTAAATTAAAGTTATAAAAGTTTAAAAGAAAAATAATTTTTTTAAAAGTTTAACATTATCTATAACATTATCATTTTAAATCTAGATATATATTTAAACGAGCTGGGTTAGTACTATATACATGGGTTAGGTACTGTTACACTATGTGCTCTAATTTATAGGATTAGTAAAAAACATATACAAAAAGAAGCTAAGATAAGATAATTTTTACACACAATTACAGAAATATTTACAAAAATTATAAATCCTATTTCTTCGTTTATTTTTTTATTTTTATTTATTTATTTATTTTTTTTAAGGCCTAAATACGTACATGAGGTTTACCTTTGCTTTATATATATATATATATATATATATATATATATATATATTCTTCTGGTTATATAGGTTTATATTAATTATATACAATGTTATTAATTTCCGAGTATTACTTAAAATTTATTTGCTCATGCATGTTTTCATGTTGGTTGGTGAGGAAACTTTTGCGAATATTTTAATAAAATTTGGAGACGTTGTCTATTGCTTGTGCTTAGGTCGTTATAGGACGAAATATTAATTATTGATTGATTTTTTCTTTTATTAAGATTTTTAAACATATTGTATGTTGGCAAAATATGTTCGAATCATTGGTATTTTGGTTGCTTTCCTAATTTTTTCATTCCTATAGTACCATGGTGCTTTCACCGCTAGCCAAATAGTTTTATTTTGCAGGGTTTCTAGTTTTTTTATTTTTGTATCATGGGTATAGCCCCAGACGGGACAGGCATAGGACAGTAGTGGTCGGAGATATGCTTTGTAAATGAGCATTTTATTATATAATGATAGGTTAGAGCTCCATTTTAGGAGCGGGTAAAGTTCCGCTGCTCTTTGCTTAAATTTATTTATTTTATTACTGAGATGGGGATTCCATTTCAGTTTTTTGTCTAGGGTGGCGCCTAAATATTTGCAGGTTTGGGACCAGGGGATACTTTTTCCGTTTATTTTTATTCTTTCAGCTGTTTTTTCGTAAATATGATAGCTACACTTTTATTTTCATTTACTAGTATTTTCCATTTTTGGAACCATAGCTGAAGACGCTGTAGGTGACTGCTTAGTGAAATGCTTGACATTTTCCTGTGTTGTGTAGTTATCATAGTAATCTGCGAATAGATGCTGAGATGTTTGTGGGTGTAAAATTGGTCTTATTGTGGAATATGTAGTACCTATGCGAACGTGGAACTTTCGTCCCAAAAGATAGAATATCATGAGTCTAATGAGTGGGTCTGGTAGACCAATTTGTATGAGTTTAAACACAAGCCCGCCTATCCAAACTCTATCGAAGGCCTTGGCAATGTCCAACAGAAACTGCACCAGCACTTTTTCTGGTTTGAAAACTGCTTGTAATAGTTTCTCCTATTCTCATTAATTGATGAGTAGTAGAGTGGTGTAGCCTGAAACCATGTTGTTCTGGTATCAGTATATTATTTTCATTCAGAATTTTATCCAATCTGTTTAGAATTATGCCTTTTGCAATTTTGCTAAGTGAGGGCAGTAGGCTGACGGGCCTATAATTTGATGGCAGGTGATTTCCTGTTCTAGTTTTTGGAATGGGCACTACCGAAGCGGTTTTCCATATTTTGGGGAAATAAGTTAGTTTAAGAATCTGATTTATTAGCATGGTGATTTTGAATAGGGTTTTTAAGGGGGGGGGGGCTTTTTTAATCATTTTATTTGTGATGCCATCCATGCCTGGCGTTTTTTGGTCTTTCATTTTCTTAATTATTGCCATGACCTCCGAGGAAGTGGTGCTTTCTATAGCTTATGTGTGTGGTCTGGAGAGAAATCTGAGTATTGTTTGAGCGACTTGATTTTCAGTGTGTGAGTCGTGTAGATCATGTGTAGTGAATTGTTTTTGAAAAACATCGGCGATCGCCTCTGTTTTTTCTTTATCCGTGTAGGCTATGTTATTTGGGCCTTGAATGGGCAAATAATGTTGCGCTCTTTTTTTTTTTTTTTTTTTTTTTTGGAAATACCGACGACCTTCCAGATAGAGCGGTCGTGTGTATTTAAAGATTGTAGTTTTTCTCTCTATTGTGTGTTGTTGTATTCGCTAATCTTGGCTCTGAATTCCTGGTTTGCTTTATTGTATTGCCTTTTAATTCGGGGGTCTCTGCTTTGTTGGAATTCTTTTTGTAGATTATTTCTAGTTGTTTTCAAAGTTTTGAGATACCGAGGGAGAGTGGGACTGGGGCTAGCTGGCTTTTCTGATTCGCGGTGTGCTTCAAGTAGCTCCGCCTCCAAGCGTATCGTTTCAGCTTCGAGATCGTCTCCCGTGTGGGAATTGTAATATGAAAAGGGTTTACTTTTTAATATTTGATTATATTTAATCCAGTCCGTGTTATGTAATTTGGGTGTTTTATTCAGAGGAAAATTTAATTTGAACTCGATCATGACTGGATTATGATCTGAGCTGAGTTCTGGTAACGCGTAGATATTTGTTTGGAAATTCATTCCTCTGATAAGTGCAATATCTATTGTTGAGGCTGTATTAGCGATAAAATGTGTAGGTGTGTCAGGTGCATGGATGTTTATATCAGCTTTTTGAGCAAAAGAATTTATAATTTTTCCGGTTTTGTTTGAGTTTCTGTTGTTCCATGCAGCGTGTTTCGTGTTCAAGTCTTCACAGATTACAATATCATAGTTGATTGATAGGAGTGTTTCTAAATCCATATTTATGTGTTGGTATTGTGGTTTGGGTCGAATGTATGTGGAGCTGAAAGTAATGTGGGTTAGGGTTGGCAGGGTTACTGTGATCATAGTAGCTTCCACTGTGTGGAGTTTGTGGGTGTTGTTTCTGTAGTGTGGGAGACTATTTTTGATAAAAAATTGCTGTCCCACCTCCGTTTAGTGAGGCATTTCCTGGACGTAGGTGCTTCGTTTTATTCCCAATTTACGACCACTCATGATTTTACTTTCTATTGGCTAGTCCTTAACACGATACCATAAACGCATATTTTTTATCCTCCTTTAAGAACTAAAGTTTTTAATTTTTTGTTTAGAATTCATTTTCATGTCTTTTTTTCTGCGTTTAATTTCATACTTTTTTTATTTTATATTTGAATAACTTGTATCATTAGAAAATCGTAATCCTTATTAATTGTGGATAACTAAAGACACTACTAATATTGAGATCCTGTGTTTCTTTCAAACAATTCGTGTAGAATTTCTCTCACCCAATTTATCTTTTGTCTTATATCTCATGTCTCAGAGTATATTCAATAGTATTAAATTCAAACATCATAAGTTTTTTTTAAGGAATAATTGTGGTTTAAAACCAACTTATGAATTGATGACCAAGGAATAATGCACTTATACAACTACGATTGCAGTTATGCTGCCGAAAAAAATTATATCTACCTCATTTTGGCATACATGCTTTCTTATGGCAGTACAGGCAAATGGCATAAATACAATACAGGCGCATGGCATAATTGAAGAAAGTCAAGAATATGTACTTGATGACTTGAGTGAAGATCCACGAATTTTGACTAAAAATTCCATTATTTGCCGGAATTTCCCTTCAGGTCTTTTTGAATAAGGATTCAGATGTGATTTGAACATAAGAATTATCGGATAATTTAATAAATGAGAATGAAAAAGAACATTCTGATGTTAGATAAAAAGAAAATGGCTTCATGATTGTGGACCACTTACAAAACAACCATGTTAATGGCTAATAAGTTTGCCATGCTTTTTTCGAGAAAAAAAATGGTGAAATGCTTTACTACATCGAAAAAAATGTGTTTTTGTTATTATAATTTGAAATAGAATAAAATAAGTAATTATTTTGCATGAGTTTCAACAATAAATTCAAAGTAAGAGATGTTTTAAGTAGAAATATCGTGTGCATACTTAATAATTTTTCCCTGTTAACACTATTTATGAGAGAACAGTTTTGGTAAGATGAAAATGAACTTTAAGAACTAACAATTATTCTTCTATTTGATGATGTTTCGAATTTACGAATCATTTTACGGTGTCTACTAGTTCGTAAAAAAGAGAGTCTACTGTATCTCATTCACCATGCTCGCTTCATATTACGTTATCGGATTTACGAATCATTTTACGGTGTCTACTAGTTCGTAAAAAAGAGAGTCTACTGTATCTCATTCACCATGCTCGCTTCATATTACGTTATCGGATTTACGAATCATTTTACGGTGTCTACTAGTTCGTAAAAAAGAGAGTCTACTGTATCTCATTCACCATGCTCGCTTCATATTACGTTATCGGATTTTCATGTGTTCCGATAGGTACTTTTTATGGGAGGGGGGGACTAAAAGTTTGGTGACGATACCCAAAATGCTATCGCCAGATTTTTTAAACAAAAAATCAACTATTTTTTAGTTCCAGCATTAAACATTTATCTACTATTAGCAAAAGTTTCTGATGGTGAGGAGAATTACATCATTGATTAAAAAAAAAATTGGTTAAATGTAAAGTAAAAAAACTATGAAATAACTTTTTGATCCCGCTAACATTATAATACTTTTATAATTTAAGCAAAGGAACAAGATACGTCAATTTTTATGTACTTCAAAATCTACCAAACTGTTTTATGGTGAGTTATAATGGAAGCAGGTATTTCCTGCCTTTATTCTCTATTAAAATTTTCTTTAATTTTCATGTAAAAATTTGAAAATAATCGTTTAGGGAATAACTTTGCTACATTCTATTGTGTAAAATACATTGTATTGTGTCTATGAATATCTATATGAATATATTCATAGAGCAATTGTTTGGCAGTAGCTTCTGTAAAACGAAGTTATTTACTTTTATCAACATATTCATGATAATTAAGACCTACTTCCCATCGTTCAATAAAAGTTATTACATTCGTAAAAAACTAAATGTTTTTAACTAAAGTAAATATAAACTAAATGTTTTTACTTAAAAACACTTTCTTTCAAAGGAGAGAAATATTAAAATAAATACTCGTTTTTAAAAATATTTGTGAAGTAACCAGCGTAAAGAAATGTGTGTGTGTTTAATTAAAAGGGAATCCACTAAATAATTAAACAAGAAAAAAGATACAATTTTCCCAATTACTATTTTCATATTTATATATATAATGTGCATTCCTCTATTTTAAATAAATTTTATTAAAATAGTTTCTAAACTCTTTAAAAATCTGCCACCTATATTTTGAAACTACCGCTTTTAATATTTTCAATGAAGAATATTCTTTATTATAGAAACAAAAAATAAATTAAAGGAACAATTTTTATACTTATGGTGAATATATCACGCTAAAGTTGCTCTCATTAATACTCACACTAGTAAGAAAACATATTTTCTATGCACAAAATCTTTTTCGCAGAATAATTTTAGAGAGATTCCCCCTTTCGGAAGTTATAAATATTTCATCTGTTGAAACTAAGTGTTTTCGCTTTGTTAAGAATGAAAGGGAATAAATAATGAAAAATTTCAAATTATATATTCGTATGACATTTTCCGATAATGTTGTCCTCATTAGACATTGATCTGTATTGATCGCATGACCGACTTGATTCATTCATTTCATATAAAAATTAGGGTCTATATAAAAAATAAGATTATGCTTTATATTTTTATAATATAAAAAAATAAAAAAATTTATATTATTTAAATTATTGACCGTTAAATACTTTTTATTGTGATTAATTTAACTGCAAATATTAGGTAAGTACAAATTATATATAGGGATTTTGATAAATGTAATTCTTTGTGAAATATAGCATGGGAAAAAGCAGATTTTCAAGTTTGTTTCACCTCGTAACAAATGTTGTAAGTACTGTGTTTCTTTATACGATGAATACACGTGCCAGATGTCATGGTTTGACTGTGATAATCACGATTTTCTTACTAAATCCCGGTATCCTGGTTGGTTGATTCACTCTCCGGTAAAAATTAGATGTAACTTTATCGATGACCAAAATACTGTGAAAGATTATTTAAAATAATTTGTTATTTATTTCTGTACTGTATGAAAAGATGACACTAATACTTATTTAACAATAAACTCCTTAGTATATAAAAACTAGAATAAAGATTAAATGATTAATGATGTAAGATAAAATAATTATTGACCTGTGGTGACATGGAAGTGAAACTTAGAATTTCACTGATAATGATCAATGCAACTTAATAATCTTTGAAAATTTTTTAATAATTATTATACCAATAAAAGTAGATAATTCGCTATGATGAATGAGGAACAATAATAAATAGTATCCTTTAATCAAGCAGAAACAAATCGTTTGATTTATTAAATTTGGAATGCTCAGAATAGTTGGTTCATATGAAAAGAATAGATGAAAATAAAGTTTCTAGAAAAATGGTAGACTGGAGTCATTTGAACCAGACTAATAGAAGGACCTAAAAAGTACGGTTTGATGATGCAATCAAAGATTCAACCACCATGAAAATAAAGAACCGGAAATCCAAAGCCAAGAATCGAAAAGTTCAGAGTAACATTGTTCAACAAGCCAAGGCTCGTACCGGACTATAGAGTTGTGAAAGAAGATTAAGGACATGAAGACATTCGATTTTTTGAGGTAGCAAATATTAATTTGCTAGTCACTCTGCTGTTACTTTATGAACAAGATTGCTAATTTGACTCATGTCGCTTAAAGTGGATTCTGTACTAGAGCAAATATTTGGACACAAAATAGAATTCGAATTTTCTTTAACTAAACGACAGAGCGTTAATCATTCAGCTGCAAATTCGAAACTATGCATTTAATTGATATTCGGTAAAATAACAGTTTGTTTTAAGTGTTTTTCATCTTTAAAAATTTGACATCTCAGAAACTTTTAATACAGACATATATTAAGCAAGTCCTGTTATGAGTTAAATGTATAGTAAATTTATATTATAGTAAATTTTGTGATGCATGCAGTATAATACCATTTAAGCATTTTCTTAAAGACAGGTGTGTTTTAAAATATTCATAACAAAGCGCAAAATTATCTAATTGATTATTTAGCAGTCTTGGGTTACAACTAACTATAGTGTCTAAATTTCACTTGACTATTTCACTATAGAATCCTAAGCACTTTATCATTACGATACCTCGATGTTTTTGAAAATTCGATATCCGCTTATTATTGTTTTCGCTGAATTAGTGCGAAAAGTGGTAGAACAATGATAAATCATACTAAACTTTAATAATGAAAAACTTGTAATTCTTTTTACAAGTATTGATTTCGTATTTACTTCGCAAGGACTTTTCACAGATATTGAGCAGCATTTACAAACCACAAGAGAGGAAACTTGAAGTTCAAAAATATACATCCTGATAAATTTGATGAAGAAATTAGAAGCATAACAACTATCTCCCTTATTTAGCTATCGTTGTGTCCAATATCTCTCGTATATGATTGTAATCTTATTTTCGTTATTTACTGACCTGAAAGATTCTTTACAGATATTGGGTACATTTTACGTGTTTCAAGGAAAGAAACTTGAAAAAGCACAAACATTTAGTGAAATAATCCCATCGCGGTGCTGAGAGCGCCATCTTTAAACAAGAGATAGTTGATAATTTGTATGGAATGTATAAAAACATACAGAGGCTATTAACACATTTTTAGAATGATTTCGAGATCGTTTAATTAATGTTTAAAAATGTAAAGATTATATTTTTTAATGTTCGATCTGATAGCCTTTTTTTCTGGACAATAAGTCTGCATCGTGATTTCCAAGATAGAAGAGCTTTTCGCAATATTTCCAGGGGTATTGCTTTCCATTTCTCTTCCACTACTTTCCAGAGTCCATCTATCGTGGTGGGTTTGCGTTTAAAAAGAGCCTTTTTTAACAGACCAAAAGCACAATAGTCTATAGGTGAGACGTCAGGAGACTTCGCAGAGATGTGGTGAAAATGTATACATGCAATACCTGAATTAGTCATCATTTTTTTAAGGAATGCAGTGGTAGTTTTCGATATGACTTATAGCTTTGTCTTGATGAAGTTTCTCTCTTTGAAAGTCATTGGGATAAAAAAATGGAATTTCTTTTGTGAATATTGGGCGTAAAACCTTCTCCTGATAGTACGATGAGTTGATTTTAAAATTTCTTTCCACTCTTCTTATTTTTAATTTCCCATTGTAGGAGAAACCGGCGACAATCATAACCCCTTACTGAAACTTTCTTTACATTGACAGAAACGGGTTAGTACATTTTTTTCCCTCATTTTCTATACTATAAAAAGACCTTTTTTTGTTAAAGTCATTTAGGTAAACCGATGCTTCATCAAGGGTCACAATGGTTTTCCATTTATCTCCTGCTAAGTGGTTTTCCTACAGGATTCTACAAAATGTTTTGCGTTGAGCCACATATTTTGACAAAAGCTGGTGAACATTATGTTTTTTAGCATTTTTAAGTTGTAAATACTAGTTTATTATTTTATTTATTGTTGCTACAGATGTATCTAAAGACTTTGCAATTGATTTTTATGTTGGCGGATTTTCTCTTGTTACTAGCGATTTCACCTTAGAAACATTTGAAGCAGTACCTACCTTTTACGGATATTCGTTTGGACTCTTCTTTTTATGTAGAAATAATGATTGACAGTTTTTACATGTCCAATTAATAATATTGCTTATTTTGCACTTAGAAATTTTAATATCATGCATTTCACAACGTTTTTGAATTCTGGAATAAGAACGTTTATCTTCGGAAAGCGCAAAAACATACCCTTCAGTTCACAGCAAGTTTATATGTGACATTTTGAAAGAAGAATAAATTTAAAAGTAGCAGACGATATTTCTCATTTTAAATAATAAGCTGTTGCCAAAAATTTTTATTCTAAAACATTAACTTTTTTTTTAATTCGTTATCGAAATCGTTCTAAAAATATGTTAATACCCTCTGTATTTTTGATTCTGTCGATAAGAAACGATCATTCGATTCTTTTGCACACGTATATTAACAAATATTCAAGAAGAAACCAGAAGCATAAGAACAGTTGCTTGTTATTTGTTAAATAACAAAATAATAAAGATATTGAAAATGAGCAAAATAATGTGTGAAATTTAGTTATAATCCAACATAAATACCTTAAATAGAATTTTGAATAATTAATGTGATCTTATTTATACTTGAATATGATGCAAGTATTGTATTATGCAAATTAAAACTGGAAAAAATGATTTGATACTTATTGTTGAGTTTTTGTTTTTCATTCATAAAAAATATTTTACCATATCATAAATAAGAGAATACCAAAAATGTTCTGGAATTACGTAGGATGACAAAGAAATGTGTAACACATTTTCTTTTAATAATAATATGGACAATAATCAAGACATTTATACATAGAATAATTCACATAGTAATTTTCACTGTAAAAGGTTAATAAATTATTGATTACAACCACAATAGATATATTCGTCCATATAGGACGCGAAATAACGTATCTTTGTTGTATTTTCCATGTGGCCAAGGATGCACATGAAGAAGCCAACAGGCAAAACGAGCATAAAATTTTTTGAATTTATCAAGTCGTTGATTTAAATTTATCATTATTTTAAGAATTATTAAGCATCCAAGTATGTCAGAAATGTAACTTGGAATCATGTTTGTAAATGTTAGAAACATAAATTTTGGGAATTATAGTTGATCATCGACATATTTAAATACATATAATTTGGGCTTTCTAATCAAATTTTGCCTGTAGTCATTGATGTGATGTTTTATAGTTTAGACAGTAAGCGGCTTATAATCACAATGCTAATAGTGACTCGCTAAATTATACCTTTAATAGTGTTCAATTGATTTTCATATGTTAATTACGAAGTACATAATAGATTTTTCCAATAACAATTGCCAAAAATCAGCAACCGTTATATCATTTTTGATGATCATGAAAGGTAAATTAAAAATGAAAAACATTTCAAGATAAAATTTTTTCATTTTTACTTTTACCTTTTTTTTTATCCGTTTGTAGTAAGCTATCAGTTGAAAATTGGGATAAAAAATTCAGAATCGACGAATTCTTGTTCTAAATTATGAAGCAATTGAAAACTAGTCTTAACCCATTATCCAACTTATGTAGCTAGATTCATACCACAATTTTATGTGTTGATATTAAATATTGTATAGATTATCAAAAATATAAATATTTGAAAAAAGTTACTATTTGTGCTAAAGGTATTTTAAATATTTATAGTGTATTGTGTTTTCTTATAAAAATGTGTAAATTTTATGATAGAATCTTTTAACGCATTTTTACAATATATCTTTCACAAAAAATTTAAGAGTTGCAAAAACTGCTGTGGTCTAGTTTGTTAGGCCATCTTCTCATTATCGGAAGGTAATGAGTTCGAATCCAGACTTAACATAAGATTCGTTGTGTTTACTTAAGGCTGCTGGGACACGTAAATTAAATAGTGGTCGCAGTGTCCATTAAGTGACAGTAAGTTGTTGGTTAATGAAAAACAGCCGAAAATGAATTTCTGTAACATGTTTCTAAAAACGCCGGCCAACTTGTTTAGGGATCAGTGTGCCTGACTACGGATAGGGAGGTCCTGGGTTCGAATCCCGGTTCAGGCATGGATGTACTTTCTCTCTCTCTATCCTGTCTTTGTCCTTTTCTTGTGTGTGTGAATGAAGTATGAATGATGCCTACCCTATAAACGGGTCCCTATGGCATGTGTGAGGGTGCGATGGTGGCCCACTCCCTGTGGTGCACCCGGGGCAACGCCTCGGCGGCTAAGAGGTCGCTGTGTCTGGCCGGTTCCTTGGTATCAGGGAACAATAGATTAATAGACTCTGTTGCAGTTGTAACTGTCTACAATCTGCCATTAGAAACATTTTTTGTTGGTTGGTTTGGGCGTTCGTTTCGTTATAGGAAGGTAAAGAGTTCGAATTACGAACTAATCGAATACTACTCGCGTTCGCTAATGGCTGTCTAAATAAGTCGTGATGTCTTCAATGTGAAATAATACTTTTGGGTGTAGCAGTTTAAGAATTAAGGGATCTTTTACGTGATCCTGGCTTCCAAATAATCTAATCGGTTGCTTTCATCTAACTGGTAGAATCCCCCTCTGGGCCAGGTAAAGGAAATATGATTTGACAACAAGTGTCTTAAGGAGAAAGCCTGAAAAATTCCAAGCATTCTCTCGACAATATGCATAAAAGCAGAAGCACATCATTTAGCTTCAGATGTTTAATTATATATAGAGTGCTTATCGTGGTGTAGTTATAGGAACACATTTTTCAGTGTGGAAAGTCTCAAGTTTGATTCCAGTTACTGTTGAATAAAAAGAGGTGCAAATTGTATTTGTTGTTTTTTCCTTAGACAGCTATCGGGATTTGTGTTTGAGAATTTTCGAGGTTTCCTCTTTTGAGATACGTGAATACACATTATCTATGAAAATCTCTCTTGAAGGAAATAATACGCAGGGATATTAAAAAACAACCTTGCAGCATTCATTGGTTATTAGGGTGCGCACTTTGAGGTTTCAAAATGGTGGCGAGAATTGAACCAGGAATTGATCCCATTTCTTCTCCTCAACTAATCAATTTGAGTTAGTCCATTTTACTTCGAAAAGGTTATTTTACCACTAGATTACGGAAACCATTAACTTTACTTAATATACAATAAAGTGGTGATGATTAATATGAAAAGAATCAAAACCCAAAGTAGCTACTAACAGTGACATTTACAATGCCCTCTACAAGCACAGTAAGATGACAAAATGACAACGTTGGGCTGAAATGACGGAATATGAAGCCTAATGGTCAGATAGCGCTCTTCGGGCGAAATATTCATATTTAATACAAGCCCTTGTTAAACAATCGATGACAGATGTTTGATCTTTCACACATAACTGTCGAGTGGATGATTGGAAGTTTTCAAGGTTTATATCTTGTGAAACATCTGAATACGTTCTACTATCTATAAAAATAACCTACGAATCTATCATTATCTATAAAGAATTTGTCACTATGTATGAATGGAAGATACTAAACGCAGAGAACATTATCAACAGCCTTTGGATAGTAGCCTGTCCACAGTGTGGTGTTAAATCATTGGATGATTCAGTGTTGGAGACCATTGAATTGTCTCCTACGCGATGTCAAACATCAGATGGTGAGCTTACCAAGGTCTGAGCAGGAATACACTCTTTCAAGAATTAGGTCTCAGGTTCGATCCCAGTATTCTCCAGTAGCTCAACGAAGAGTTGATTGCGGGTTTCTGGCTCCAACATGAACGGCTATCGGGGGTAGCGCTTAGATAGATTTTCCACCCTCGTGGACCGTAAATACTGCACCATCTACTAAATGCCTTTCCAGAAGGTGATTTAAACGATAAATATTAAAATTTCTTATAACACACTAGAAACGTATGGTTATCTACTACATGATATCAAAATATTCAATGAGGTTTGATAGTAGTTTAGAGTAAGATTATGTTCTTTGGAGTGAGAGTTACTGGGTTCAGTCTTCACCGCTGTTGTACGATCGGGGTAAATGTTGTGCTTCTGCATGCACGTTTGTTAGGGTGAATGCTTGGAAATGTTCCATTCTTCTTCCGATACATGAATACGTTTTACTGTTTATGAAACTTCCTCCCGGAAGGGAAAGACGTTACGGAGGATCAAATGCCTTACAATAGGTTTTAGCATTTAGATTATCCGATATGTGATGTTAAACACTATATGAAATTGTAGTACATATTTATGTATAAATTAGGTTTTTATATTTAAGATCAAAGTTTTGCAGTAGAGAGATTTCAAATAATTTAGTAATCAAATTTTTCTTTATTATATATATATATATATATATATATATATATATATATATATATATATACACACACACACACACATATATATATATATATATATATATATATATACATATATATATATATATATAGATAGATAGATAGATAGATATAGATGGATGTGTGTGTATAAGAAAAATACATAATTTTTCACAATGTGGATCAGAGAAATATCAAAATGTTAAGTTTTATACATACGTTTGAGCTGTATTACCTACTTACTTTTTGCATCATTTTAAAATGGCAATTTGATGGTTATAACGTTTGAAATTGTTAAAAATTATTTTTCTATACTTTCATAAAAAATACTTCTCAACTTGTTCAAGATATATTTTTTCAACAATGGTGGGCATTTGGGTGACCAACCCTTCGCTACAACAAGACCAGAAGCTACAACTCATACGTCGTTACCCAGCGGGCACCTGTGAAACAAGGCGAGTAGCATTACCCGCCCTATACCAACATAAACCCGTTCATAGGGTGGGCCTCATTCGTACATCATCACAGAAGAAAGGATACAGAAACAGAGAGAAAGTAACATCTACGCCCCTACCGGGATTCGAACCTGGGACCTACAGCTGATGATGTCTCAGCTCAGGAACACTAACCACAGTCAACAGTCGGCTTTGTTCAAGATATTAGAAGACATACTTTTTGGACATGCAATAAAGATTAAAATTATACATGTTTTTAATTTTTAATTTAAATTAAGAGGTTTTTAATTGGTTAAAATATTACATGTTAATATTTTAACCAATTAAAATTAAGATTGAAAAATAATAAGAAAGAAATATATTTTTCTCATACCTTACTGCTTTTTAGTTAAACAATTAGATTAAGATAATTTTATTGGATTGATTATGTTTACTCTCTGTGTGAAAATGTAAAACCTCTTATTTTTTCAATGCACGTACAACTAACTGTACCAATTAAAACTGTTTTTTTTATTAAGCATACAAAGGTCATTGTAAATAATGATATAGCCTTGGACACATGATATTGAAGAAAAAGAATAATTAGGTTATAGACTGGTCTTGTCAAAAAGTTAAAAGTATAGATTTTTTAAGCATGATTGTCAAAGTGAACCATGAATGACCTTCAACCCTTTCAATTCATTCACACCCAGCCAATTCAATAATTATTTTTATAGTCGGAAATAACAATCGTATCCGTGACCCACTGAGATTAATCAAGATAAATGCTTCATTAGGATGCAATACTCTCGGATTTCAGTTGACCGTCTACTGCACACCTGTTGATTCAATGTTAAAAATAGAATACTCAAGTTCAATCGAAACTTTTTTCAACTTAAAAATCATGAGTCCACAAATAAAGTTTTCAGAAATTTTTGTATTCATCACAATATTGTATAAAATAAGTTCCTTTGAGTGTATTTTTTAATACAATGGCTAACTTATCATTTACTTCGTTAAATTAAATTAAAGGTTAAATAAAAATTTGTAGAATGCTCAAAATTTTGCAACAACTGATTTCTGGGAAACTCTCAAGCACTCATTTCGAAAGCACATAAACGCAATACTCATTTCACGTTCGATAACAGTGGCATGGATCGAACCTGTGACACATTACTGTGAAGATATAGGCTCTATCCTTAGACTAGACTTAAGCCAACAGATTAAAAATTCTTAGCGGATGAAATAAAGTTGGATAGCGCCAATACATGACACAATTAGGGGTAATGAATGACACTATTTTTGTCATTCTATATAAACTAAAATGATAATATAAAAAAAAGTTCTTAAATAACGCACCTAAGCTTATGGGTAGAACTATGGCTTTGCAGCTGCAGAACCCAACTTTTATTCTAGTACCTACAGAACAAAAAAGTTGATATATATTTTTTATTTTTGCTAATAATAAATAGAAATAAATCGCAGTGGTCTGGCTGGTTAGAGAGGAGTTGTTCTCATTATCGAATGAGAGTGAGTTAGAATCTGGAATTAACCAAAATTCTATCGTGTTTGCAAAGTTGTTCAAGTGAAATAATACCTTTACAGGTGTTATATCAAATATTGGGAGTTTCCTGCATGATACCTGCTTCAAGCATGCTGGTGCAAGAACATCAATGAATAGACCAGTCATACAGCCTAAAGATTTTGTGAAGCTCTATTTATATATCTATCAAGTAATGTCTTCTGAGTAGACCTTTCATAAGCATAAGCAATAGGCCGTATTCATTATTTGGTATATTCTTTTAAGTATCTTATTATTTTTTTTGTATATATTTTTATATGATAGGATATATATATATATATATATATATATATATATATATATATATATATATATTATTCTCGCACAGTCAGTGTATTGACATTAATGGCATAATTTTATTCAATTTATGCAGCATGGTATTTTCACATTAAAACTTAGTTTTTATAGTGATCTGATGGCTGATCAGTAGTCTTTAAAGTCAAAGATCTCTGGTTCAATAACAGCTTTTTTGAATAAAAGGATATAGGTGACACATTTCTGCTTTCTGCATTCGTATTTATCAGTTTATGTACTTTTGACAGTAAGTAATGGACAGTCTAATGACCATAAGACATTTTAATATCCACAGCGTAAATTGTCTTTCAGAAGGACTTTTTATAAATAATGAACCTTATACTTTTTATAAATACTGGGCAAGGGAGAAGACTGGAAAATTCCCAAGCACCCGTCTCAATTGATATGCATACAAAAGACAGAAGTGCGATATTCAACACTCGTTGCTCAACAGAGGATGGAATCGGAGCCGGGATCATTCATTTTCAGAGTATTGTCTGACATTTAATCCATGATTTCTTCCCTTGTAAGTGTGTGAATAGTCAAACCAATATATTTCCATGATGAAAATTCGAATTATTTTATTTTGATAGTGATAATGTAATGTGAATTTTTATTTAGAGGTATATATGTATAATAATTTTGAACCTCATAAAGAAACATCATTCTTAAACTTATGTTTTTTTCCTTTGATCAATATTTGAATTCCATTTTAATTACGACATTTTATATTAAAACGATCAAAATTTCAAAATTAGCAACCAATAATTTCTTACATTAAAACATTAAAATAAAACTTAACTGTATTTGAAAAATTAAATTTTCTGTTATGTGTTTTAAAATTTAATCTTTAAATTAAATCGTTAGCTTAATTTAAAATTAAAATTTAATATTTAAATTAAATCGTTATTTAAATTTAAAATTAAAATTTAATCTTTAAACTAAATCTTTATTTAAATTTAAAATTAAAATTTAATCTTTAGATTATTAAATTAATAATGCCTTACATAACTAATATTATTTTAAATAATCTAAAATTGAATGCTTTCATTGATGTACTCACTGTGAGTCCCAATAAGTGGTTCACAGTGTGTGTGTGTGTATGTTGAAGAATTTAGGAAAAAAAAATCTTCCGAAAATGATTATGATTTCGGATTTGTACGGAATAAATTTTGTGTCATGAATTACAAGTAAATACATCATAATAAGATTTTTTATTAAAATTGTCAAGACGATTTTTGTAAAACTACAAGTACCAACTTTCTCATAATATTTCTAAATGTATCTTGTCGCAAAAGTTAAAACAGCACAATAACAAGCGACAGTAGTCTCGCCAGTGTTGAATTAATTGGCGCGGACTGAAATTTGCTTTTCATTCGCCAAATCTAGTCACAATTAGGTCACAGTTTGTTGATTTTATTTAAAAAGAGTTTTGATTGAAAATGTTTGTACTAATTACGTTTCTTACAAAGCTAATTTTTCTACACGTTTGGCAAGATAAATGCAATAAGCGTAATCTTGATTATTTCAATTTGGAGCATTTTTATATTGAATAAAAGATGCATGTTTTTGTCCACTAAATGAACTTAAATGCTGTTGTGGTCGTGTGCCAACTATACTGGCATTACGGGGTGCACTGCTCCACTTTTCCAACTGAACCATATTTTGATGTGGAGTCCGACTTCCTCAGTACAACCATGCCATACGTACCCGTTTATAGGGTAGGCAACCATTCACTATCCATTCATACAATGAAAGGACAAAACAGGATAGGCGGAGAGAGAAAGTACATCCCTGCCCGAACTGGGATTCGAACCCAGGACCACAGTCAGGCACTCTGACCACTAAACAGATCACTAGGAGGGGGAGCGGCTAATCTTTTTTTTTATTTACATATATTAAAACATAATCTGTACCACGTGGCTCTGGTTCATTTTTTACTCACCTCATAGCTTTGTGAGAAGAGTATTGTATCCATATAAACTATAAAACACTAAAACTAAACATGACAACTTTTTTTTATAGTTTTTATTCATATTGTTTTGAATAAACAATCATTCACAATTTTATATAAGACATGTATAAGCGCAATAATTCCACAAGTAAGGGCAACATATTCCAATAAATTGCTTCATTCATTAAGTGGCATATTTTTATAACTCACAATGGACACCATTGTATAATTATCTTACTTTTTGAAGATGAATTATATTTAATTTTACTGGTTATTGCTTCAAAAGCTGAATTGAAACATGCGAATTTATGACCCACTTGTTTTCAGATTTTGTCAGGAGGTTTTTCATACATAAGAAGTCATATTCAATTATTGCAAAGAAAAAATCTAGGTATACCCATTTAGAAAAACTTGGACACTAAAAACGGAAACTCAGCATTCATCTCCAAATGTTCATCCAAAGTTTGAATTACATCCTAAATGGAAGTCTAGAGTTTGACAATCTGATCACGACTTTCTTACATTGTTTGTGTTAATACTACATTAGACTCATTCAATGCAATGTGTACGATAGTAGAGTAGCTAAGAATAACTGAAAAGCTTTTATAATATCCATCGTGTGATACTTTCATAATTTTTTTTGTAGGTAATGATCCATATTGATAAATCACACAAAGGAGGAAACCTTGAAAACCTCTTATGACCTACCCAATTATATACTGAGAGCAGAAAAGCAAAAATCATCCTTATGGATCAGCGGCAGCTATGAATGAGTGTTAGACATTCTATTTCGAAGAGTTTGATCCAACAACTAATCCAAAGTGAGATTAAATTTGAAATTCACTTTTGAACAGACCAACAACTTAATGGTGTTGTAAGGCAATTGATCATTTGCTACGCCTTCTAGGAAAACTAAATATATAGCAGACTGTATTCGTTTAACGTCAAGGAAGAAATCGGAAAAACACCCTAGCACCCACCCCAATCAGTGCTCATGCAACTAGTAAAAGCACAATTTCTATCTCCCCTGTTCTTCATTCACTATCTTCTATTTCAATCTCTTATTAAGATTAGATCTCATCTGACTCATTTTGTAGTAAATATATAAAACTAAATTCAGTGGCATAATGGCTTCCCAAGGGACAAAGGCCTTCCGTGCACACATCTGTTTTCTTGACCGAGAACCCTGAGATGCGAAATATGTATCCCAGTTAGGTGTGGTCAGACTTTTAGTATTTATTTCCCAATTATATCTTCGGTACTCAGTTTTATTGATCTGCTGAAGAAATTGAATGCTAAAGGATATATATATATATATATATATATATATATATATATATATATATATATATATATATGCTTTAGTAACAATACATTAGGAAATAAAAGAAACCTAACTCGCCCACGATCCACCTTTACTTGGCTCCGATTCACTTGAGTTCAGCTGAATTGGATTGACAACTTAGTGAGATACTAGATATAAGTTCCAAAGAAAACGATGGAAGAGTCATTACCGTGACCTATCAATCCTAATAATATTTCAGTGTCCTGGAGTTTCTATTTTAATAAATATTTTCCCCCTATAAATAGATAAATCACTTGATAAATATTATTATCATGATTAAAATATAGTAATCAAACTAATAATAATATTTATGACGTAATTAATCAATATGCTGGAATATAAAAAATATGGCGATTTTTTGCTACTTTTTGAAAGAAATTGATCAAGGAAATAGTTAATACATTTTTCTCGCAAGTATAATAATAATTTAAAAAAAAAAATTAAGTATATGCTTGTAACATATGAAATTTTAATGATAGAGAGTTGATTTCAGTTAGAGTGAGGCAAAATATTTTTTTTTAATATTTATATCTGCTTTTTTCCAATTTTACTTCTCTCGCCAAATAGTCAAGCACTTTAATATTTAATGAGATTGTTATTCCAATTCCGCTTTGATGGTTGAGATAATGAAAAACAGAAAGTTTTAAGTTCCTGAAAAGAAATGTTTTTCTCTGAATTAAGAAGCATAATTAAACATTTTTAATTAAATGGAAAAAATTACTTCTTCAATATTTAAACAATATTAGAGAACAAAAGGAAGTATATATATAGATTTGTTTTTCAGCTCATTTTCATTTATGGGAAATAAAAGAGAAATACCTGAATTCTTAACAGGTTTTTTTCAAATAAAAATTTATAGGGGACCTAATTGCTTTTAATGGATTATGTGGAGGGAATACCTAAAAAGGAAATCTGTATGTAAACAATAAGATTATTTTTTTGAGAGTTCAACAAAAAAAAAGTTTTTATAAAACTCATTTTTATTTGAATAATTACATACCTATAGTTAAATGAATAACCATATACGTATAACTCTTATTTAATTAGTTTTGTCTCAAAGATTGTTACAAATCATTAAAATAATATTTATCCATTGACTCTAATTATAAATTTATTATTTAAAATTATTACACACATTGAAAACATAAAATTATTTTAAAAAATTCATGTGTTGAAATGGATATTAGCAATTTTTTGGTAAAACGAACTCTTGTTAAAAGTATTTAACTCGTTGTAAAACAGCTGAATTGAAAACTTGCTTTTAATTTTAAGCAATTGTGTGTATTAAAGTTATTCGTAAATCATACACGATGGTTATAAATTTTGAGGGATACATGGCTTTTGAGAGAATAATATATTAGATAAAATAGTTTCAGATGTTACCACAAGGGGATATTTTTGTCATATTGAAGCTTGTTTGCAATTAACAATAAAAATTTATTACGTTATAGCGTTTCATAAGGCTATTTCATCATCCACAATATTATTATCTCTTCTTTGCGACGGCAAAATATCTCCAAGAAGCTACATTTGGAACTACTTTTTCTTGGAAATTCAAATAACATGTTCTTCTATGTATGCTTATCAAGTTTTATTACCTTTTGTCAATCGCTAGAGAACACCTACATCATTCCATAGAAAACTCTTAACGCTAATCCTAAACTTAACCCAATAACAAAAAAAAAAAAAAAAAAAAAAAAAAAAATTAAAGCAATTATTTATACATTCAAATATATATCATTTAAAAATGGAAAAATGCTTAAATTGCCGCTTGACTTGTGGTCAGCGTGCCTGACTGCGGATGGGGAGATCCTGGGTTCGAATCCAGGTTCGGGCATGGATGTACTTTCTCTTGCTATCTATCCTGTCTTTGTCCTTTCCTTCTAAGCGTGGATTGTGAATGGTAGCCTACCCAATAAACGGAGAAACTCTTAAAAAAATCGAGTGGCTTTTCACCACTTGATGAGCGATGGATATTTTGAACTCCAAAAAGATTCAAAATGAATCCTTTTGTACTTAACTGGGTAGAGAAGTTCTCTTTCAATCACTCCATTTTCTATTCAAGGCAATTTTCACTCTTTTTTTGACGTGTTTATGGCACAAAGCAAATGTGATGTGCTCTGATTGGATTAAACCATCACGTTGCTCAATGCTTTCGATTTAGTTTCGTTAAAAACGGAGGAAATTAAAGCTTCATTTTGTAAAAGCGATCTATTTGAATTAAAAAATATATATAATTGGACAAGAAGGAGCGCAGAAATATTACGGTAAGTCTTTATTTCTTATATTAATTTAATGACCAAATCAGTTCTTCATATTTGTGATGTTTCAACATGATATAAGCTTTCTTTTTCGAAAGTGTGAATGAATGAATTCAATTGAGTTTATATTCATGTAATATTTATAATATGTGAAATTACTGATTAATTGATAATGTTTAATAATATAAAAATGTGTTTGGAAATTTTATTTTTTATTTCAAATACTTTTTTCTAACGAAATTTAATTTATTATTATTTTAAAATTTTATTTATTATTGAATGGTAAATTATAATGAATGAATTTTTGAATTCTTTTACTTTCGAAACTGCGAGAATATGATTATTAATTTTCGCGTTGATTTAAATATCCAATGTATATTATATAAATATTATTTAATATAGTTTATTGTACTGAATTGAAAGGGCGATTAATATCAAATACAAAATTTTACCTACAAATAAGAATAAATTTTTTCATAAATAAAATTCGTAGCTTTTTAATTTAAATGTTAATACAATATAAATCAAATATTAATCTACAGAATATTGCTTGACAGTATGTATTGTACTTATTAATATTTCACTGACAATACGTATTTTATTTATTAAAATTTCACTGACAATACGTATTTTATTTATTAAAATTTCACTGACAATACGTATTTTATTTATTAAAATTTCACTGACAATTTTTGATTTGATTGTTACTAAGTAAAAGCATTCGTTGATAAAAGGAAAACAAAATTGTATGTATCAAAATATACTATTAATTTGTATATTTTAGAATTTCCAAGTAAAAATTTTGTCAATGGAAATATAATTTATTATCGTATTTTATGGTTGCCATTGTCATCAGCGAAGAAAAAATAAAAAACAAGATTAGCAAAAGCAAATCTGAAACATGGAATTCTTTTGAAAATGATGAAATGCAATGTAAGGAAGAAATTTCTGATTAGGTATATTCTGTATAATATGTCATCAAAATAAGTTTTATGGAGACTGAGAAAATATTAACTATTGTTATTGCAACAAGTATTAATTTCATTTTGCTTGTAAAATTTTTTAAAAGTTTGAAGTAAAATTCTATGTTTAATGCAAGAACGTGGTAACTTAATTGGCATGAAAATTCCAGTCAATATTTTCAATTAAAATCCATTATTAAAGCTTTTGATTTTTAAAGTTTATTTTAAAATAATGAAAGGTAATTATTCATTAAATTATTATTACTTGGTAGTTAGCTTAAGAAATTTTAATAGTGTTTTTAAATCTATTTTGAATTAAAGTTTTGTTTGTTTTTACTGCTAAAACCAAATTCTAATTAACTTTATAATAAATTTATAATTCACTTAAAAGTTTTTTTAATTAAAATTTTTAATTTGAATTTAATTGTTAAAAAATTAAATATCCAGTATTTATAATTCATTTGACCTTAACTAGTTTTTACATGTATAATATTATTGAGTAAACTCATATGTGTATATGTTTGTATTTTTCCTTTCAGATAAAATGATTACAATTTAAAATGCCTTATGAAATTCCTCGAGAAAAAATATTTGAACTTGTGAAGAAAATGTTTAGTATAAAATAGCATTTTGTGATGGAAAATAGACCATCTATTGTTCTATTCTATAATAGAATTTATTTCTCTAAGTATATTTCTTATTTTTTTAAGTATCTACAAGTGTTTCATTGAAAGTAAGTAATAGGCTACTTTCAATGAAACACTTGTAGTATAAAACCTGTATATTTTTTACATATTTGAAAATGAATTTTAAAATATTCATGAAAGTACTAAACTTTTATATCAACATTATTTTCTAACAATGCCACAATGACTTAGGCACACCAAAAAAATTTACAATCCCTAACATTATTTGTATATCTGGATTTTTAATGGTAGAACATGAAACATGCTGTTCATGAATTTCCATGTTTTTTATTTCATTTGAATAAGGTATTTTAAATTATTTTAATGTCAAAAACATTTAGTTAAAATTTTGCATGGAAAAAAAGTTTTTATATAAAAAAATGGAAGAGAAATATCAATGTTATTTTGATACTTGTTTAGTAATTGCATGATCGAAAAGAAAATAATTAAAATCTATATCTTACAAAATATGCAGTATTGCTTATGTCTTTTATTATATTGCAATTTTCTATCTTGTATTTTTTAAAGATCATTTCACTTGCAATGTATTTGAATATTAGTATATGTGATACAAAAGCATAGTTTCAAAATTTTTTTGTTGTAATTTGTAAAAAAAAATTATTCATTTATATAAATTCACCTGTTTTTCAGTTCTATTTGATTGATTCAAAAATGCTTTAACATTAAAAATAAATTTATGTATGTATGTATATATTTTTATTTATAACTTAACAATCTATTTTGTAAATTATGATGGGGGCTATTTCATAACAAAAAAAAATCCAAAATTATTTTGTATTTGTTTCATTGTGTATCAATGATTTTTCACATTCTTATAAAAAATTTTAAAAACTACTCGATAATCATTAATTTACGATCTTCAGTTACTAAGCTTTAATTAATTAATGATAATGCTCACCAAATTGACACTGAAATGAGTCATGGATTAATGCTTCATTAATAAATTGTCTAATAATTAATTCACTTATAATTATATTAATGCCTTTATATGTATGCGCATAATCATTTATATATTATTAGCTTTATGTTTAATTATTAACTAATATATGAAAAAATTGTATTAGGAACCATCAGCTCAAAATCA
The DNA here is from genome assembly GCA_030067965.1 of Latrodectus elegans. NCBI lineage: Eukaryota > Metazoa > Arthropoda > Arachnida > Araneae > Theridiidae > Latrodectus > Latrodectus elegans. Next base: position 31,418,694 of record CM057812.1, read on the forward strand.
TTCCCTTGAATATTTTTAAACAAGTTTTCAATCATCAAAAGATGCAATATCGAAAATAATAGCTTTTAATTTCTAAATCAATAAAATGTAACCAATCTACTAGTGGAAGGTGGTGATAAACTAAAGTGGAAAGCATTCTCGTGTCCGAAAAGCCGGTTTTTTTAAATGAGGTTTTCGAAGACTGTCGTGTAGAGAAAGCCAAAGTGCAATAATTACGAGTTCAAACATCCCCTCACTTATGAACAGAGGAAGGTTCAAGATGAAAAGATAATCTTACTCTTTGCCTGTGATTAAAAATTACAACGTTGGTAGCATAGGTGAGTTTCTCAGTCGTTAGAAACAGGCGTCGGAAACACGTCACTATCACCGAATTCAGTTAATCCATACACACACACATTATATATATATATATATGTGTGTGTGTGTGTGTGTGTGTGTATGAGACGATTTTTTACCGACTTACTTCAACTTGTCTAGCGTAGAATAAATTTTAAACAGAAGAGAAAATGGAGTTGACGCGAGAACATTTTCGCTCTATGATTTTCTACACTTTTAAAGCAGGATTAAATCAAGAAGAATGCGCTCAACGGTTTCAATTAGCATTTGGTAATGAATCTCCAGTTCGTGCTACTGTATTCAGATGGTTTAGAGAATTTAGAAGACGTCACAATTTTCTTCAGGTTGAAGAACACACAGGAAAACTTCGTATGGCAGACACATTATTCGGGCAGTAATCCCGGATAATGTGTCTGCCATACGAAAAATGTTAATGGATAATCGCTGTACCTATCAAATGATACAGAAAAGAACTTAAGATTGGATCCGCAGTCATACACAAAATCATTCTCTCTCATGAAGAATTACATATGAAAAAACTAGTTTGCTGTTGGTTTCCCCATAATCTAACTGAGCACCAAAAAAAGGAGCGTGTCAGAATCAGTAAAGAAACTCTTAAATTGCTAAATGATGGTGGCCACCGCATCATTTCTTAAATTGTAACAGGTGATGAAACGTACATACCGTTTTTTGACGGTCCAACACGTCAAGAAAGCAAAGTATGGGTCTTTGAAGATGATCCCACGCTGACAATGGTGAAAAAACAAATCGCGGTGAAAAAATGTGATGTATGCCGTTTTCTTCAGAAGTACGGGATTGGTCAAAGCCATCAAGTTGGAAGGACAGAAGACAGTAACAACAAACTGCTATACCACTAAATGTCTTCCAGAAATTCTAGAAGAACTGAATGTTAGGGGACTAATGCTTCACAATAACAATGCATCTTCACATACAGCCGGATTAACAAATGAGTTTCTTAATCGAAAACAAATTAAACTGATCGAACATCACCTGATCTAGCTATGTGCGACTTTTGGTTTTTCTTTAATCGAAAAAACAACTTACGTGGACGTCGTTTTCATTCAGAAGAAGAGATTGATGTGGCTATAAATACATTTTTTTCATCTATTCCAAGAAATGAATGGCTTCAGGTATTTAATCTGTGATAAATTCGTCTACAAAAGTGCATTGATGCTGGAGGAGACTACTTTGAACACACCTAAAATTTTGTAAGTATAACTTTAAAAACCTAGTTGTATCTCAAAAATTTCAGAGCGAGCCTCGTATATATATATATATATATATATATATATATATATAGTATAATATATATATATGTAAATAATATATATAATATATATATATATATATATATATATATATATATATATATATAGTATAATATATATATATGTAAATAATATATATATATATATATATATATATATATATATATATATATATATATAAATAATATATATATATATATATATATATATATATATATATATAAGGAACAGGCGCAGCACAGGTCAGCAGGTGGCAAATCAGTTTCTTGCTGCCTCAGGAAAGCAGATTTGTGTTTGGTCACTCCAAGAAGAATCGCATAACAGCTCCCAGTCTGTTCAAAATTATTAAGTATGATTTCGTGCTTATCTGGGGCATTAGGAAGAGTAGATGGTATTTTCTTTGATGAACAACCCACAGATTGATGATAAAATTTTAATGAAGAAATCTACGGTTAACGGTTTAGATTGTGAAGATTTTTACAACAAGATTAAAACCAAAAAAAGGCTAAAAAAAAAAAAAAAATACTGGATAATGATAATAATATCTGTACATATTACTCAAATTTTTTTTTCCTCATTCATTGTTCCTTCTTACTTAAGTCACTCATAAATACATAAATAGATGTTGGAAATAAAATGTTTCCATTAACACTCTTCTCTTTTTTGTTATATTTATACCTGCAATGCTTGGGGGGGGGAAGGGGATTAAGATGTCCCGTTAAACATTTCAGAAATCTGGCAAACCTACTCAATGGTAGTATTGTAAGGGAGGGAAAAAAACCGTGTTTATTTCCGGTAATAAACCCGGTGTATTTCCTTGGAATTTTAAAAATTCCCGGGAATTTTGAAAGACCTTGAGAATTTATAAATTTTTGAATATTTTTTTTTTTTTTGTAAATCAGATATTTTTTAAGATAAATAAAAGCCCAGTTTTATGTTTCCTACTACTAATTACGGTAATAGAAAGTTTTCCTGAAAAATAAATTTGTGTTAATGACCAATTTAGAATAATTTCATAAATTAATGTTGAGAAAATATTTTTTTCTTTCTTTCTCTGAATGAATTTAAGAATTTATAACAACAGAAACATGGAAATGTTAATATTTATTCTGACAGTCCTGAATAATATATCTTGAAATTTTTTTCTAAATATTACTTAATTATTTTTCTTATTTTAACAGGCATTTTTGTTTTTTTCAGTACGAGAGAGAAATTAACTTCTTTACTAGAAGATAGAACAGACATTTTTTGCATATTTTCGTAGTTTAGTTTACTTCTCTTCGTTTATGTACGACAAAACAATATATTGAAAGAAGAATGATTGGTTGAGTTTATTCTCCCAAAATTCTCAATATTCCCCGAAATTCACGGGAATTTTACATCTCTACTCATGGGTAATACTCGAATTTTAGCTTTGTGATATCTATGTTAACTAGATAATTAGAAAAATGGAACAATTTTTGGCACTTTAGTGGTAGTTTATATATATATGTACATTGTCATGTTTCGTTTTTAATTTAAATAATTCCTAATTCGATTTCTCGATCTGGTACCTCCGTAAAGACATTAAAAAGGCTTTTGTGGACAATGAGGAAACCAACTCAAGTTGTACCGCTCTATATATAGCACAGGTGAATAATACTACCCATACTTTGTCTTTATGTTGAAATTAAAGTTTTACTGAAGAATGCATCCGGCTCTCGCCGAGTAATGTTTACGATTTCGATGGAATAAAGGCTTCTTTTTTTTTTTTTTTAAATCTTCACGCCCCACGTTGGGCGCCGCTTATTCTGTTATTCAAGTTCTAATTCGAAGTATACCCTCGTCATATTTAATTGCATTAATAATTTTTAAATTATTTGGATGTCGGAAAAAATGTCTCTGTACAAGACGAACTTAAACAGATTTAGCTGTTCTTTACGATGAATTGAAATCAAAATTGTGCGCGATGGAGAGCCTAGGACGAACTCAAGAAAAGTACGGGGACTTTTTAACTCCCCTTGTGGAATCAGGCTTTCCTGAGAGTGTCCTAATAGCTTGGGAAAGAAACCGAAGTACACTTGACGGAGGAGTACGTTCGTTAGAAAATTTGATGTCTTTTCTGAGACAAGAAGTTCAAGGACAAGAAATGGTTGTTCTCGCCCGTACCGGGTTTGGAGCTCCCCGAATCGACAAACACAAGGAATCCCGTGAAGGGAATATTACTAAGACTGCTGCCCTTGTAAGTACATCCGAAACATCCACGTGAAAGTACTTCTATAGCTGTTAAAATAAAATGCTCTTGTACTTTGATGTTGAAAACACCAGACAGGCAATTGTCTACGTAAAATGATTTTTATGGGCAAAATGGACGCCGACAATAAACCAATGGGATCAATTCAATGAGATTTTGCCCTTTATTTAGAAAATCATTTAAGGACGGCTTGCCATTAGTGGAATCAAAGACTGGTCTTAATTTTGCAGTTGTGCTTTCGGTTTTGACTATAGGCCTATGGGGTAAATACTGCCTATCGCTTATAATTTCATTTTGGGATACCCTTTCAATTTTATCAAGACGCTCCCATTCCTTAAACACCATTTCGTTATCCTTAAGTAATTTTTTATCTTTTGATCGTTTACACATTTTTTGGTGTCTATTCCAAGTTAGTTCCTTGTTATCAGGTAAACTTGAAGTATCTGTTTTAAAAGGCAAACCTAATCTGTCAATCAGGTCTGGGATTAAGTGTTATTTCGGTTTTATCCGCGCAGTTAGAAAACAAATTTCAAAGATTAGAAGTTTTTCAACAAGAAGTAGAGAAAGGAATTTTAACTTCAAAAGATTCGGAACGGTTATATGAAGAAGATTTCATTACAACAGAAGAATATTGAATTACAACAGAAAAATAAGAATAGATATATTGAACTGTTTGAAAAATGCCGTAAAATAACTATGACAACGAAAGTCTTTCAAGATACATCAATTAAGAAGCAATTCAAGCTTCCGAAGTTAGAACTAAAGCGATTTTCCGGTGAGGCTCGAGAATGGCTCGGTTTTTGAAGTCAGTTTTCCAAAATTGATGATGAGAAAATTCCACCAGAAGACAAGTTCCAGCATTTGCTACAGGCAATAGTGTCAGAATAGAAAGCAGCGAGATTAATAGAAAGTTTCCCGCCAACAGCGGATAACTATCCCAAAGTCGTAAAACAGTTACATGATTGCTTCGGGCGGAGTGATCTACTTGTTCAGGTCTACGTCAGAGATTTGTTAACTATGGTAATGCGAAATGCCTCCTCAAGCCGAACTAAAACGGATTTAGCTGTGTTCTTTACGATGAACTGGAATCAAAATTTGCTCGCGCTGGACTGCCTAGGAAGAACTCAAGAAAAGTACGAAGACTTTTTAATTCCCCTTGTGGAATCGTGCTTGCCTGAGAGTGTCCTAATAGCTTGGGAAAGAAACCGAAGTACACTTGACGGAGGAGTACGTTCGTTAGAAAATTTGATGTCTTTTCTGAGACAAGAAGTTCAAGGACAAGAAATGGTTGTGATTACCGGGTTTACAGCTCCTGGAATCGACAAACACAAGGAATCCCGCGAAGAGAATATTACTATGGCGACCGCCCTTGTAAGTACATCCGAAACAGAAAATCAAGGAAAGAGGAATTTTGATTGTCTTTTTTGCAATACGAAACACCCCAGCCAAGATTGTTTCTCTGATAGAAAAATGCATTTAGATGAAAAGAGAAAAATTCTTAGTCAAAAAGGGGCCTGTTACCCCTGTTTGAGAATAGGACATACCTCTAAAAATTTCAGAGCTAAGGTGAAGTGTTTCTGTTGTAATAAAAATCACTGTACTCATATGTGTTATTCAGATAAAGAGAACAGTCCTGCCAGTAAAAACGAAACTGTATCTACAAATGTATTATCAAATAATTCTAGAGTAGAAAATGTTTATTTAATGACTCTTGTTGTTAAAATTATGAATCAAACAAAACAGTGTTTAGTAAGAGCAGTCTTGGACACAGGAATAGTTAAACAATTAAAGTTAAAACCCATAAGGCCATTATCTTTAATACATGGACTTTTTGGTGGTCAAGAAACGAAACCCTGTTCTCATAAAGTTTACGATGTGAAAATTGCTAGTTTGAAAAATGATTTTTCTTGTGAAATAGAGGTTTCATCTGAAAATAAAATTTGTGGTTTTGTTCCTAACCTGATATGATGAATATTTATGAATTGAACAAAAAGGGGATTATATTGAGTGATTTCGAAATCCCTACTAGTCCCTAAAAGGATCCTAGAAATCTCTAAAAGGGCTACGAGCATCCTTTGCAGCCTGCGGGAATAAAATTAAAGAATTGCTGAAACCAGAAGTAGATAAGAATGCATCCTGTTCTCGCTGAGTAAAGTTTACGATTTCAATGGAATAAATGCTTTTTTTCAAGATATTTCAGAGTCATTATTGATAATTTCGGTGTTCAATTTAAATGTCACGTTGACATTTTGGCCCATAATTTTCCTATGTTACGTTGAAAAAATTCCATTTTTACCAGATCGAGAAATCGAATTAGAATTATTTAAATTAAAACACAAAACGTAATATACATACATAACCTATAATATTTGCTTATATCATCATAAATACCCTACCAAGACGTGACGATATACAAAAATTTTAATTTGGGAAAAATATTCTTTCTGATTCGAAACAGTTGTTAAATAACTTTTTTTTTTCGCATTTGAATACCAGCATTCATGGAAAATAATACTTGAGAAATTATTTTTAACATTCAGCAGATATTTAAATTTATAGATGATTTAATACATAATACCCGATGCTTTCTTCACAGTATGCGTTTATGCATTTAAAAAGAAATCTAAGCGGAGCTATAAGTAAAAATCTATTCCTGACATCCAATGTTTAATGAGACATATTACAACGCAGCGATTAGGAAATTCTCAAGAAGTTCAGCTGCTCTAAGATGAGAAAAAAACTAGTCACCGAAGCATGAACAGAACACGCTTTAAGCGAAACTGAAACTTCAGAGGCTTGCGTAAAGTTAAAAATGCTTTGAATTGCTCTACATTATCACGTGATATTCTTGCTGCGTGATAGCGGAGTGCCTCTTCAGGAAAGAATGGCGCGCATATCATATGTGCTGATCATTTCGTGACGAAATTCGAACTTGATCAGTGAGTAGAACCACGAATCGCGTAAGCGGGAAGCAACTCAAGTTGCAGGATAGATTGATACCAAATCCATGATGCAGATGATTTAAGATATTTTTCATAGCTTTGAGATATTTTTTTATAACAAATGAAAATTTTCTTTACGTTTGAATTTTTTTTAGAAACTCAATGAGCAGAATTCATTTATTTATTTAGAAACATTTCATTTATCTCACATTAAATGATTTTTTAATCGCTAAAAATTGCAAAAATTGATTGTATAGAGAAAAATTAAACGATATATATGTGTGACAGTTCCCTTTTATTATAATTTATTATACATTTTTAAATATTTTAACCAAATAAAAAAAATTGATATTTTTAAATTTTTTATATAATAAATACTATTAAATTATATTTAAATTTTAATGTAATGCCTAATTTTTCTCAGAATAAATGTAATTAAATACAAAACATCTGCATATTTTTATATTTATTATGTTCATTAATTGAATTGACAGATTTGAAACAGTAGAATTAATTTTTAAAATTAATTTTGGTTGGAAATAAGTGAAAGGAATAAGCACATTTTATACTGTATTTTCAAATCAATTTTATTCATACTGGGAATTTTCTTTAAGTTTTAATTGATTTACATTCATTTTGTATTATAACTTAATCTGAGATGAGAGTTTTAAATTATGAAACTTTCGATTCTACGACTACGTGTGGAAAAGTCCTCCAGTAAGATATTTTGGTACGCGTACACACACACACACACTAAAAGATAAGCAGAAGCTTTAAATAAATTATTTGTTCATTACCATGCATAAAATCGCTTAAACTCATGTCCTCCACACATATGTGTTTTTGTTTTAAACTGATTTTTAGTTTAATAATTATTTTTCTAACTATAATTTTATGTTCATAATACTGAAAAATACTGATAATAATAATAATAATAATAATAATATATGCATAGGAAATTTAACAGAAATAAAAATCGATATTTAAAATACTACAACAAAAGCGAACCTTTTAGAAAAAATATCGATTGATGATTTCCTCGTCGTTAATTCACTGTTCGCGACAAAAATTAGCACATTTCAGTCTTTCAACTGGTAGCTTCCACACATTACCGGTTGTAGTCGGAATAGAGTTATCGGAGAGCACTCGTTCTATCTGCTATATTGATATAATTCTCGAAAATTTAACGGGATCAACTGAACAAAAATCAATTAGAATATTTGTTAATTTATCGGACCCACTTGTCTTATCACAGAAAAAATTTAAAATGTAATCCTCCAGAATAACTATTACTAAAAACCGAATTTCTTTACAAATCTAAGAATATTATACGTAAACACTTATATAACGTCATTGCATATTACAGAAATTTTTGAGTGTCAATAATTACGTGATTTTATTTATATAAGAAAAATAAATCTCTTGTACCTTTTCTAATCAAACCCTTTAACATGATTTTGAATAAAAGTTTTTAAGACACACACACTTGTATATATATATATACTTTTCATGGTAGGTTAAACATAAAGTAATTTGTTTTAGATGTTTCATACAAGAAAAAATATCTTGATAAAAGTATTTGAACACAAGCTTAATTTTTTTATTGTTATATTTGTTTTCTTAAACTATGATGTTGAATAATAAAAAATGTTAATTTTTAAATTTCATTAAATTTTTGAAGTTTATTAGTTTAGGTATTATTTATTATTATTTTATGATTTTAATGGCTAATGGATATGTTCAAAAGTATTACTTTTTATTAATTTTAGATCCAGTGTATAACATTGCTTTTGTATTATACTGTCATGAATAAAATTCCAATGAAATATTTTTTAAATTAAGCATTTCATACATATTTTTAGATATCACATTTTTAAGGAAGTAGAAAGGAATGAATAAAAACTGTCGAATCCGTTTTGTGACGTTATTTCGAAAATATTTCTCACAGCAAAAAAAATATTTTTTTAACTTGGCTTAGAGAGTTAAACGAAAACCAAATTATAAATTTTGCCGGTCACCTTATATCAATTTATTTTTTACGTCGAGAGATGGCGCTAGTGCCTTCCATAAAGAAAAAATAAAAATAGATAAACGGTTAAGATTCTTTCCGTAGGAAATATTCCTATTCCTCCAGGTCATTACTTTGAGGTGTTTCGTTACTGTACACGTGTAAATTGGAAATGTGTATGTCTTTGGATTAAAATCAATTTGTTTACAACCTGCTATAATTCTGTGAAACTCCTATTCCACAGTTCCAGTGAAATATCTCGTAAGTACCAGTGCTATCGATTAATTGCAAAGTCCGAGCTTTGAATTGACGTAAATATCGGGCGATGAATGGCGTGATGAGGCGAATCAAGAACTCGTTACGATCTGAATCCGAAGCCGTGTCGTCTGCTCCACGGAATTAAGATTTTCTTCGCAAATCGTTGTAGAAGGATTAAAATACCTGAAAATTGAGCCATAAAATCAAATCTTTATAGAAAACTAGCCTTTATAAAATTGTAAATAATTCAAAACTTGTCATTATTTTGAAATTTTTATTAGTTTCGAAAATTTAATTCCTCGAAAGTAAATTATTCATTACTTTTAAAGATAATGTGAATAATTAAGATAAATTAACTTTCGGGGTACACGTCAGCAGTTAAAGCTACTTAAATCAATTAGAAAATTGATTTGCAAAATATCTTTTGATTAAATAAAATATCTATTTTAATTAGATAAGTTTTTCCATTTTAAGTATTCTAAGATTTTTAATAATTTATTTACAATACATTTCGAATTTTTTATAAACTTAAATATTTTTCTTAAGTATTGATGATATATATTTATTGTATTTAGCGATCAAAAATTATTTTTATGTATAATTTCTCATTGTTTTTTGTCAATATGTCTGTTACCATACTGATCTAAAACCCAAGATTAATCTCGTACTAGTTTGGAATTGTTTTAATATTTGGCATATTTACTTAAATTTATTAATGTATGTTTTGTATAATTATCGATTTTATTAAAGTTTTTTATTTTTTAATTAGAATGTATCAAGTAATTAAAAAGACAAATTCTAAGATAATAAATATACATAGTGTTTAAAATTGATAGGTTCCCAATAAAGCAAGGATTAATGCCTAAAATATTATACTTGAAAATTAAAATGTTTCTTAATTGATGATTTAACAATAAAAATATTTGATTATTTATTATTTGATGTAAGACATCAGATTGTTAATTTGACTGAACTATGACCGCTTTTAGTGTAATTATTAGTTGACTGCTATATGGAACAAATATTTGACCTGTTTCTGTTTAATTTATATAGCTTTTAGAAGTGTAAGTCTGACATTGCATGTAATTTTTTTTTTATTTAATCATAGTTTGAAACCAGAAAATCCTGGGACGATACTGTTCCCCTTCGACTTCTTTTTTTTTTCTCTTAAATTCATTCATTGCTAAATTGCCCACAAAAAAACTGTTTATTAGGATAAAAAATAATAATTCACATTTTCATATCTAACTATAAATTTTTTTGACCTTTCACTTTTGAATGTATCTCAAGAAATTAGAGTGATACTCATAGCTCTGGAGGTGCCCTAATATCCTGATATATGGAGATGTTTTAAAAAATTCTATGCATTTTATACAAAGCAATATGAGAGGTCTCTGATCTATAACAAATGATAAAGGACTCAAATCTCAAAACTAAATTTGTTTTGATACTGCATGGTGAACAACCTAACGACTGGAAACTGTAAGGATTCTTTAAACATCTGCTTTAAATTTGCCTTCCAGGTAGACTTTTTATAGATGACTTATATTTAAATGTCAAAGAGGAAATTTAAGCACTCTTTCAAACTGGCAGAAAATTTACATCCATCTCCTATTATATAGTAGGTGGTTACAAATCTAGAATACAGTTCTCTGACAAGCATAATTTTGCACTAGAACACAATGCACCCAATATCAAATGCCTTTGACACCATAAAGTGGACCACCTAATGACTGAAGGCTATTATAAGGCACTATAATATCCATTATGTAAATTGCCTTCTAAAAAGACAATTTCATAGACAGTACACCATATTTATGTTTGATAATGAGAAAAGAACGAAAATTCCCTAGCACTCACCTCTATATCTGTATGCAAAAGCATAAACCTATTACTTAATAATTGCTGTACAATAATGAATGAGTTTAATTCAGGGACCGTTCATGTCTGCACTGTCTTACCTCTGGAGTATGATATCAAGCAACTTGTAATTTTCTGCTGTAATGTTGCAATTAGATCTAAATTTAATAGTATCCTTGTCTCCACATCATATTATGGGAAGGTTTGGTAATTTTTTTCATAGGACTAATTTTAACTGAGTGGTATAATGTAAAGTGGATTCTAATGTGGTGGATTCTGAATGTATCCCATGCTTTACAAACACTCATGCCCAAGGTGGGAATTGAACCTATGAACTGTTGAATCAAAGATGTGACATTAACCATTTGGCTGCCAGCTTGGCATGAGAAGAGGATAATTTGACTCTGTGAATATTTAAAGTGTATAGAATTTCTCTGTACAATAATCTGTGGATAATAAAATCATAAAATTCTTCCCAACTAGTATCTACTATACTAGTCTGAATTGTGCAGCTAGGAAATACTTTAATGTGCTGACTTGAATTGCTAAACAAACCAAAGTATTAATGTTTGTGACATAGTTTGATGATGGTTATATATTCTGAATAGTAATAAGTTCAAAATGCATGTTTCTGAGAAATAAACATGTATTAAAAGCTGAGAAAATTACCTTTATTTTTAGAAAACTATTTCCATTATTTGGCACCTTTCACTATTTCGTGGGTCGTTGGTAGCTGTTGTCGAATAGTTAGTCTTTTGATGCAATGAAGTTATTTCACTGTCTGTTACTGTATAGAAGAAAAACATGCTGTACTTACTGAATCATATGATAATCTGAAGGGGCTTTAGGACTAAATGTAAAACATTCAAAGTTTTCCTGTCAAATATTACTAATGTGTCCTTGACCAGTTTGCTGCAACTTCTTCTCTTATTGAGTAGATGTGGAATCTGTTTTTAATTTTGTTTTTAAAAATTGGATTTTTTTATTTTTGCATAGTTTAAAACTTTTTAAGCCAGCATAATATAGAAAAATGTTCGAAAATGCTTCATTAAAATTGCTGTTTAATATACTGAAATATAAGATATATTGTTTTATATAGGTATGAAATAGATCTATAAATAGAGAAAATTATGCAAATTGTTATCTGTTATTATTAATAAATTTTGAATCATAAAGGATTGAGATAGATTGCTTTTTTACTATATAAATATCAATAAAAAGTTTTTAATAGTTTTCAAACCTTGCAAAACTTTTAAATTAGGTTTAAAAATTACTATTTCCTGCATAAAGTTTTAGTTATATATAATTTCTAACAAATATCAAACATTAATTTTCAGATCTGCTGTAAAGAATGTCTGCCAAAGCTATCAGTGAAGCCACTGGTAAAGGCTTATTGAACAAATTTTTGTCATCAAGTTCTGTTGTGAAAAGTCAGTATGCTGTGATTAATGAAAATAGTGATTGGCAATTGGTTGTTGATGAAAACCCATGGCTTTTAAAAGAAGTATACCATCAATTTAAATATTTTATCAAAATATTGCAATATTTTATAATCAGCAAATAGAATATTTTGAATTTGTTACTTACTATATAATTTTTTATAAAATATTTTCGTAGAAATAAACTGCATTAAATTTAAATTTGGTTATTTTTAATAAAAAATTACATGTTTTCATTATTTCTGTAATGGATGGAATATAATCATTGTTTAATATTTTTGTTGAAATGAATTAATTAATAAAATACAGTTTTTAACTATTTTAAAATTTGTCTTTTTGACTAAAAGTAGTTAAGTTTTAATAATTATCTGTGAGACATTAATATAATCTGTTAAAATTTTTAATATTTAATTTATAATTAACTAATAATTTATAATAAATATTCTGGGCTTGTTAGTTGTCATTTGAAGTATGTTTTATTCATTATTGGCTTCATCTGGAAGAATAAAAAAATGAAAATATGAAATAAAAAATGTTTCAAAAATTGAAACTGAGCTATTGATTGGATGATCAGCACTTTGGCTTCTAATTCAATATTTTATTTGATTTTCACTTTGGATACAAATGTTTGCAGTGGTTTAGAATTCATTTTAAACTGTAGATATTTATGAAACTATATCTTCTATGCATAAAATTATTTTAAACAGACCAACTAATATAAAATTTTGATGGTCATAGTATGTCTTGATATGAAATTTGGTACATACAACCAGGCCAAAATTTGCATAAATCGCCAAATGTGGCACCGCGACCCTACTTACGGCAACTCTACGTATTATACATGGTTTTTTGTAAAGAAATCATTTTGCTTACTAGTTATATTAAATGCCGTGAAAACGTTATTTATGGGTATTTGGGATCTGCCTGCAAGTGAAAAAGATGCTGTTGAATTGTTACAGGGATATGGAATTATATCGAACGAACGTACATGTAAAAACTCTCATAAAATGAAACTTTATTTTGAAAAGCAAATCTTCTGGAAATGTAACGTTGAAGAGTGCAATCAACACTTGGGTGTGAGAACCGGAAATTGGTTTGAAGGTAGCCGAATTTCATTTGTGACAGCGGTGCGCTTCATTTATTGTTGGTGTAAATAGTTAACCTCAATTAAATTTTGTGCAGAAGAGGTAGAAATTGCTGACAAAACCGTTTTGGAACAATTACATGCGGGAAATATGTGCTCTTGAAATGGATGAAAAAGAAAGGAAGCAAATAGGCGACGAAGGACTTATTATGGAAATAGACGAAAGTGTATTTGTAAAAAGAAAAGAATAATACTGGCCGTGTAGTACTACATCAATGGGTTTTCGGTGGAATTTGCCTAGAAACGAAAGAGACTTTTTTGGTCATTGTACCAGAAGTGCAGTTACCCTTGATGGAAAAATTTGCGAAAATATCAAAAAAGGAAACATTATATATTTGGATTGCTGGAAAGGATACAAGACAAGTGAGCTGGAAAATGCTGGATTTCTGCATGGAACTGTTAATCACAAATATAACTTTGTGGATCCCGACACGGGTGTTCACGCACAACATGTAGAGCGCATGTGGGGCTCAGCCAAATGGCGTAACAAAAAACAGAGGAACAGTCCGTCATCATCTTGACTCATACCTTATCGAATTTATATGGCGCCAAACTCAAGCTGTTAATGGCGGAGACAGTTCTCAATCAATGCTAAAAGCAATAACCAAAATATTTCCGCTGAAAAAAAAATTCTGCAACTTGTTCAAATTCGAAACCAGAAGGGTTTAATTGCTATTTTATATTTTAAAACAAAATAATATAAAAAACTGTATTAAAATTATCTGTAATTAATAAATGTACATTTTCTTTCTATTCATACTTTCTTACTCAAACTTACAAATCACTACAACCTGGTTGCGATAATACGCAAGTACCTGAAATTTTTATAAACATTTTAGGCATTGAATGTGTAAATATTATTAAATATTATTATATATGCTTAAATGTCATTAAAAGAATCATATATATGCTCTAAATTCTACTCTTTTCGAGAGAAAAAATTTCTTTAAATAGTTTAAATATTTTCATTACTATAACATGCTTCATTAATTTAAACTAAGTTATTTGTTATGGTGAAAAGATATAAATACTTATTGTGTGACCTAGTAGAATAATGTTTTACAAAAGGAAGAAGTTTAACCAAATAAGTTTTTACACTTGCTATAACGTTACTTATCATATTACAGAAACTTGTTGTGAAGCCAGATCAATTGATAAAAAGAAGAGGAAAACTTGGTTTGATAAAAGTAAATACAGATCTTTCTGGTGTTCGAGCCTGGATTGAAGAGCGAATGAACAAGAATGTCAAAGTATGCTATCATTTAAAATATACTGAATGTTTCATTCTTTTTTTTATTATCATAGAATTTGTTTCTAAAAGTTAAAGTAAAAAATTATAAAGTGACTTTTTTTCTTTGATTTATGAATTTATTTTAATAACTGTGAACCTTTTGAAATCTTAATTTTGAATTCAATATTTTAATCATAAAGATTTTGATTGAACTAGAGCTATATAACTTTGTTTGATCTTAATTGTCAGTGTGCAGATTACACTTATGGAGCGTTTGGGACACCTTATATCTTTGAAGGGCATGTAATATTGATAGCTCGGGTTTTTCTAAATGCTATATTAATAAATTATCAATATTTCAGATGAAAGAGATTTCAGATTTAAAGATTTTAAGTTTGAGGTTCATTACCATAAAATTTATGGATAGCTCTGATAGTAATTTAAAATATTTAATTTTTTTTCTAGACTTATCTATATTATAAATTTAATAAGACTTATCTCTGTAGGTTGATAGATCAAATGGCAGACTACACAACTTCATCATTGAACCATTTATTTCTCATGCTCAAGTAAGTAAAAAAAAAAAAAAAAATCTTTTTTTTTTTTTTTAAATGTAATATTAATATTGTTGAATAATATTTCAATTTGTGAGATACAATATCTATCTTATCCTGTGTAATGTTTCATACACAGTTTTTCTGTGTGAGTAATGAGAATATAGAATTTATACCTACCCTACATAAATTAAAAAAAGCTTTGTTGTATAACATTGAGTGTAATTTCAAACTTCCTGTATTTTAGAGAAATTTGAGTTTTTTAAAAAAATATATGCAGTATTTCAATCTATAACCATTTTGTAAAGATACATTTTTTTCAATGTGTAAGTTCCTGTATTGTAATGATTTACATAAACACCTTATTTTATCAAAGATTACTTGGTTTTTTTTAAAAGCTTATTCCATTTGAGGATCTTGCACCAGTTAAATAAATTCTTTTATTTTAACACATAAAATTTTAGAATTTAACTGCAAGAATTTTTTTTTAAATTTATTTTTCAAATAAAATACATTAAGTTTTTTTGTTAAAAACATAGTATTTATAAAGATTATATATTTTGTGAAAATTTTCAGAATCTATAAATATTTAATTCAATGCTTAACACTTAATTTCCATTTTACTTATACTCTGATGTAAAAATGTCAATACGTGATATGAACAGAAATTTAGAAATACAATTTCTCAATTCATAAAAAGTTGTCTTTCCACAGTATTTAGATACAAAAATTTCAGATTTAAAAGCTTAGTTGATTCTCTTCAATCTGATATAGATTCCATACTATCTTATCGTTACATTAAATGCAATTGCCCTTGTTATGTGTTTTAATTGTCTGTGTGTGTATATATATATACACACACACACACAAAAAATATACACATAAAATATACATATAAAATACATATAAAACAATATACACATAAAATATACCACAGTATATTTTACCCCCTGTTTTTCATCAAACTCACTTTGATCTATATGGCTTGCTATTACTCCTATGCTTCCTACTTCTGAAGTTCTGCTCACAAATACCTTTTCAGCGCTAGAAGCTATAGCATACGCAGCAGAGTAAGCATCATCATTTGCTATCGCCACAATCCTCTTTTTTGTCCTTGCTTCGTAAATAAAGTCCGAAAGGTCGAATATACCATTTACTTCCCCTCCGGGGCTGTCTATGTCCAAAATTATTGTTTCTACTTCTTCATTCATTTAAGCTTCTATCTCTTCACATATCTTCTCATATGATGTCATTCCTAAAATATCGTCAAAAGCTTCTGAATTCTTCGTCAAGATTCCATGTATTGGTATTACTTTTATTTCTCTTTCACTATTTCTTACTGCATGTTTTATGTTTTTAAAAATTGGCTGCTTTCCTGCATGTAATGACAATAGATCAAAACTTCTTTGCTCCATCATTACCAGTCTGTTCAGCCACATTGCTTTTTGTTTCATGTCATTTCCGCAAAACTACTTTGTACATCAGAATCAAAACTTAAGCCCAATTCACTCGCACGTCTTTGATCCTCAGCAATTTCCTGGTCGATTTCTTCTATATCGTAACCCAGTTCTGATACCACTTCTGACCTACTCTTAAACCCATTTCTTACCGCCATTTGCTGTGCTTGCTGGTCTTTCAGTGGGTCTACCCAATCAAACCCTTGCGCTATCCATTTTACCTCTTTTGCCCCTTTTTTTGTCCATTCTTCTCCTATATCGAGTTCTCCAGATAGTATTGCTAATTCTAACCATCTATCCCATACTGCACGGCAAAACTGAAATACCATTATATTATGCTGTAACATTCCACACCTCCGCCGAAACTCTATTAACCCTGCTCGGATTGATGAATAATTGACACCCGTTAAATCCCCTGTTAGCTGCTCATACGTTATCCCCATACCTACTGCTATTGCCCTGAGCTGCTGTTTCATAAATGCTTCATAACTTCCTCCAACATCAGATGGTTCCGAAAATTTGATATCTTCTCCTGGATCAAGTAATTGCATAGTCCCAGGTTCTAAGCCTGACAGCGCTACTCCATGCTCATTTGCTTCACCTTCTCCTAAAATATTTGCTTCTGGATTGAATCTCGTAATAAATCCAGCAAACATTGCAGCAGTCTTTTTTTGTACTAATTCTGCATCATCATATTGATCTAGTTCATAGAGCTTTAACAGTACACTGGACAACCATGGTACTCCTCGAATCTGTCCTGGTCTTAGTGGTCTATAGATATGTAAAACATCGTTTGCTGGCACTCTCACCGATTCGCCAAACGAGCCTTCACCAGGGTGCTCTCAAAAAAGGTAATATGCCTCTCTTTGCCCAAGTCGGTTAAATTCAATGCCATTGCGAATTACATTACCATTGCCGAGCGTCTGATTGCTTTTATTATCTAAATGCTCTGATTCCAGCACTTGCAGTTGCAATGGCACACAAAGTCCATCTTCTCGTTTTCTCGTTCTCAGCCGTACAAAACATTCCCCTCCTTCTATCATACTTCTGCATACTAGAGCTTGTAACCCATAAAAATAACTCATTCCGCTACTGTCTGCTTCATCTGTCCATCTCAGCCATAATTCTTGAACTCTTTTGCGATACTCTGCATCCTTGGCTTTTGATTGCGGCTTTATTCCCGTTCCAATAGTTACTCACTATTGTATCAATGATATTTGCTGCATATGGATTTTTTCTCACCATGTCACGTGATCTACTATGTAAAGTTTCAAGGTTTTGAGACAGCAAATTGTTTATACTTCCTAACTCCGGTTAAAAATGAAAAAATCTTCTTGAGCCCGCTGCATCCCACGCTGAGCTTTTGATTTTTGGTTTGTGGAATAATTGTTTAAATGACTTAAGTAGCATTACTTTTCTTGATCTGAAATTTTAGATAACTCAGCCTCTAGCTCTTCTATTGTTGGTAGCGCTGTTTTTATCTCCTCTGGTAGGTTTTCAGTTATTCGATATTCAGCAAGGCCTATCGGTTTGGTCATATCCTTTAGCGTGTATTTTGCTAGTACATCATTTTTAGACTTACATAAAATTAATCCTATAGATGGTAGATCAGTTTCATGCTTCAGTAAATCATCAACTGCTGAAAGATAAAAATTCATTTTTCCTGCATATTCAGGTTTAAATTTTTTATCTTTTAATTCAATCACTACAAAACAACGTAGCTTCAAGTGGTAAAACAATAAATCTATGTAGAAATCGTCATCGCCATCTAAATGAAATTGTCTACCAACAAATGCAAATCCTTCCCCTAGCTCAAGCAAAAACTTCTCTACATGGCCTACAAGCCCTTTTTCTACTTCTCTTTTGTGAGCATCGTCTCCTATACTCAAAAAATCAAAAATATATGGATCTTTTAATGTATAATGTGCTAAATCTGACTGCGGAGAAGGTAACTTATCTTTGTGTGAAGTTAGTAATAGCTTTTCCTTGACGTTTGTACAATTCACGTTCGATTTGCATCACCATTATACTACGTGACCAACCGTGCTCTATAGCCTTTTGAAAATAGAATAGTCTTTTTTTTGGATCTTTTACTTTATCTAAAATAACTACAATATATGAAACCAAGGCAATTGTGCAGTAACCTGCTGTGTAAATTCAGTATCTTGATATTCTGCAGCAAATTGACGCATATAAGTAAGATTCCTAGTGCTAAATCCCTTCATTTCTGGAAATGCGCTTCTTAAATCCTTACTTAGCTGATCTATGATTTTAGCACCCCAGCCATGTTCTTTTTGGCGTTTTAAGATCTCTGTACCAATATGGTGATAAATAGCAAGCTCATTGTGCTTTATCACCATATTGGTATATATATATATATGAGAAATAAGAAAAGAAAAATTAGTGGTACAGAATGATTTTGTCTGAATTTAATGTTTGTTTTAATTTAGTATAAATTAATTACATTTAAAATGTTTCATTATTTTAACATTAATGAATACTATGACTTGTAATTCATTTCAAAGATAAAAGTAATCACTGTGACAAACTAAATGAACTTTAGTTTTGGTTTCACCAAATCCCCATTATTTTACCTTTTTTCATACCATAAATTATTCATAATAAAATTTTTAAGTGCAAATATTTATAGTTTGAATATGGATACATGGATGAAGTAAATCCTGTGACATAGTTTTAATGTGAAACTTTTTTATAAATTAGATTAATAATTTTGGTTTATTTTAGGATGAGGAAGCTTATGTTTGCATTTATTCTCATCGTTATGCAGATACTATTCTTTTCCATCACGAGGGAGGTGTTGATATTGGTGATGTTGATGCCAAGGTCAGCAAGTTTTTAACACTAAGTTTTGCATTTAATATTGTATTTTGCTTATAATTTTAAATTTGTTATTATTGATGTTAGCTTATAAAAATATATTTTAATATATATACATATACATAATTTGGTGTGAAATTTCTTTATTTTGCTCAGAAATGGTTT
Source organism: Latrodectus elegans (assembly GCA_030067965.1). Taxonomy (NCBI): domain Eukaryota; kingdom Metazoa; phylum Arthropoda; class Arachnida; order Araneae; family Theridiidae; genus Latrodectus; species Latrodectus elegans. The sequence goes on from CM057812.1 coordinate 31,438,448, forward strand.
ATAAAAAGTTTTCGATGAAATGAAATTATTTGAAAATATTTTAGTATAAAATACTTTAAAGTTATGAGTTTCTGAGTAAATTGTTTTTTGAAAACCTTGTTGTTAATGATTTATAATATGCAAAATTACTCCATGTCTGTTTTTTAGGAAAATTTTATGAATAATTATATTACAAATGTGTGCTAGTATAATATACAGTATTTTCATCTATAAATGTGTTTGTTATTTTATAAAATTTTTAAATTAAAAAAATTTCTTAAAATTTTAAATTTTAATGTTTTCTAACATTTTAATAAATATGTATCGAGATAAAGAGAAACCATATGCCTTATTCAACTGTATAGATTTGTTCCTTTTTCCAATCCTTTACAAGATGACTATAATTTTACATGTTTCTGAAATTGTAGTACAAATATCAAGCTCAGTATTTTCTGAGAAATATTTTTTGTATCTGTTTTCAAATATTTCTGGCTTTAGAAAAAAAATACTTCCACAATGTTTCCAATTAAAAAAAAATAGTCTTTGAAATTAATACATTTTTAATATTTTCTCATTTGATCAGTGAATTTTTTGTGTTATAACATTTTAAACTGTTTAAATAGTATAGATATTAAAAATAAAACATATCTTAAGCATGATTTAACACGCATATTTAAGTTACTATCATACAAAAGCTTTTTATAATTTAACAAATTTTATTCTTATTTTGAAATAATAAATTTTGTGACAGACTGTTGTAATGGCTAACTAAATCAGTATTTTGGCCTTCAATGCAGTTGTGTGTGGGTTTGATTTTCATCTAGGAAATCGGTTTTTATAGTAATTTAGACCTTCACTATTGATCAGACATAGTGTTTTTGAATTTAAGCCATTAATTGTCCATTTACCAAATGATTTTAATAAGTTTGTAGAAAAAATGAGTCAAATTAAACTGTAAGGAAATATTGTTTATTGTATTTTTATAAATTAAAAATATTTGAATCATTATTTTAATTAAGTTGATATATGCATCAGAATTTTGAATTTTAATGCAGTAATTATAAAGATATTTTTCTGAAACAGAAATGGATTAATATTTATTTTATTATACTAGGCGTTGAAATTAGATGTTCCCATTGATATGAAACCATCATTTGATGATATCAAAAGTAAACTTGTTAAAAACTTACCACCTGAGAAACAAGAGTATGTATATTTTTTGTTTACCCATGATAATTATGCTTCGTGTTATTTTTCTTTGAAATCTTTCTCAGTATCACTTCTTAAAATGCATATTTATTCTAATTCATATCAAGATTTTGTATTAGAAATTTTTAATGTTTTCCATGTATTAAAATTTTTGTACTATATTTTCATTTTATGAAAGCTAAAGATATTGACTAATTCCACTGAATTATTCATAGTAATGTGTGATAAAACTAACAATTTAAATTAACTTATGTGTGGTAGTTAACATTATAAATTATTAAACTTTTCATTTAGTTACATCAATTTCCAAAATGTTCCACTGTTCAGTTCTGGCAACCATGTTAATTTATAATTTTAGTGAAAGCATGAAAATATTTTTTGGAACTTAAAATATCTGCATTTCTTAATTAAAATATGCTATCATGAATTTCAAAACTAGAGTATTCATATTCATTCTAGAGTATCCATTCTAAGTCATAGTATTAATACACACACACACAAAACATAATTGAAATCCTAAGTTTTTAATAAATTATTGTGAATATATGAGTGTATATCAAACTTTCTCATTGTGAGTATTTCAACAGCTACATCAACAGATGTGAAATTGTAATCAGATGCTGTGGTATCCAAAGGAAACTTGTTTAGACTCTAGTTAGTTCTGGAGTACTTTTTGTTTTCACTGAAAGAAAATAATCAATCAAAGCATGTTTTAGCCAGAATGTTTTATATTTGTGATCAGAAACCTTCCAAAACAGTCAGGAAGCAGTCTTGCATCTTAAAGATGAAGTTGGCTAAAATCATGCTCACAAGCATATATTACATCATTAATTCCTAAATTTGAACAAACATATTCATTAACTAATGACAAAGTTGATATGAAGATAAGAGGGCTTATCTTCAATAGCAAACATTAGGCATAATTGCCATTGAATTAGGCTACCTAAATGGGTTTGGTGATGATCATGCTTTTTGGACTCCTTATTACTCTGATGAATCACCCGTAGACTTTATTTTATGGGGCTATTTTTAAAGACCATGTTTACAAAGATGAATCCAAAATCCTAGAAGTCCTGAAAAGAATAATAACAAGTAAAAAATCAATTCCAACAATCTTACTTAAATAGGTTATCATAAATTTGGATTAGAAACTTTGATTCATTGTTTCCTCAATTGCGAACATTTTGAAGAATTTTAACTCCTGAAAGTAACTTTTGAAAATTACAATCAAACATATTTTTTCATTAAAAAATTATTTAATGTTCCTTTTCTATATCATGTGAAATACCCTGTATTATCTTTCACATATTTTTTCATTATGATCTATTGTCATGGGGGTCATCTTTATAAGTGTACTAAGATTATTAATGATGCTTTGGTTTTCGATTTACTAATTAATGGATTCAATTTCAAACTTAAACAAAGGCATTTGTACTAGTTAGGGAACCACTTTAAACTTCAGGTTGCATTTAAATTAGCTCTCATACATGTCTAAAAACTGGTTGTGAAGTTAAATAAAATCATATCATTCTCCTGTAGAAAATTTTTTGTTTTGAAAATAATGAAAATTGAGATTAAATTTGAAGTGGGAGTTAAATGGGAGATCAGATCTTTTTTCTTTTTTAAAAAAAAATTTATAACTCTCCCAATATATGGGTAAATATAACATTTTACCAGTTTAAAGCAATAATGTACTCTAGTGTTGGTTTTCATTATTCGTCTATGAACTCACTAAAAAATAATGAGCAGTTGAAAGATTGATTTTGTTATATTTTTATTTAATTTTTATATTTTTTCAACTTGTAGCTATTAGAGAATAATAATCAAAAGTTTGTTTGATATGCTTTATGTTAATCTTTAATTATTATTTTTTTTTTTTGTAAGTTAATAGAAATGGACATAATACAAGTGCTTTGTTACCAATCTGAAATGATAATCATATTTGTTTTTGATACTTCTATAGACTCCTCACAAATATATTTTATTTATACAAATTTACTTTGACTAATACTTTTTTTGGTTAAATTGTCAAATTTAATCATGATTAAGTTAATGATTGATACTTAAATGTTGGGATTCTTATGCAATTTTTTGGATTCCATATTCAATGTAATGATGTACAATTTTTTTCAGGTACTCTTAATCATATCAACAATGTTTAATATTGACATGTTTTTTTCATTTATTTAAAATCAATCTTTGAAAAATAGAAATTCACTTTTTTTAAAAGTCCAATTTAAATTTAAAGGTTTAATGATAATTTTATATTTATATACTTTAATAATATTTGTATTTTTAATATATATAAATGTATTTTCATGTTTTACTTATTTCATTAACCATTATATAATATTTTGCTCAAATGAAATATTGCTGAATTTTTTATACAATTTTACAATATCTTTAGTTATGTTGCTGCCTTTATTTCAACGTTGTATGATGTGTATGTTGATCTATACTTTACTTATTTGGAAATAAATCCTTTAGGTAAGTGTCGTATTTATTTGAAAAAAAGCATAAAAAATATTACTTTTATTTATTAACTTCCCATTTTTTGTGCATGATGTAGTTTAATGAAATATTTAAAATTTTCTGTTTATTGTATTTTTCAAATGTATTCTCAAAGTTAAAAGTTAAAAATTTAAAAAATGTAAGAAAATATGTTGTATTTTAAAGTATTGCATTTAAGAATAATTAGCATGTTATACATTTATACCAAAATTTTTTGTTTATTGTTTTATTTGCAAATTATAAGTTATACTAGGTAAATTTTGCATCCAGTTAAGAAAAGCAGAATTCTAAATTTTGTACCATATGGTACCATTGTGAGACAATAGTTGCTGTCCATTTTGCATGCAACTTTAAAATACTTTATAATTGAATTTATTTAAACCATTTGTATTTTTATTGATGATTAAAGTATGATATTTATTGTGTAACCTTTTAGTGGTTATATTTTTTATTAAATAGATATTTTTAAATTATAACTTTTTGATTGCAATTTTTATAAAATTTGTTTTGATTGTGTTGAAATGAGTTTTTTTCTTTATAATTTTAAAGGAAATTACATGAACCCCATTCTTCCAATTTAAAATAATAATAATAAAATTAAAAACTAACTATTTGCAAAAGTTGTCTTTTAAAATAAATTCGTTAAATTGAAGTTTTCTTGCTGAAAATTTTGCAATTCCCAGAAATCAACAAGACTTCTACTTCTTGTAAATCAAGTTATAGTTTTGAAGGATTTTGCTAGTAATGACTTATGTGAATTTATTAAATCTGAATTAGCTATTTCTGTTGACTTAGCTTTCTAAATATTATTCACCATGAAGTCTGGAAAAAAAATAAATAAATAACGACTGCTGTGACAAAGCATTAAAAGCAAAACTAAAATTTTGAATTTTCACTAATTATATTTTTAAATTAAAAATGTATATTATAGAATTCATTGACCGGTAATTTTAATGATTAATAAAATTAAATAGGTCAAATGAATTATTTTTGATTATTTGTATTTTAATATATTTTGAATAAAAAAATTGTGTTTCTTCTGAAAAAAAATTATATATAAAAATTCAAAAACCATTGTAGAATTATGCCAGATACTTAAAGTATCAAGATAATTGTACTTTCCTTCCAGTCATATTGATGAGGCATCTATTCTATAAAAATTATGTTATGAAATTTTGAGGTAGCAATGCTAAGAATAACATTTAAATTTTGAAAATAATATAGAGTTAATGTACAGATATACTGTGTACTTTAATACTTTCACTGTCATTCATCAGAAATTACAAAATGAATATGAGTATGTTCTTTTGAGACTTATGCATTATATACAAGACAGACATGAAATATTTTTCAATTGTTTTGATTGACAGATTTCCAAATTCTCAACCATAACTTTTATTCTCGCTAGATTGATGTTTTTTATTTGGATGGCCTATCTATTGGCTAAAGCTTTGACAGTTTAAAATACTGCTTCTGGTTATAAAAAAATTATGAATTGTGTTGTAAAATATTCTTCTTTTGTATTATTGACATAGTTATGCTAAAGTTATTTGTTGACTCTGTACAAAAGTGAAAGAAATTTGTTATCTGACTAAATCCTTAAATAGGTTTATAAGAATATTGCATTAATATTTTTTACTTGTACTAACATATTATAATATTTTAGTTCTAAAGGATGGAAAGGCTTATATATTAGATTTAGCAGCAAAATTGGATGCCACTGCAGATTTTATTTGTAAACAAAAATGGGGTGAATTCGAATTTCCCCCTGCATTTGGAAGGGATGCTTATCCAGAGGTAACAGATTACATTTTGAATAATATAGAAATCATGAATGTAATATAGGAATTTTGCTTAAAATATATCTAGTTCTGTTTGTGTTAAACGATTCCTTCATAAATGATATGGACATTTTGAATGAAAGAAGTCTTTACACAATTATTTTATAATAGCGTTTTTTATGCTAAATGTAGTTTGCATAATAAAGTTAAATCTAAAATCTTTAATACTAAAAATATTAGTAAATCCTCTAATTAATGCAGAATAATTGGCTCTATCTTCACAAATTGCTTTAATTTGCATTTCAAGAAAATATTATGATTATTTCTTTTGATTTCAAAATCAAAGATTGCATTATGAGGGTATGTTAAAGATCAATTATTTTTAATCAATAATTTATCTTTATTACAGTTGATGATAAAATTAAGTGATTTTTATTATTATTGAATTTAATGAATATTAATCTCTTTTGAAATAATGATTACTTACTTTGAGAGTTTGTTGGAGAGCAACATATATTCTGTACTAGTTGTTAAATTTTTGTTTGGTTAAAAAAAAAAAAAAAAAAAAAAAATGCAAAATAAGATTTCCAAATACAATAAAATATCATTTATTTATTTTTTCAAACAAGATTTAAGTTTAATCACATTGTTAAAAATAAAAGAAAAATGATTATGTAATTCTGAAGCTTAAAATCATCATTCGTGGTGTGGTAATTTCCTCCTTTTGGTTTCCTTTAGTAATGAAATAAAATGCCTGAATCCATATTATTTTAAGCCTTTATTCTTTAAAATCTTAAGTTATTTGGGTGTGATAAGCTCAAAGTATATTGATTAGGAAAATTTAATATTCTGCTGGTGTAACTTTTTTGAGTTAGTTTTTTATTTATAGATAATACTTTTATATGTAAATGTTATTCCGGTAATTATTTAAAATTCAGTGGTATTAAGTATATCATATAATTAGATTTTATCTTCATCCATTCTATAACTATTTTATCTACAAATTGTGACAAAATAATAAACTTTAAATATGTATTCATTCTATTTGTGACTTACTGTAAATATATCTAAGGGTCTTTTACTATTATCATGTAAATTACTATACTTTCATAAATTTCAAGATTAATGCTTTCCTTTAGGAAGCATATATTGCAGATCTTGATGCAAAGAGTGGAGCATCACTTAAATTAACAATTCTTAATAAGAAAGGTAGAATATGGACAATGGTTGCTGGAGGTGGAGCTTCTGTTATTTATAGGTATTTTCTATGAGTAGTATATATTATTTGTTTTTAAAATTTTTATTGATTCTTTTTTTAAAATGATTTTTTATTACTGTTTATGTTTTCCATTTTTGACAAAAACACATAGCTTATATCAATTGCTTAAAAGAGTAAGAATATGTTTCCAAAATTTATCTGGTATTGCATTCTTTAAGTATTCTTTAATTTTCCAGAGGCTTTTTTAGAGCCTTTCAAGACATGTTTTTTATGCTTCTAAACTAATTAAAACTTAAGTGCAAAATAAAACTTTAAGTTCCAGTTTATAATTTATGCTTTTACATTTTAATTATGTAATTGTGATAAAACTTATAAATTTATAATATACTTCTAGAAAGTTTGTGAACTTAAGTACAAAGTTATATGCATGTTCATAAGTCATTAGAGGATTAATGATTTGTATTTTTCAATAAATTAGAGGATTTGATTAATTAAACTATTAATAACCCTACCAAATCATGCAGTTAACTTACAAACTGTTAGTAATATTAAGTAATTAAGAGGAGAAATTGAATATATATTGCATGCTAAACAATTAATATATAATCTACATAAAAAGAAATGTTATTTGAATTTCTGAAGAAAAGCTCCAAGGCCTTAAATATTTTATTTAAAATTGTATTTAAATTGGATTTTGAGTTCAAAAGGCATTAATAATTTTCTTTATTTGTAATTTTATGAATTGAAAGAAACTTCTCATATGTTCTCATATTATTTCTTCATTATTTTTAGTGACACAATTTGTGAACTTGGAGGCGCATCTGAATTGGCAAATTATGGGGAGTATTCTGGTGCTCCTACAGAAATGCAAACATATGAATATGCTAAAACAATTTTGGGCTTAATGACTCAAGAAAAGCACCCTGAGGGTAAAATAAGCATTTTAGTACATTCTATAATTGTATTGGCTGAATGCATCCTCTTTGCTACTTTTAATTAAACTTCTTTTACTAGTGGTTCAGGAATTTAAATTTTCTCCTGATGCACACCATGTTTATTAGATTTGTTTTATTAGAGGAAAATCCATACAAAATTTTATCTTAATAATAAATTGAAAACAGACATTAAATTAATAATATGAAAATAATAACAGAATATATATTAGATTTTTTGTATTTATAATATTAAAAAAATAATAAGCACTTCTGATTCATAATTTGAAATGTGTAAAAATGAAATTTGATGACTTTAGATTTTAAAGTATTTATATATTACAAAACATTTTAAATTCTCATCTAGATATGAACTAAAAGGACAAATATTAAATTAATGCAGAGAATAAAATAGGAGAGCAAATATATATATATTTTATATGGCATACTAAAATATGCAAAAATCACAAGAAATGATAAAAACTATTTCAGTTTGTAGTTTAGTTTCAACATGAAGTTCTTTAGTTTAACGCTATAAAGTGTACACATCACAAAATAATTTAATAACATCCTCTTAAATCAATGTATTGCATTAAAAAATGAAGCCATATGTATAGATTAGCTAAAAATAATTTGAATGAGGTATATAATGTTTGTAAACTCTTTATCTAGTAGAAAATTTAGAAGTCTAAAATTTTTATAACTTTTTCAAGAGGTGATTTTGGGAAAAACAAGGATCCATTTGCTAAATAGGAAAAGTATACTTTTCTTAAAATGAAAAAAATTAGTGAATACTGTTTTCTCTTAAAATTACGCAGTTCAAAATGAAAGAGGAGGATCTTTTGATTTAGTATTCATATTTACTCCTTATGGTAATGCATAGATGACAATTTTAACACTCATTTTTTTTCTTGAAACAAGATGGATTCTATAGTGAATTGTTACATTTCTTAGTAGTGTTGAAGAATTTATGGAGGAATGATTTTTTAAAATTTCATTTCATAATTACAAACGATTTTGTAAGTATTTTAATAGAAAATTGTAAGTATCTAATGCTAAACAAATAACATATACAACGTATTTTAAACAATTTTAAAATACGTAGCGATTTAACAACAAATCATAAAATAAATGAAGAATTGACATGTTTTCACCCTTATCCTAACATCACATTCCAGCTGAAAAAAAAGAGTAAATTAGTAGTCCTATTTGTATAGATTAGATGATGTCATCCTAATAACGTTGCCAGAATGCTTTGCCACCAGTTCAATTTAGCGTTTATTATGTTTTAAATTAATTACAAACTCTAGGTTTCAAATTTTTAAGTTTGAGAATAGTCTGAAACTTAAATTAGAATGCCATTCTTTAATCAATCCTGGACATATTTTCCAAGGTCAACATAAGAATTTTATGTACATAGATTATAATGTTTTACTGTTATTAGTAATTATAAAAATTTACTATGAGTTATAAATACTTCATTTCCCACTTGTAATTACTGAAAATTGGCATTTCTATTATTTTTTAATATTTGCTAATTATAAATTCCTATTCTTATCAAGTATTTTGTTATACTTAAATATATGCATATACATATATAAGTATATGCAATGTTGTGTGTGTGTATATATATATATACACACATACATACACATATATATACCAATTGCATATTTAATTTTAACATAAAAATCGAGTTTTTTAAATATATAATTTAAGGATTTTTTTTAATATGAAAGTTACTAGATTGTTTCAAATTTGGTTAGTCGTCATAACATTTTATTAATTATAATGATGTTTAAGGAAAAAAAAAAAGCTCCCCAATAGTTTAATAGGCTTTTGCCTTCAAATCAATATTGTATGGAATCAATTTTCAAACCTAGATGTTTCTAATTGTTCAGAATCTTAAAACTAGATTTAAGTAGGTGTAGCTCTTGTGTGAAAAAATTTCACCATATAGTTGTAAAAAATCAAACCCAATTAATCAAAAAATGTTTCTAATTACTGTTTTATCACAAAGGCATGAAAATAATATAATATTAAAATCAGCCATGTTTTAACATGTATAAAAAGTTTTAAAAGAAATCAAATCTTGAAAATAGAAATTTTTTTATGTACAAAATGTTATTGAGTTATTCAATTTCTTAAATCATAATTTGCGACCCAAAACAGGTTCAAGTCGTGAAGATTTTCGTATAAGGGCATGATGAATAATTTTTTTTAAACTCTCCACAAGAGCTTAAGTGAGGAGTTTATAAACTATAGAAAAGTTTGATTGATAAAATTTCTATCAGAAAAATAAACAAATGAATAAATAAATAAAATAATAATAATCTTAATTTTCAGATGTTTATTATGTGTTGATTAGTAAAATACTTTTTTTCCACTTTTCAAATTTTTTGTTTTTCATTAAATTAAACATCAAATTTTTGAACTTTGTGAATAAGTATTGTTATAAGATTAATTTTGTAATTGTATATATTTTAACTATTTATCCTGTTTTCTTTTTATGGTGACTTACGTCTTTTCTTTAATAAATGTAGATCTTTTTGTTAAAATAATATTAAACAGAAAAGAGCTGAACTAAATTATTAGTTCCACTACTTTTAATAATTGTAATTTTATTAATTTTTTAGAGTAAGTCCACAAAATATTTACTTTATGTAATGAGTATTAGGCATACATAAGTAATGAATATTTAATTTTAGGTAAAATCTTATTGATTGGTGGTGGTATTGCCAATTTCACAAATGTTGCAGCTACATTTAAGGTAATTTAAAAAAAATATTTTTATAAATTCTAATTTCTTTGAATAATTCTCTGAAAGAATTTTTTTTTTAAATGTAAAATGATTGTCATATGTTATTAATAATTATTTAAGTGCTTTATTTATTGGTTTTAAACATATATATTATGAAATATACGTTTACAATGATTTGGAGGTCTTAAGAAGCCAATATTTATTAAAGGTAATTCAACTAATATGATAGAAAATGGCTTCTAAACACAGAAGCCTTCTAATACCTCAGATAGACAACAGCTTCTATGCACTTAACTATCATTCAAGACTGATTGTCTTTGCATAATTTTTTTGCTGGATGGTAGTATTTATACCTAGCTTGTTGGAAAAATCTAAGAGTTTCACCAAGATTTCTGGAAGGTTCTTGACTGTATTGCTCAATATTGATCCTTGAGCTTCAGTGATAGATTTTTCGAGAAATTCAAGTTTTTGCCAAGTTGCTAAATCGTTAGAAATGCCATTTTTAACACACCTAAATTGTACAATTTGCATCCAAAATCTGTGTTTCAGATTTGTTTGAGATGTTTTAAGACTAATAAAAGTAATGTTTATAAATTTTTAACAATATTATCCTTTTTTTAAATTTATAATCTCTTTTATATTCATTATATATATTTATACTCTTCTTGCAAGCAAGATTTAGAACATTATGAGAAATTATGGTGCTATATTATAATACAGTGATTGTGAGCTTATGAAAAATTTGTTATCTGTTCTAATTCTAATGAATCACAGATTAGATGGAAGAATCTAATTTAAACAAAGGAAAATTTTATAGAAAAATCTTTAACAATTAATGAGACAAATTTGGAATTACAAAATGTTTATTAACCAAATTTTTTTCAAACATTCATTTCAAAAGAATAAACTAAGAGGTATAATAAAGCCTTAAAAATTCTGTATCCTGATCATTTACAATTTTGTTTTTCCTAGTAATTTCCTTTGGCATTTATTTTATACTTTTTATTATTTTTTATAAGGTATAAAAATATAAGTTAAAAGTAACAACTATAAAAGAAAATTGAGTTTTTAAATATATGCATATGTGTATATATATATATATATATATATATATATATATATAAGCTAAATACATGGGTGAAGCTCGGTGACTTAGTATTAGCTTAGTTCTGAGGTTCAATCCTCGTGCTGGGCAAGGTCGACTCAACCTTTCATCCTCTCAATGGATCAATAAACTGAGTACTAAGCATGCTTGGGAACTTAAGTTTAGGGAATTTTACTTTAGTCTGACTGCCTAATCAGAACATACTTCACAACCCAGTGCCCTCAGTCAGAAAAACTGATATAAGCTCTGTAAGCCTAGGCCCACATGGGCTGTTGTGCTACAGGTTTATTTTTAAATAAATTGGTACATTGGAAGAAATTTTGTTCTTTAAAAAGAACATTGAGATAATTTTGCAGAATTGCTTAAATGTTCAATCCACTTTTTTGTTTGTTAAACATGTTTTCTCTAATCTGCAGTTGTTGTAAAATCATCAATCACCTGCTTCTACAGCTTAACATATTTGCTGTCAGTAAAATTTATATATTCAGCCTCTGAAGCCAAGTGTTCTGTCTGCAATTTTTAAAGATACACATAAAAAAGTTTAAACAAAAATTTAAAGAACCATCTATAAAATTATAAAAACAATGCTTCACTAACTTGGCTCAAAGGCCTCTTTGTTTAACCTCCATAGTTTCACTATAAATAAAGCATATAACTTATCATAGTTGATCATCATCGGTATATGAGATAGAGCCATGATAATGTGCCAAAGCTACTGTGGTAGCGAATGTGTTAAGTAAACGCACAAAGCTGTAATTTGCATTGAATAAAAAAAATAAAAAGAAACCTTTGTTTTTAAAGGAAAGCAATTTTATAGAGATTTATAATGTATAATATATTTGTAATTATTCATAGAAATAAACAAAATTATTTTAAATACATTTATTATGTTAGAAATATTAACTTTGCATTAAATAGAAATTATTCTTTTTAGAAACAAGTAGTTGTAAAATTTTCAGTTAATAAGTAGTCATTTGATCATTTGTTACATTTACATATTATCAATGTACTTATTGTCCAATGAATTAGAAACCTAAGATTAATATTTTATTGGATCACCTTTTGCATAGATAATCTCTTATTTGTTTGACCATAGTCTATATGCTTTTGAAGTGTTTTTATGTCCAGAGAATGCATTGTCCCATATCATGATACTCTCACCAGACCCTTGTATAATGTGAGTAAGTAAAGATGAATTCTTTGCTTCATGGTCTCTTCAAATTCAACAATCTTCCATCAATGCAAAATGTAGTCAGATTCATTTGACCTTATTACCTATATTTTTACTGTCGATTTTCCCATTTTATTGCTTGAAATATTCTTATCCTTACTTATGCTATATGCTTTACTTATGACATGTAACCCACGTAATAAAAATTTTTGCGTACTTTATCCTAGCAATTAATTTAAATGAAAATTTTCAAAGCTAATTCATTGGTCAGCATATGTATATGGGTACTTACGATGTTTTACTATGTGATGAGTAATTTACGTATTTTGAAAACCCTTCTGAGAGACATCAGATATATTTAAAAAATCAATTAAATATTGATTCATTGAATCAGATATTTAAATTTGTGTTTAAAATTAATTAAAATATTAAAATGTTTTATTTAATTTTTAAAAAGTAATTCTTTTTCCTGTTTCTTGTATTCTTCCTTCCCATATATGCATAATGTAAAATTGGGATAAAAAATAACATGCAAAAGCTTACTACATACTCATTTTCACATTCGTTAATTGTATACCTGGATCAATAAAAATAATCACAAATTGCCACTTTGATTATAATAGTTTAATTATATTTGTAACTTAAATACTTATTCTTTTATAGGGAATTGTTAAAGCTCTTCTTGAATTCCAAACTAAATTAATTGACCATAGTGTTTCTATATTTGTAAGGAGAGCTGGACCTAATTATCAAGAGGGACTGAGAGTCATGCGTGAAGTTGGTGAGAATAAATGCTTTTTCTTATCAATTTTTTACTTAGTAAAGTTAGGATTAATTTCTGGTATTCAAATGTAGTTTGAGAAAAGAATATTATTTTTGTATAGTTAAAAACTTCTGTGTGTATATTTAACTTCTACATATATTATAAAAAATTTTAAATTTGCAAATGAAATTAACTTTTTATTTTTAAAAAAAAAATTTTCGTGCTGTATCATTAAAATTCTTTATTTTTTAAGGTGAGTTAAAATCTTAATTTTTAGATATTTGTAATATTTAAAAATTTTATTTTTATAACTTAATTTCTTACTTTGAAAATTTTTATAACATACTAAAATAATACTTTATAAAACAAATTTTTCTATACTATGCTTAATTATTTTCTGCAATAGGTGGAACTTTAGGTGTGCCAATTCATGTATTTGGTCCTGAGACTCACATGACAGCTATTGTAGGTATGGCTATGGGGAAACAGTCATTACCATCTTTACCTGAACCTGCACAAACGACAGCTAATTTTCTCTTACCTGGAGGAATGATGGTATATTAATATTTCATAAATTTCATTTAAACTTGAAATTAATTCTTATATTTAACGTTTTTTTTTTCTTCCTAACAGAGTTTAGTAAGTTTAATCTCCTCATTTTTGAATAATTTTACCTGAAAGTAATTTGTTTTTCAAACCTGTTTATTCAGTTTCTGTATGTTCTTTAGTTTTATTTGTACAATGTACTTATTCCACTAATTTCTTTTTATTTCATTATAGAAATGTTTAAAAATAATAAAGATTTTTACATTAGTATATTTTTCAAAAATTATATCTTATAATTTTTATTTTTTCATTTTTTTTATTAATTTTTTGTGTTACAAATCCATGTTTATGCTGAATTATTACATTGATCATATGTTCATATTAAAATGGTGTCAATTATAATATATATAATTTTGGCCATTAAGCAGCCAATAGTAAATGTGAAAAATTATTGTAAATCATTTTAATATCCTTTATTTATAATTGAAGGAGTCTTGCTGTGTTTGGCAAGGGATGAAATTCATAAAATACGTACTTTGATGTTCATGCAGAAAATATAAATGCAACACTTTTCTATTTCTCAAAAGTAGTTGAACTTCAATCTAATATTATTGATTCCAAAAGCAATATTTCTATTGTGTTTCAAATCAAAGATATTCTTTCATGTGATTCCCAATCTATGTCTCATTTAGAAACCATATAATGAATAACCTAATATTTGAAGGCTATTGTGAAAACCAGTTAATGGAAATGAGATTTTTTATTTTGTATGTATAATATATATATATATATATATATATATATATATGTATATATATGTATATATATATATGTATGTATATATATATATATGTATGTATATATATATATGTATGTATATATATGTATGTATATAATCTGAATAATGTGAAAAAACGTGTAAAATTTACGTTTCTGTTAATGATGTTTGTGTATGTTAATATGAAATAAATATGTCATCAGAAACAAAGGTATTTTTGTGTTATCAAACTATCCTAAAGACAACAGGTTCATGACAACATCACAGCTGTTGTTAAATATTTGAACTTCTGTTGTGTATTTGTTTTCCAAGAAAACTTTTCATAGTTAGTGATCATATTTGTTATGAAGTAAACTTGGAAAGCTATCTAGCACCTATCTAGACAGATATGCTCATACATATATTTTTAAAAAAGGAGCATTTCACCCATTATCTATCATTAAATAATAATTAGTTGCTTCTCTTTGTAAGATTTTTGGTAGATTAGTATATTATTCTCATATTACAAAGAAAAAAGAATTTGAAAAACTCAAATGTCCATCTGACAGATGTGAATGATCATGTGTACTCTTCAATTACCATATTTGCTAAATGTCATCCTATTTACTATTTAGGAACATGTTTCTCATATTTCTCATCATCGCTTTGGTGGCAGTTTAATACTATGTCTTGATAATCTTTTACTTCAATTTGTCATTTTTTAGTCTTTTGTTGCAATTTGTCATTTATTATTCAGTTTTGAGTTATTCCGTAAATGTATGTGATATATCTTAGTTAACCAGTTATCTTAATTTTAACACATATTTTTATTAATAAAAAATGTGTTAACTTGTAAACAACTAGTTAAATTTATCTTTGTCATTCATTATTTCCTTCTCAATATATAAATTGATGTTTACAACTTGGTGAACATGAAACTTACTAGTGACACTAGCCTAAAATAAAATAAAATATAATGCCTCTGAAGAAGGGTAATTTTGGTCAATATAATTAATGAAATGTTACATGAAGATTTGCTTTGAAAACCTACCATGAAGTCTTTTTTTTTATATCAAAATATGCGGTTATGAATCAAGTGTGTGTGTGCATGTGTTACAAAAAATGAGTTTTTCTTAAGTTTAACAGATTTACTGCAAAGAATCTAATTTTTAATTTAAAATTTTAGAAAAATTATTTTAATATGCATAAAAAGTCTAAAAATAACATTAATCTTGGTGTGTTACAATAATACAGTAAAATTCTCTGTGTGTTGTATTATCATAGTTAACTATAGCTTGTAAATTTATTATGCTAATGATTACTGTATTAATTCTTTTTGTATTTTATTTCTTTTGTAAAATCAATATATATTTGAAAAATTTCTCTTACAGCACTCAGCACCACCTTCCAAAATACCCAGAACAGATTCTGGCAATGGTTTGTCTTCACCAATAGATTACAATAGAAGCTCATCTGTGTCATCTGTAAATAGTGTAAATGGGCTCAGTTCTACTAAGACATTATTTTCACAGGTATAAGTATACTTAATGATATTCTTTTAATAAAATCCATTTTTAGTTTTTACTATCAATTTTGATCGAAATTGATATTTATATCAATTTCGATATATAAAATATAAATATTTATTTAATATATATATATATTAAATAAATATTTATATTTTATATATCCTTTATTTTTTATTTATAAGTATTATTATATTTAAATATTTATATATATTTATTTCCTTTATTTTTTTATCTATATGTATTAATATATTTAAATGCAGTTTACAATCTAATTTTAAATATATCCTATTATAATAAGGAATTTAAAGTGTAATGAAAATTTCCTTTTAAGTCATACTACAACTTAATAATTTTGAAGGAAACTTCCTATTTGAAACATATTTTAACTATATTAAAAATGTTTAAATATATATATTAGGCTTTTTTGTAGGGTACAAAAGCAATCATTTGGGGAATGCAAACTAGAGCAGTTCAGGGTATGCTTGATTTTGATTATGTATGTTCTCGAAAAGAGTGTTCAGTGGCAGCTATGGTTTATCCTTTTACTGGAGATCACAAGCAGAAGTTTTATTGGGGGCATAAGGAAATACTCATTCCTGGTAAGTCTTCTAATTGATTCAGTGAGCAAGAATAAAATATTAACCTTCTAAAAGATCTAAATTTTAAGATTTTTATTTGTATATTACAGATAATGGCATATTTTTAGTAAATATAAGAAATAACACATTTTCATCATTATGTGTCTTGGAGCTTTTTTAATTTCAATGTTTCTAACATGGTAGTTGGATATTTTTTTTAGTTTTTAAAATGTATTATTTGATGTTTTAACTTTCAAAATCATAAAAAATCATGTTATAAAAACGTTTAAATCCATTTCTTCATTTTAGATTTGTTGTAATAATCTTCAAATCCATATCAATAAATCTCTATTTTCAATATGAAAAATTTGATCTTTTGACTGTGAATTTGTTATTAAATAAATTTGTTTATAGAAAATATATATATATGCAAATGAAAGTGTTTTTGAAGCACTATTTTAATACTTTATTAGTTTGGGCTTTTACTTAAATTTCTTATTATAATATACATTTTATTAAAATATTATAATTTGACACATTGTTCATATTTATACATTTACTTTTAATATCTCGCATTTCTATATAGTTTATAAAAATATGTCTGATGCAATGAAAAAGCACAAGGATGCAGATGTTATGATCAGCTTTGCTTCTCTCCGATCTGCGTATGAAAGCACTCTTGAAACTATGCAATATCCACAAGTAAATTGCTTCATTTATTTTAAAATATTAAATATTATGAAAATGTTGAACAGTTTTAATACAGTAACAAATATTGTTTGAAATTCATGTGATAATTTTCTGTTTTAAAAATTGGATTAATGTCATTTTAATATAAAAAAATTTTTTTTTAGCTAAATATATATTTAAATTTCTTTTTATATTTAGAAAATCATAAAGGTTTTATAAATTTGGAGCCTCAACATTATATAATTAAAGTTTTTAATATTGATACAATTTTTTAAAATTTTCTGAATTATTTATCTTGTTTTGGAATTATTTCCTGAGTTAATAATTGTGATAAGGATCAGCGATTTGGCCTTCAGTTCATGATTTTGATTCCCACCTTGAGTGTTGCTGCTTATAGTAGTTTGAAATACACTGTAAATTGCAAAACCTGTTCAAATAAATTTGTATGTGCAAAATATAATTGTAGAGTAACAAATGAATGAAACCTGCGATTATATTTGAGCACGATGTAATCTATGGGGATGTGCAAATCAGAGCTTTTTGAACCTGATGTAGGCTTTTCTACACCATAGGGGGGGGGGAGATAAGTAACAATAGGTGATTTTTAGTTAAAGCTGAATTATAACCAAAAATTAGTGTAATTTACATAAGTATAAAAATAAAATTTTCCTGTATGAACATTTTGTTTCTAATTGATGTTTAACTCTAATCAATTCAAATCAAATGCCATTATATTTGTATAATTTATATTTTTTAAATATTTATAAGATCTGTTATAAATTATTAAAAATCTCCAGACAAATAATTCATCAATTTAACTAAATTTTTGTGTATTTCTTTATATTTATTTACTGTTGAAGAATGATCTTGACAGAAATAGATATTTAAATTGGTATTTTTATTTTTACTGTAAAATTCCTAACTACTTTGCATAGTCTTAATTTCAATGCTGTACTAAAAAGGAAGAATTTTTGGTTTTATGTGTTCTTTTATTCAAGAAAAGTAAAGGTATATTATGCAATCTGCTCTTAAAATTTTTATTGCATATTGACAAAATGGTGTTTTTGATACTGTAGTTCAGAGAGGATTTGAGAAGTTATATATTGTAGAAACACATTTATTTACTGAAGATGAGAATTTTCTTGCTGAACATCTAAAATTATGAACTTTGTAAATTATGACTGAAGATTTATTAAAAGAAAAGTCTCTCGAAATATATTTACATTTTAGTATTATTACACAACTTTGCATCTTGTAAAAAAATGCACTACATGATCGCTGAAAGGAGACTGAATATGCAAGCTGTTACATTTAGTACTCTGTACTATTATTATATAAAAATCTAGAGGAACCAAGTTCATAATGATCAAAGGATTCATAATTATGAGTGACAATCAAGTTGTGTAACTTATATGTGAGCTCATACCTTTCTCACAATATGCTGCAGTGAAACAACATAGTATATAATTATTTGATATATAATCTGAATCTTTTAATATTTAATATCTTTAAATATAATATAATAAATTTAATCTTTTAATATAATGTTTGTAAATAAGCATGCTATTTATTTTATTTTAGAATATTATTTGTAGACAATATACATTAATATATTTAAATATATTGACTCCATGTTTGAATTTTATATATTTTAAATTCTGTTGCATTTGATTCTAA
Source organism: Latrodectus elegans (assembly GCA_030067965.1). Taxonomy (NCBI): domain Eukaryota; kingdom Metazoa; phylum Arthropoda; class Arachnida; order Araneae; family Theridiidae; genus Latrodectus; species Latrodectus elegans. Next base: position 31,457,656 of record CM057812.1, read on the forward strand.
CTTCCTTCATGGATGATTGTATTGGTTTAGAGTTCATTTTAAACTGCAGACCTGTCCAATTTATTCTTGTGTAAAAAAATTATTGTAGAATTAACATACAAATCAAATCTCTTTAAATTTTGGCACCATTCTCTTGTTGGGAATTTTTTTTAACTCTTTAAATGTTAATTATTAGAGATTAGAACGGAATATTTTACTGTTGTGTTATTAAAAACATCAGGGTTAAATGAGATCTTCAAATTGTAATGAAAGAGTCACTGTCATCAAAAAATTATGCATTGTGTTTACATTATTATAAATTACTTATATGTGATTGCAAAATTTATCTATATATAATTGCAAAGGAATTTTATTTTGAATTATTATTCAAGTAAACTTAAGAAAATATTGTTCCAAAATTACTTAAAACCTGGTATCAAAGTAAAAAAAAATGTTACTAATCATGATGTGATCCCCATTATTTTGGAATCAATATAATTACTATAAATTTTAAGAATTTATTACTTAAAAAAATTTAAATCTATGGTTAAAATCAAATTCCTAAAAAACAAATATTATTATATAATAGTAAAAACTCATATGTACAATCTATGATATTTTAATTTTTAAAAGTTAACAATTTAAAAGTGGTACATAAACCTTTATGAGCTCCTGCTTAGTTTGAAAAAATTAATTGTAAATTTTTCATTATATATAATATTTTAAGATTCAAAAAATCTAGAATTTGTATACAAAAAACATTTTTTAAATTTTGATATTTAATAGCTTTGTTTTTGATACTTATTTAATAATATTATTAATTAAGATAAATTATTTCAGATAAAAGTTATTGCTATTATTGCTGAAGGTATACCTGAAAATATGACAAGGAAAATGATTAAATTGGCTGATAGTAAAGGCATTACTATTATTGGACCTGCAACTGTAAGTAAATAAATCAGTATAATTTTTCTTATTTAAATTTATTGTGAGTATGAGGAATGATGTCATTTGTAGTGGATATTGTGTCTGCTAAAAACTGTTTTAAAGCACTTGAATATCTACATATCTACAGCTTATTGCCTACAAATGTATCTCATAGTTAATTGGGGTATTTCATTAAATTCTTTTGCGGTGTTCATACATAACATGGGAAGAAAATTAAAATAATAATAATAAATAAATAAAAATCAAGTAGTGCCTTGGAAAGATTTACATGCAGAAATCAGAAATTCAATATTTGCTAAAGATGAAATTGAGAACTTTTAAGCACCTATGGAATTTGTTGCTTGAATGGTTAATTTCTGTCGTTTAGTTAATCCTTTTGTGATTTTGATTTTCATTTTGACCATAAATGCCTACAATGTTTTAGAATTATCATAAACTACAGGTCCCATTAAGTAGTTTTATTGTGCAAAAAGTTACCTTAGGCAGTGACAAGCAAATCAAATTATACTAATCTTTTATTCATTTTCAGTTAGGATTGAATATTCTTTTTAAAGATTGAATTTATTTCTTTTGAGAGAGGCCCTCCCTGTTTTCCAGCCTTCAGCCATATAGACTACAGTATATAGTTTAGTTTAATTCATAGATAGGCTAAAAGCTCTGCAAATTTTGTATTCCTAAAAATTTGCATTTCCTAAATGGTAAAAATATCTGTCGAATTATAGCATCTGAGGGTAGATTTATGTTGCATTAGATAAATGGTTTGTGCTCTTGCCCTTGAGTTAACAGTTGGTGGGTTTGAATTTCATTTTGGACTTGGATGTTTGTAGTGGTTAGGAATGCATGTTAAACTGTTGGTCCTTGTCTAGCCCTCGTATGCAAAAAATGACCATTGAATGACAAACCAAGCCTTCATTTTATTGCACCCTGTAGTATAAAAATATGAATTTTATGTAAATCTAACGGGTTACTTTATAATTTGTGTTCTTTATAGTTACAAGACTAGTTAGAATTAAACTTGCTTTTCCACTTATAATATGTGGTTTGTTTGTTCTGATTTCATTAAATTTTTTCCAAAAGATTTAAAGTTAAAAGCAATATTGTAGAGAGTTTTTTCTGAATACTAATTTAATTTTTTATATTCCTGAAATTATTATTTCTCACATTTTCTTTCATAATTTTTCTTTTTAAAAAATGTGACCTTGTGTTTTGCTATTACATATAAAATGTCAAGCTTTCTCTATTGATTTTTTATTACTTGAATATTAAATATAATAATTTATATTATACTTTGTTACAAATATTTCTTCAAAACAAAAGAATTAAAAAATTTATTGAATATGTTTTTAGGTTGGTGGTATCAAACCTGGCTGCTTCAAGATTGGTAATACTGGAGGAATGATGGATAACATATTGGCTTCTAAATTACACCGCCCAGGATGGTAAATATCTAAATATTTTATGATATTCATAAGATAAATTACTTAGTAGTGTATCTCATGCTTTCACAGTGATGCTTTTGTGTTTGTCATTTGTAGTGTAGCATATGTTTCTCGTTCTGGAGGAATGTCTAATGAACTAAATAATATTATATCTAGAGCTACAAATGGTGTGTATGAAGGAATTGCTATTGGAGGAGACAGGTTAGTTATTCTATGTATATATCTCTATTTCAATCTAAAGTGTTATTAAAAAGCAATTACAATTTTTCTGAACTATATGAACAGAATTCTGATTTTATGTTCTTACATTCATGCTATCATTTGTCACCATCTGTACTAGCATACAAATAGTAATCACTAATTTGCATTATTACAAATAATAAATCAGTAATGTGTGTGTGTAATGTAGAAGAACTCCTTTTTGCTAATGCTTAATTTTTTCGCATAAATTTGAGATTATTTATATTGAGCTTTCTGAATAATTATATTTAAATGATTAAAATTTACAAAAAATTAGAAGTAAATTCATACTCTTGCACCATGTTAGTCATTACTAACCTCTTATTATTTGTGATAATTTTGTTTCAAATAGAGCAATTCAAGATTGTGATAAATGAAACAAAGCAATTATACAAATTAATGCTTATTCAAATTATATAGGAAGTAACTTTAACTGATAATATTAAAAGTTGGAAGTTCATGCTTGATTTAGTGATGCATAAAGTTGTCATAATAATTTCATATGTATGTCAAATACTTATCTTTTCTTTAATTTATTAAATTGTTAATTAAAAGAAAGTGCTTTGATTGTAATGTTTATAATTCGTGACAAATACTTTAAATTGATATTAAAAAATTTTATAGGTATCCTGGTACAACTTTCATGGATCACTTACTCCGTTATCAACAGGAACCTGATGTTAAAATGATGGTTCTTCTTGGAGAGGTCTGAATTATATTTCTAGAATATTAAAAGAACCACGAAAAGTTATTTAAATGTATACTAAATGTATGAAAGTTTTACAATAAAAATTTGTAAAATGTTAGTTTTTTTATTTTACTGGTAGTTTTTTTAAGTTTTTAATAGAATGAGTTAAGAAAAATTATTTAATGTTTAAAGATTGAATTAATTTTTGAGATTTTTTTTTTATCTTAAGTCATAGGAACATATATTTTTTTTAATTCTTAGCATATATATATAACATAGTAATATGGAAACTTTTATTTTACAAAAATTGAAGCTTAATGTTTTCTATATTTTGGGCATAATCATTAAGAATCATGTTCAAACATATATTTGCATTTAAAAATTTTATTTCTATTTTGGATCCATTTACCTTTGATAACAATTTTGTTGAATAAAATTTCTATACTTCTAGGTGGGTGGTGTTGAAGAATATGAAGTGTGTCAAGCATTGAAATCTGGACAAATTACTAAGCCTCTTGTTGCCTGGTGCATTGGAACCTGTGCAAAAATGTTTACATCTGAAGTTCAATTTGGACATGCTGGAGCATGTGCTAATAGTGATCGAGAAACTGCTGTTGCGAAAAATAAGGCATTATCTGAAGCTGGTGCTTATGTTCCAGATACTTTTGATAACCTGGGGAAAACTATTCAGTATGTTTAATACCTTACTAATTTGTAAACAAATTTAATCTAAAAAAATATCAATAATATATTAAATGTTGAAATTTTCACCAAAAATGTTTGTTTTCTTCAAAAAGCCTGAAGTTTGTATTTAATTATTTGTTCAGTTGTTAAACTACATCACATGTAATTTATAATTTAAATATTCATTTGTAAAGAATAGGCCTGCTAAGGCCATAAGAATTTGATAGATATTGTCAATCAGGTTTTTTAAAAAATCTTCCATGTAAAATTACTTTTATTTGCTGATGCACTTATGGTTGTAAGCACTCGTTAAAAAATTTAGATAACTAAATCAAAATATTTTCACAATAAAGCATTATTGAATAAAAATGCTTGAAAGTATTTTTCCTCTTGATATATTTTAAAATATTAAAAAATCTTTAAAAATTGCTTTTTTAAAGATTTTTCCGTTAATAAACTACAATTTTTTCACAATTGTAGTTTATTAACGTAGAAATGTGTACTTATTTGTAAAAATAAAACCAACTAATGTTCAAAATACTTTGAAATATTCTTTTCTCTTAAATTTTTGTAATTTAAGTTTAATTATATATGATTTTTAGATAACTTTCATTGATATCTAACTCTGAAAATTTCATAGTCTTAAACATAAGAAAAATTGCTGCCAATTATATTTATTTTATAAATGACATTTTAATTTATATTATTCATTTAGTGCAAAATTTGAAAAAAAATATCTGTATAACATTTTAATGAAAATTTGTAAAATTATATTTCAAACTTTAAATTTTTTAATAGCATTCCAACTTTGGCATTGGTAATCATCTTTTCTTCTTAGTTTGAACTGTATGTCTTAATTATGATTTCTTTTATGTGAACCTTTTAATATTAAATATTTAATTCTGATTTGCTTTCGGTAACTAAAATAAGTTTTATTTTTTTATCAATTGTAGTTGTAAATATTTTATATTTCTAGTAAAATATCATGCTACCTAATGGTCTTTAAAATAATTCATTTTTAAATTTTATAATTTTTAAATAAAAATTTAGTTTTTTGTATTTAAGAAGTTTACTCCACTGTAAATTTGATTTCATTTTTATTTTGTAGAATTCCAGTTTTATATCATCTGATAGCATGATTTACTAAGATATTATAAATAAATTAGCTTATTTAAACAGTTTTTACTAACAATATTTCAATATTTAGGACTGGAATTTAATTTTTGTAAGGATTTTAATGAATAAAATATATTTTGTAATCTAATTAATTCCCACAAAAATATTTTTAAGTACATATTTTTATAAATTATAAATTTGATACATTATTCTTTTTTTAAATCGAAAATATGGGTATCAAAATTCTGCTTTTTATTTGTTCTGGGAATTATTTACTAATATATTTTACATTATATTTTATTATATATTTTTATTTTGATATGATTTGGTGAAATTAAAGATTATTAAATACATGAAAATAGTATATACTAATACGAATTTACTAAATTGCAGAGGTGTTTATGAAGATCTTGTTTCACAAGGTGATATTGTTCCACAACCAGAAATGCCTCCTCCTGCAGTGCCTATGGACTATAGTTGGGCTAGAGTAAGATTCTTTATTTTGAATATTTATTCCCTGATTGTTACTGCTTTTTTTTCTTTATGTAATTTTTTAAAAATATTATCCAGACAATTTTTATAGAAATTTATGTAGTTTCTTTTAAGAAACATTTTCTTAAATTAGGTTTTAAAATTTTTTGCTGTTCTCTTATCAAATCATATTTTTTAAAAAAAATGGAACTTTGTTTAAATTTTTTTTGAGAATTCTTTGTTTCTAATATTAATAATTATTTCAAGCATAGATTCATATTTTATAAAAGCTTGTTAAAATTGACATTATAAAAGTCATTTAACATTCTATTGGCATTATATCTAGCTCTGAATTAACTTTTTAAATGTTAGTTCATTAATAATGATATTTTAGTGACTTGTTAATTCTAATGAAAAATGGAAATCAGTTTGATTGCTAACTTAATTGATCTTAAAGACAATTTAAAAATTTTAATGAAAAAATGAGGTTTCATCAAAAAAATTGTCAATAAAACTCAATCATCTGAATAATTGAAATTATTTTATTTTCTATACATATTTATCTTCTATAATACAAGAATAAATTATATTTTTGTGTTGTTCTGATTATATGTTTAAAAATAATTCATGAAAATTAAAATTTTTTATTAAATTTAAATGTGTATTTTGATGAAATCCAAATATTTATATATAAAATTACTTTTATTACATGAATCATGACTAATTTGTTGGGGAAAATTTTATTAAATTTCTGTTCATAAGATAGAATCACATTTAAGGTGTCACTATCTACTGAATTTATATTTCTTGTTGGTACTTTTTTAATATGGTTGAGATATGTCAAATTTTTTGTGTTCTAACTCTTAATAAATGTTTTAAATTTATTTATTTTAAATGAAAATTGAATTATTTATATTTTTAATTTTGGCTTACAAAAATTCATAAAATTTGTATTCATGAATTTTTAAAGAGTTTTTAACAAGAATTTAAAAATTTTGTTAGGAACTTGGTTTGATTCGTAAACCAGCATCATTTATGACTAGCATTTGTGATGAAAGAGGTCAAGAGCTGTTGTATGCTGGAACACCCATAACGACAGTTATAAAAGAAGACCTGGGTATTGGTGGTGTTTTAGGGTTACTTTGGTTCCAAAGGAGATTGCCAGTGTATGCTGGGAAGTTTTTAGAAATGGTGCTGATGGTGACAGCTGATCATGGACCTGCTGTCTCTGGAGCTCACAATACCATCGTCTGTGCTCGTGCTGGGAAGGATTTGGTATCCTCTCTTGTTTCTGGACTTTTAACTATTGTAAGCACAATAATATATTTATTTCACTTTGATACTAAAAATATCTAGTACCAAATTAAGCTACCATAATTGTGAAATATTTCTTCATAAATTATTTTTTCTTTCATTGTCACATTTACACTATTTAATTTAAAATTAAGTTTTAAAGCTCTTTTGCGGTGTATTCTTTTATTCATTGCTGTGATAAACAAATCTGTAAAAAGTATTCTAACAATTTCAGTAGTTATGAATGTTTACTTTTTAATGTTTAAAATTTATTTTATTAGCAATTTAGATTGAAAAAAGTGCTAGATCTCAATGGATTATTTAAATAAATTTTAATAAATACTACAAATATTTTAAGAAAGCACATGCATTTAAATTATAATTATTTATTATAAAAATAATTACTAATTAGAAATTATTTCAGGATAATTAAATTGTAAAACTATTGTAAGATAGAAATATACATTGTATAATTCAGTCTTTGTGTGCATTTATGTTTGGCAAAGCATAATTCTTTTCTTTTTTTTTAATCATAAATTGTTATAATTATTTTTAATCAAAATTGAAGGGATATTTAAAATATAATTTTATCAAACACATTTTATTTTAAGAAGTAAAATTTTAATGTTTAATTTTTAAAGAGCATGAAAATTACAACAATTTGAATATAATTTAAAAGGAGTATCTAAGTATTATAGAATATTTAATCTAATTATTGAAAAGCTGAAATTATATTAAGAATAAGAATGATTGTTGATTTTTCTTTTATCTGCTTATAAATTTTTTTTTCATGAATGTTTTAAATTTTTAAATGATTAGTATTGTATTAAAAGAAATCATGAACACATTTTTATTGACTTATTTGTATTTAATTAAGCAAAGTTTAATAAAACATTTCTTTAATATTATAATTGATAAGAAATTATGAAGTTGAAGCATAATATATTATGTAAGATTAAACTACTTTCAGTTAAATATTTTTTTAAATTATCTGTATAACAACTGGACTTAATTTTCAACTTATAGGGTGACAGGTTTGGTGGTGCTCTGGATGCTGCAGCTAAGTTATTCAGTGAAGCATACGACAGTGGAATGATACCCATGGAGTTTGTAAATTCAATGAGGAAAAAAGGTCAACTTATAATGGGAATCGGTCATAGAGTGAAATCAGTAAGTTGGCATTCTTAAAATATTTTAATTCTCTTAAAACTCCTTGTGGTCTGCAGAGAATTAAAATTATGCCTCTGATTTTATTATACTTTAGTGATTAAGGCTACACGTAAATCTATTAAAGTTAAGTTCCATTAAAACAACATGCATAATTTAAATAAAAAGTATAATTATAAATTTAAGCTTGCTTTACATTTTGAGTAAACAATGTTGTAAAAGAGAAATTGAGCAAAATTTTACTATCATTCATAGTGCCATACATAATATGATGGTAATTTAAATAAACATTTGCTTCAAACATAATGTTAAAAAAATGATTTAATAGTTTTAATGATTCAATGAAAAGTATTTCAGTGAAATTATAATAGTTTGACTTTTATAGACATGTTGTCTGTGCTGACTCCTTATATTTGCTGCATACATTTATACTCTCTATTTACTCACAAGCCAATTTTAATTGCTTTAAAAACATTTTATTTTTTGGTGGTGGGGTGATCTGTAAAATTAATTGTATCATGCAATTATTCACAAATATGACATGCCACTTTCAACATTACTCAAGAGTAACATGGTATTAATAAACAGGAGATATGGATACATTTTACAAAAGTTTCATTTCCAAGGTTTTCAAATTGTTTAGAATATAGTGTATATTTCCATTATAGGAATCACATACTATTCCTTCTTGTTCATAAAACATTAACCAGTATATAAATCTGTTAATAATGTAAAGTCAATTTTTAAAAATATTTAAAGATCAGCCTTTTCTATACTTAAGATTCAAATGATGATATGGTATATTTTCATCCTTTTCAGAAAAATATTTTTAAGATTCATAAGATACTTAAAAATGTAATGCTCTATACTTCAAATACTAATACAATCTTATTACACTCATCATACTCACTATTTTTTTATTGGATACTTTCTAATAGTTGTATTTATTTAGATAAATAATCCAGATATGCGTGTGCAAATTCTAAAAGATTATGTTAAGGAGCATTTTCCTGCAACTCCTGTGCTTGATTATGCATTAGCAGTGGAAAAAATTACAACATCGAAAGTAACTATTTTTTATGATCATATTTTTAGTCTACAAAAACTTAATTAGCTTAATAATTTGGAAGAAAATGATTTCTAAATTTTTAAGCTAATATTTGATGGAAAAAAGTAGTTCTCTTATTTTAACATTGTTCAATTATTTCTCTTCATGGATATTTAGAAACCTAATCTCATATTGAATGTTGATGGACTGATTGGTGCTGCTGTAGTTGATCTGTTAAGATGCAGTGGGTGTTTCACTCCTGAAGAAGCTACTGAGTATATTGAAATTGGTGCTCTAAATGGTTTATTTGTCCTTGGACGCACAGTTGGGTTTATTGGTAAGTTTTTTTTTTTTTTTTTTTTTTTTTTTTTAAAAAATTGAACAAATATGTAGTATTATATATTTTTAATGATCTTATCAATGTGATTCATCATCAAAATAAATGTATTTTCATTCTGATTTATAAAACCCATTTCAAATTTTATATAATTTATGTTTATATGTAAATGTTATTTCTCGTATTAAATGAGAAAAATAATTAAAAAGGTGAATTTTATTTGGAAAGAAACTTTAAGAAATTCTTTTTATTAGTAAATTAAAAAGAATATAAGAATTTTCCTTGTTATGTAGTAATGTTTTCAATTTTTTTAATTATAAAAAAAGAATAAGACAAAAATGGCAATGATTACAAATATCATTAAAAATGTAGGATTGATAAATTAAAGTATTATTCTTTTTTTAAAAGATTCCATTATTTTACTAGTTGATGTAGCTAAATAATTGAATTCTTGTAATTCTTTTAAAAATATTTATTATCTTGCAGTAATGATTTCAAATAAATGTCCAAAATTTCTGCACCCAAGATTTAATTTTTAACAGGACTAACTTTTATGTGGAAATTTTATCTAACAAAATACTATGCAGAATCAAATTGTAATAAATTGAGCGAATCAGTTATATTGAGTTCCCTGATTACATTATTTTTATGTTAGATCGTGATTTTTTACATCAGTTTATAATCTAGTTATTTTCTACTTAGCTCATTTATACAATACATAACAAAAACATTTCAATTTTAAAATTATTTTAGATTTTATTCAAATTATCTTACTAAGATTAGTAAGATAAATAGTTAGTTTAAAAAATTTTTATTTTTCAAATATTTAGTTTTGTATTTTGGCATGATGTGATTGTGAAAGTAAAATGCAATATTATAAGCATAAAAACTAGCTATTTGTGTGTATAATTTGAATAAATGCTTCTGACTGACATTGAATTTTTTAATTTCATTTATTTTTGAAATGAGTAAAAAATGTATGCTTAAAGATATCTTAAAAAAAAAAAAAAAACTATAATTTTTTCATAGTGATCTTTATTTGAAAACCTAATATTAAATGCAAATTATAATTTCTGTATATATGTTAATTCAAATTATCTTTCACATTTAATTGTAAAAATGATGAGCAGTAAACTAATTATTCTTGTTATTTATATTTTTTGGAAGGGGGGGGGCAATGGTTTTACTCTAGAGTTGTGTTAAAGAGATTATTAGTAAGAAAGACCAGAGTTTTATAGGCATCTGTATTGCTTATCTTATTTAGACATTTCAGTAAAGATGACTGAAATCTGTTATTGATAAGTTCTTTTGCATAGCTTTGTAATTTACAGATGGTAGAACTTTAATTTTCTTTCACAATGTACCATTAATCTATCACTCCACCAACACAGGCCATAGGTCCCGGTCTAATTAGCCTTCGTGTGCAAAAAATGACCATTGAGCAACAAACCAAACCACCTACACAGGCTTTTGAACTATGTCTTGATTATATAATCAGTAGGTTCAGAAAAATCTGAAGGTCTTTAAATTACAACTGAAGATGAGAATTGTTATCCTGAAATTTGTAGGGAATTTGTTTGGCCTTATTTCATTAACCCCTTGCCTGCCGCAGGCGTATATATACGCCACGTTAAGCCGATGCGTTGACTGCCCCAGGCGTATATATACGGCTTTCCGAAGTACTCTTTTCTGCAATGGTCTGCTATCAGTAAAGCTAGACACATGGCTTTGGAATGCAATAGAATGTCCTTAACATTGTTTACGATGGATCTGCCTATTTCAACGGGGTGATTTGGAGAAGGGAATATTTCTTGGAACGGAGAAAGTTGTTTTTTTTCCCATATGTTGCAGTTATTATTTGTGCTTCTTTTCAAATAATTCATAACATTTTATTCTTTCACTTTCACTTTTGTTAGAGTGTTTTATAAAAGCTTTTTTATTTTTGTCAAATATGGTTGATAGTGTTGACAATGAGCTGGATGATTACTGTCGTTTATCATCATCCAGATCAGAAATGTCGGAAAATAACATTACATCTGATGAAGATTCTGATTATGACTACTTGCAAGATGCTCAATGTTAGACATGCTTAGATATAAAAATTTACCTGTGCAGCCTCCATGCTTTCCATTTTACGGACAACCAGAAATACAGAAAAATATAACTCATGTTTCAAACCCACTCATCTCTTTTGAATTACTTTTTAATGAGGAGCTGGTATTGCATATTGTTACTAAAGCTAATCGTTTTGCAGACCAATATATCAAGAAACATACTACTAAAGAGAAATTAAGAACAAAGTTGTGGCATCCAACAGATTCAGGGGATATATGCTTTTTTTTAACTATGATTATATTTTACAAGGTATAACAGTGAAACCAGCAATCGCTCTTTACAGGTCTAAAAATAAACTGATCGAAACGCCAATTTTTGGAAAATTCATGAGTCGAAATCGTTTTCAGCTTATCATGAAGTTTTTGCATTATACACTTACTTTATATTTTAAATTTTGTGGTTTCTTCTTTTAGTTTTTGTTAAACTAAAGTAAACATTTAAAATGGAAAGCATGCCTCTTCTTTTCCACCGATAACCGCATAACTGCGTGAGCCTGTGTGAAAACCGTTGGCACTGGGGAGCGAATCTCGTAAAGTTTCTTTGGCAGATAAGGGGTTAATCTATAATTAATAATTACAAAAAGTGTAAATGTTTTAACGGTTACGTTTATCTACAGCTAGTGAACAGAAATTAAGCTCTACTGCAACTTATGAATGCACTATCACATTAAGCCCTGATTGTTAGTCTAAAATCAGCTATTAAAATCTTGTATTCAGTGCAGATGTCGCTTTAGCTGATATTTTTATGTCTTGGTTTGTACTGATAATAATTCAATCGTTTTTGTTTCCAAAATGGAATAATTGGAAATTTGTAAGAAATGTGGAAAGGCATTTTTTTATAGTGAAATTTACTTTAAAATTATCCTTTTGTCTGTTGTGCATTTTCTTTATAAACCAAATATGGGAAAACTTTTTTTCAATATAGTATGTTCTTAAAGAGAAAAATTTGATTTCAAAGTCATCATGTATTTATTTCACAACATTTAAAAAAAAAATTACTGTAAGAGGAATAGGATAATTTTCTTTAAAAAAATTCTTAAAATGGAGATGTTTAAAAGCTAAGTTTTATTTATTATTAATATAAAATGTCTTGAAAATCTTAAATGGTGGCTAATATTTCCTCCATGTATAGGTCATTATTTGGATCAAAAGCGACTGAAGCAAGGTCTTTATCGACATCCTTGGGACGATATTTCATACATAATGCCAGAGGCAATGATGGAAGATGAAAGTTCTTGAATCAACTGTGGGCTTTGATGTAGCTCCCTTTCAGTACCATTTATTTTCATCTCTTCCACTGATAATGGCATAGAAGTCCAGTGTTTGCATTTGACTATTCAAAAATCTTTTCAGAAGGATTAAATTTACAGTATTTTTATAAAACAATCTGAAAGAAGTTACATAAAACATTTTTGAAAAATTCGGCCATAACTTGCAATGCTGTAAATGTACTTAGATATATATATAAAATGCCAATATGCAAAGATATACTGTTGATGAAAATTAGATTTTATTTAAATACATCTTGCCTTATGTAAATATTTCATGAAAAATTGTTGAAAGTTAATTATTAATATACATTTTTTTATTTATTTTGAAAGAAATTATGAAATTATATTTATTATGAATACTTTTAATAGAAAACTATCCTGTTTCTGTGCCTATTTGATATGTTTTTAACAAAGTTCTTATATTTATTATAACTTTAAATTTTATGGTTGGTTGAAATTGAATCAAGATCTGTACATTCCAGTTTTTGTATAAACTTTCATTTGTTGTTGCATTTACTGATGCTTCATCATTTAGGCGCTGGCTTATAACCATTTTTTTTATTTTGTGTATTTTATGTAGATCAAATTGTGTTGTAAAGCCCAAATGAAACGACACATACATATCAGTAGTTAAAAAATGTAGTTCTTTACTGCTGAAATAAAATATAAGGCTCTTTAAGCCATAGATTCCAAGAAATATTTCATGTACTGTGTCTTCATTTCTTCCCAGGAATATCTCGTTAAATCTATCTAAAAATTTAAAATAGCTAATATAGTTGTTTAGCAATTATGATAAAAAATATCAAGAAAATTGCTATGAAAGTAATTTGACAAATTTGACAATTAAAACAAGATTACCAAAAACTCAAAATAAGCGAGTGTGTGAAAATTATATTAAAGCACATGGAAAACTTTTGGTTAATTTGATACTGTAAGAGAATTTTTATTACAAATTGTCTTTCAACAACTTTAATCGTCTTAATCATAATAGAAAATGAACTTATAAATAGTTGAACTGAAAATCATAGTAATTCAGCTTTCAGCTCAATTGATAATAAGTGTTATAAATATAAGTACAGAATCAAAAATATAAATTGATGTGATAAAGAATAAACATATTACATTAAAAATGTTTTGTTGGTGCCAAATCTTCTGATTCATCTGGAAAGTTATATTTTGAGTGAATTTCTAATATTCCATATAAGTGTAAATTCTTTCTATTTACGATATATTGTTTAAAAATGCCTAAATTTTCCAAAAGTTCAGTAATTTATTTAATTTAAAAAATTTCAACCATAATTATAGACAGTGCTTATTTTCTACAATTTTTTTATTCATTTTTGAATTACGTATACAATATTTAAAATAAATAAAAAGCAAATATTAGCTGAAAAATTGTTTTTAAAATTAATATGCATAATATTTAAATTATTGTAATACAGGCGTATTCTGTTCTCAGTAAAGACAAAATAAGCTTTATAATATTATATATTCACATTGTTATATGTGGTTAAAAATTAGTATGCTGCATTGTAACAAAATTGGATGTTCAGTTTAAATTCGTAAAATGTATTTAAAAATTGAGGTTTTACAATATATACATCATTGTTCGAGTTCTCTAAAGCTTGCTTCTGAGAAATTTTTTTATTAAGTTTTAGAAAAACTTTTCACTATTTAAATATCTTAACTGTTTCAAATTTCAATTGTAAAAATTAATATATATAGATAGCACTCTCTCTAGACCATGACACATCTGAATTATGAAGCAAAATAAGTTGTGAAAGTGAGATTCTTCAACACTTGATAAGTAAAGATTATAGATATTAATCATTTATTTTGAGATATTTATAAATTCAAGTGCTTGAAAAATTTCTGGGTTTTTAACACTGCTATATGAATAGAAGCATTGTGCAGTATCAGGAAGATTCTAATTCTGGAAGAATTTGTCATTGTGTTATAACTAAATAATCTATGTTTTATGCACCAATATTCAATATATTTAGCTACAGCTCAACGTTTTTTACACAGATACATCTTTTCTTTATCTTTAAACCCAATGACAACAAATTTTGTAAGATATAAATCTTCGAAATATTAATTATTGTTGAAGTATCATGCAGTATAATCGTATTTGTCTTAAAAATCTACTTTATTCTCAATTACATTAAAAAAATTAAATATTTTACTTCATGAAAAACTTTCAATATATTTATATCATACTTATTTATTTCTTGTTTGAATACATTAAACTAAAGATTTTCAGTACAGACTTGATAATTAAGATTTGCTATTAATTGTGAAGAAATGTTTTTAAAACTATTGCTAAAGAAGGAAGCATGTTAAAACATACTTTTGTCTACAAGATAAACTTTGCTCATTAAAGTTTTAACTCTCATATTTACCATTTAAATTTATCTATCTGTCAATATAGAACTTAATGAAAAGAATATCAAATTGAAAATGACAGATACAAAATATCTTTATAATCGTACAATGGGGTCTAGAATTTCATCTAGATAACATTTGTACCACAGAACGTTCATTGTAGACATATAAAAAGGTTCGATATTCTAAACAAATCTCTGTTCAGATTATGATGCTTTTATTTTGGAATATTTGATACTCTGGTACAAACTGTATGTATATAGTGCAATCCAAACTCTTACATCACTTGATCAAGTTTTACGGCGAATCACAGTTTACCTGTGGCATGGCTTATGTATATATATATATATATGTATACAAATCAGGTACAATTCAATTGATACTATTGTAAATGTGGTATCTGGACTAGACCGATGAGGGAAAACATACTCATGGTATTCAGTTATGCACTGTGTTACTATGCAGTCTTCTGCACACAATAGTAACATGTTGCCTTACTAATCCTTGCAGCAATGATAGCTTTCACATGTACAAGTATAATGATTTGTCACTCTACAATAACTTTAATAGACAAAGGTTTCTACCAGAACTTATTGTTAAAAGTTATTTAAGCATAACAAAAATCTATACCTAAGGTGAGAATCGAAACCATAAATTGCAGTATTAATCGTTCAGCTGGCAGATCAACACCACAAGTTGAAGGCATACTTTTGTTCCAATTAATTAGGCTACTACAATATTCAAGGAGATAAAAACTTTAGTCTATTTAACTTTGAAAAATGTTTAATTGATCTGGAATTGTTTTTAGAATCATGGAATGAGAAAACATCGAATACTGGAATATATTTTATTGCCCTTTGATGCATTAGATAATATACCCATGCATAGAATATTCCATTTATCTTCTAAATGCCAAAGAAATATGCTTGTCTGAAAAAAATCATATTAAAGTTCCAAATATTTATAACCCATACTTAACATTAACTCCTGTCACCCAATATAATGTTTTCTTATTTGAGTATCTGTTTTGATTTTGCATAGTAATTTATGCATATTTTTCCATAAAAAAAGTCATGATCAACTATTCTGCAACTTATCTGCAGGTTAACATCAACTTCCTTAACTTTTAAAAGAGTGCATATTTGAAAAAATATGAAATTTACACTTACTTCCACTTTATGATTCCGTGCTGCTTTAGGATTCTTGCAAAAATATTTCAGCCTTTTAAATAACTGATTAGGTGTATTATAAAGATATATTTCTGTAAAAATAAATAAATAATTGAATTTTAATGAATTTTTAGCCACTATTTAGTGGAAATTTGTCAAATCAATTCAGTAATTTCTTACTCTATATTAGTGTTATGTTAATTGAGAACAATTTAAAAACAAATCTAAAATAATATTTGCCTTTTCTCCTAGATTTGTAGAGAAAACTTATAAAAGTACATTTCCTTAATTTTAACAGAAGCAATATTAAATGAAATGAAATAAATAGAATAGTTTCTACATTTAACTAATAATGAAAGTATATATGCTATAAGAGTTCGTTTTTTATAATAACTTTAAGATTTGTGATTTTATCATAAATGAGATGATGAAGTTTGAGTTTTTAGTTTCACTTTGCTCTTTCTGAAAATTTAAATATTTACATAACAGAGCAAATATTTTAATAAGATATTATGAATTAAAAGATTTGGTAAACATAACTGAAACTATATTTTAAAGTCTAGTATAGATTATTTTCATATATACATTAATAATATTTTGTATGTTTCATGTTAGTTAATATGCATAATATGCAAATCTATGGCTGAGTGGTTGGTGTTTCTGACTCCTAGGATATGGGTTCTAGGTTTGAATTCCAGTTAGGGCATGAATGTTTCCTATTCTCTGTCCTGTTTTCTGAGGTGATGTATGAGTGTGCCTCACCCTATAGACGAGTTTGTGGTGGTATGGCACGAGTAATGCTATTCACTTCTGCGATTTGGATCACAGGTGCCCACTGGGTAACTATAAATCTGTAGCAGTTTCTGGTCTTGTTGTGGTGAAGGGTTTGTCACCCAAGTGCTTGACATTATAAGAAAAAAAATTAATGCTTATTATTCAACATATCAATGTATGTTTGCTTATCACAACAGCAAATAGTTATGTTAAACATGCAAACAATTACCATCTGGAAAAAGATACTAATTTTTGGTTGAATGTAGCAGTTTAATTGCTTACAAAACTGCCTGTACAACATGTGCTTTCTCTCAAACAGTAGAAATGAGAGGGAAAGAGATCATACAGCATTTCATAATTTCTTCCTGGAATCATCTATTTGAAAATTCTAATATCAGCTATGGGATCTTGATTAATGCAATTACAAACAATAATGAACCTCAACTCTGTCAATTATGATCCAGCAGCTGAAATTTTAGTTACTGCTGGTTTATGCAAAATGCAAAGTAATAACTAATTGATATAACCAAAGATATAACAAAGAATTGATATAACAAAGAAGTAAATTTAATTTCTGCATTATAAAAGAAATTTCAAAATCTACATTAACATTTGTTCTTTATAAATTATTGTTTGCAGTATTTCTACTTGTTACCTAAGAATACTGAAGTGTTATAAGTACATTCTAAATTGTACTTTACGATAAAATTTCAGATGGTTTTTCTTTATTTTTTCTGAATCTCCATCATAATGTATTAACTTCAATGATCAATACAACGATTTCATTTTTATCTTTTTGATAAGATTTATCAATAAAATTAAAATACTATTTTAATTTTATTGATAAATCTTATCAAAAAGAATTCCTAGTCAAACATAAAAAATAACATTAATATTGATAATTATTTATCTCAGATATTAAAAATAAAATTTATTCACTATTTATACAAAAATATGCATATTTTTTAAATAAACAAATTTCATTTTGAATTGCATTCTATTTTATAACATTAACACATATTTTTAAAAACAATAATATAAGAGACAGAAACAAACCTGGGTATAATTCTGGATAAGCTAATTTTTTTGGACAAAGTGGATAGCATTTGAAATAAACAGCTTCTAACCTATGTTATAAAAATGAAAAGTATTTAAAAAATAATATTTTTAATGAATTTTAAGAAAAAAACTTCAAAATAAACTAATATAAATTTTTTCATTAAATATTTTTCATCTAGAAATTCTAATATGTTATACTCTTAATTTGATAGGAATGAAAATAGTTAATATTTTTACTTTTGTAATTCTAATGTATTTCCTTATAATGTACTAATTTTAGTGATCAACAACAAATTTAACAAAAGTATTGGAAGAAGATTCCTATAGCAATAAAAAGTAAATGAATATGAATAGGTTCAATTTAATATTCTATATCTACTTTTTACAAAAAAGAAAAAGATGATTTGACTTGTCAGGAAGCTACAATTTAAAATGGATTTTCAGTTATTGCTAACATCAAAAAGTAAAGTAAAAGTTAAATTCAAAAATTCTTTGAGATCAGCAAAACAAGAATATCTACATTCAAATACCAGCTTGGCCAGAATATAAAATAACACTATTTTTATTATATTAGACCTATTTTTTCAGGAATTAAAATTATCACAACTCAGTATTTAAATAATAGAAAAAAATTGTCTTATTAAGATGAAAAATAATATAAAAAGCAGAATAAGTCAAATTTGCATACAAAACAAATTCTGAAATTTCTTGAAATGATATAAAACCTTTTCAATAATGTACACCATTATCATGCTGTCAAACGTGACTTTTAATATTTTTATTAGAAAACAAACAAAAACTGAATTTATGAACATTTTTTCAGTAAAAACTGCAAATTTTCACATTTTTCTAATGCTATTAGTGACATAGATTTAAAAAAAAATACAACCTTTAAAATTAACTGTTGAAAATTTTTTTTTATTTCAAAGCCTTTTGGAAGTTTTGTTGAAATAAAAAGCAGACATCAAAACTAAAGGTCTCGTAAACTGAAAGAATTTTGTAAATAAAGCATAAAATCTTTATTTAATCGGATAAAAAGAGATATATAATCGCATGAAACTGATTAAAAACAGTTGAAACTGGATCTGTTATGTATGTTATGCTTAGAATTCAAAAACATTCACAGGGGTAAATATAAAAAAAGAGGAAAAATGTCCTTGTTATGTGGATATTATTATATCTATTCTTTTATAAAATGTTAATAATAGTTATTTTACAATTGATAGCTTAACATAGTTGTCCAAGAACAAAACTTAACATAGTAGAAGCACTTGTGCATAGAAGTACCAATTACTTTATTTGACATTAGTCTGAATATTAATCATCTGTGTGTATGTGGATATATATATATATATATATATATATATATATATATATAATATATATATATATATATATATATATATATATATATATTATATATATATATATATTATATATATATATATTATATATATATATATATATATATATATATATATATATATATATATAATATATATATATCAGATTAAATATGATATGTATACATCAGATCATGTTTAATTAATGACAGGGTTAATAAAAGTTGAGTTTTTTCATGTCATTGATATACTATCTAAGTATCATGGAACTAACACAAATGTTACAAAACTTTTAGCTTATTGGTAATCATACTATCAATTATATACTTATATAAAGGGAAAAGAATCTTTCTCTTCTATTACTCTCTGGTGTTTACATAGTTAAATTAGTAAAAAAATAGAGAAGGTAGCCCAATGCCGTTGACGGAGTAAGGCGACGACTTAAGGTAGGCCATACCGCTGGATGGGGCACCCTGGCCGGTCGAGAACGGGGCGCAGGACGATCCGGAGAGCTGGAAATCGGCTACAGAGGTCGGGGGCTGCCGCACAGCTGGTGCCCCGACCGGTAGGATAGAAAGCCGGTGAGCGCGGGGCCAAAGTTGTCCCCGCTGCCCCCGGCTTTGAACGTCTTCGAAATTTGGCCACAGCTTTACGGCCAGTTCCACCGGCTGAAGAATGTTATTGTAATGTTTCTCATAAATGTTATTGTAATTTGATGGAAGATCAAAAATAAAAATAATAATTTTAAGTACTCTCTTAAATAACTTATGTGTTAATAATTCAGAACTAGATCTCATTTCACTGTTGGATATAACTTTTTGATAACAATATTATATAAGATT
The DNA here is from genome assembly GCA_030067965.1 of Latrodectus elegans. NCBI lineage: Eukaryota > Metazoa > Arthropoda > Arachnida > Araneae > Theridiidae > Latrodectus > Latrodectus elegans. The sequence continues at coordinate 31,478,023 of CM057812.1, forward strand.
CTTAACTAACTAGCACATGCATATATTATGTATAATGGAATTTTGAAAAACCAGAAACAATAAAAATTTTGGAAAATTCGGTTCTAACAATTAAGTTTGGACTTGGTAAATGATAAATGCTATCGTAATAATATAATGTCATCTTAGTTTAAGCAATTCTTTTAGTGATAGTAACATTTTATCAATTTAAAGCTTAAAGATCATAAATATTCAAAATGATTTATTGAAAATTGAAATACATTCTAAGCTTTATTAAATTCATACAAAAACTGAACTGCAGGATTACAAATGACACAAAAATTATTCACATAAGATTGATGATTAGTAGTGATTCATCAGAAAATAAATGAAAATAACTAATATAATTATAAAAATGAGCATAGACTTCCTTTTTGAGCAATATTTGCAGAAATGCTACTTTAGGGTAAATTATTAACTGCAATCATTATTATTCATATTCAATTATAAGCTATAATTACTTGTTAAATATTTTTAAATTTATTTGAATTTTGCAGTTACTGAATGAATAATTGTTAAAAGTCAAATGTAGAATACCAGTTTGAATTTACAGGGGTGTTTGTGGGACCCCAAAAAATCCCCTGAAACTTTTACGGACTTACTTTCGACATTTTGGAGTTTTGAGAAGGGGGGAAGAGAAATGAAAAATTACAATTATGAAGTATTGAATGACCTAATTATAAAAGTTCAATGAATTATTTTTTTTTTCAAAATTAATAACCATAAATTTTTAAACATATAAACTACTAGATTTTATGTAAATATTTTAAATTACCTGAATTAATTCTAATCAAAATAAATAATTTATTATTATTACTACTTCCTTTTGAACGGCGATCCCTCTCCGGGTATCGAAGTTCAAAATCCCCGGAATTCTGGGGTTTCCCCAGAGCACAAACACCCCAGAATTTATAAACTATTTAACACCTTTCTCACAGATCAGTTTATTTTTCAATAGTTCTTGAAATTTCAAAAAGCGGTTGCTTTAATAATACATTTTTTTAAGGTAATGATAAAACCATCAAATATATCAATGAAAAGAAAACAATTTTAATTACTAAATGTGTGGTAGTGACATGTATTAAAAAAAAAACAAAAATAAATAATTGAAATATTCAAAGATATTAATATGAAATAAAAATTAAAATTAACAAATTTCTTAAAAAAAGGGGGAGTTTTGGTAATTGCAATGTATTAAATAACAGAACTTAAAAAATATAAATACTTTGTGCCTTATAACAACATCCTTATTAGATTAGAATTTAAGTTACATTCATTAAAATTATTTCATATAATACAATTTTTTAAAACTATAATGAGTAATTAATTTCTCAAATGTACATTAAATGTAAATTGATTTATTCAAATGATTTATTTGAATGTAGATAAACTTCTTTTAACTCACAAGTGTTGCAATTGAAGCTTAAGCTTGATATAAACAAACACTATTATACAAATTTGCACAAGTAAATTATAAAAACATTCAATAATAAGCCAATTATAACAAAAAATACATAGATAATAAATTTAAATAATTTACGTATTTCTCTACTGCATATACTTACATCGAAACACCAAAAAATTCATGTTTTGCTGTTGAAACAACAACATCAGAAGATTGCAAAATTCTATAATAATCACTTTTATTATTCTGATATCCCCAGTTGATGATATTTTCTTTCAAATAATTTTCTGCTTCTTCAAATATGCCTAGATTTTATAACTATAATTTAATTAATAAAAATTTTAAAAAACATATTAATAAATATGGTGAATTTTTAATTATAAACTACCATAAAATAAAATGAAAGCATTTACTATAAGGTGAACAAATTTAGTTCCAAAATTGCCAAAGAATCTTTAAATTCATAATAAAAGTTAAATATTAATTTCATATTAAAAATTTTATTTTAATTACTTATATCAAAAAATAGTTAATATGTCATATTTATTACTTCAATTTATAAGACATAATTTTGATTAAATTAAGTGTAATACAGTATCCATGTCATAAAAAGCAATAATTTAAAAATAAGAGAATAACTTCTTATTAATTAAATTTTTTTCCAATACTATATTTTACTTAATATTAAAATAATAAATACATGAATGCATTCTTTCAAAATTTGCATTGACTAATTTATACTTAATTTAATATAAGATATTTTAATTAAAAAATTTTACATTGAATTTACAATATGCCAGATTGCAGGATTGTTATGTAATTTTATTTACTAAATTTATTAGCGGATGATGATACAAGATTTTTTTTTTTACCATATAAAGTAAATTTATGTAATGTTTGTCAACACTTACAAGGTTTTTCAGAAAATGTTTCTCCAATTACAGATAAATGAAATCTTTCACCGGAGTCTTTTAAATGATATATCACAGAAAAAAATGTTTCTGGGTCTTTATCATGTTCCCTGGAAAATAAATTCATAAGAAATGCTCAACTGCTTCCTATTATTTGATAATCTAAATAAGTCATAATACTTTTAGAATAATAAAACTTTTGTTTTTAAACTCTGTCTTAAATTATGCTTTATAATTAAATAAATCAAATGAAATAAACTTTTAATTTTATAACCATGAAAGTTAATTAAATAATTACAAACTTTACATTTAAAAAAACTATAAACAAAACATTTGTAAAAATTAATTTAAATTGTTTATTGTTTGCAATATTGATATAATACTTTTTAAACAATGTAGCAGTAAATATATTGAATTTATGTTAATTCTAAAAAGTTATTCTTCATTTACTTTTCCTACAATTAAAGAAACAATTTTATACATATAATACATTTAAAAGTAGATATTAATTTACAAAATTCTAAATTATAAATTTAATGTGAGAAATACAAATGAGCAAACCAGCGATGAGGCCAGACTATATGTAGAATCTTCTCAGATGAATCACTTTGGTTGCATTCGGATGTAGAGCATAAAGATATTTCTGAATCTTTTAGCAGTATATCTTTTGGAATTTCAATAGGAAAATATGCTATTTCGCATTTATCACGAATTTCTTCATCCAAATTCTTTGGCTTGTAATCAGGTAAGACATTAAGAAAGTGTGATATATTCCCCAAGAATGATTCCATATTGTATTTGGAATTAAATAAAATTTTATCAGCAACCAAACTATAAAAGAAAGATAAAATTTTAATGCAGTCTATACACCTTTATTGCAGTTTATACAGAAGCAAAATAAAATATTTGCTTCTAAATAAAATAGTAATATATGTAACCTTTCTAACAGTATCAAAAAAGCAATACTGCAAAAAAAATTTTAAGCCCTTTTTTTAGATAGGTAAAGGTTTCTACATTAAAAACAGCAACAGAAATGTACCATATTAAAAATTAATGAAAACTAAGTTGTACAATGTTTTCAAAATCATATTCTTCAATGAATATTTTGGACATTTATATTGTTTTACAAAAAATTATTTGCAAAATAAAAAATAGAAATTATTTGAAAATATATTCAGGCAATGTTTCAGATAATACTCTGCAAACATTTATAGTTAACATGAAATTAGGATATCTACTTTCTATCTACCACAAATACAAAAATAAATTTAAAAAAAGAAAAAAAAATGCAAATTATTGTTTTAGTGGGTAGTAAGTTATTTTCTTTTTAATTAAAAGTATAACTTTTTGTAAATAAAGTATATTCTTCCAAAAAATAGTATTTATTATTTTATAGCAAAAAAGTAAATACATTTTAGTTAGATAAATATTCATTTTGATATACATATTAGTTGGACCCAGTTTAAATGAAGTCTTAAATTTGTCAATGAAAATTAAATTTATATTATATTATATTATATACTACTTTTTACAGTGTTAAATTAATTGAGTAAATGTTTTTTTCTAAATTTTCTAATACAAAGAGAATAAATTTTACTGAGCCTAAAACATGAACTATTTGGCAATTTAATTTTTCAAAAGGAAGAATTTTTAAAATAATTGAATATAATGAAAATCAAATAGTCCTCAATACAGTTTTTGTTGCAACATTATGCAAATAATATCTAGATTAAAAGAATGACTCAACTGACATGTTTCATATAAATAAAAATTATTTCACGTTTACTTATTCAGAGATACAATAAATTATTTTTTGTCACCCAAGTTAGCTATTAATTAAATATGAGTAAGAAAAATTTCTTTAACATCATTTAACAATTTTTTTACAAATATATTTAACTAAAACATATTATTTGTCCAAGAATTATCTGTGTTATATAATCTAGTCATAATAAATGTTATCTCACCGAAAGAAATTATAATAAATTCATAATATGCTATTGAATGTAATAACTTTTTAAATGCAGACAGAATATTTTATTGTGAGTTAATCTTTTAGGTTTGAATGGTTATCATCTAAAGGTTTAATAGATACTTTAAGTCAATAACAGAAAAAAATTTAAAAGTAAATTTTATATTTTAATAAATTTAATATTTATAATATTAAGTTTCTTTGCATTACTTTTTAAGAAATGTTAAAGGATCTATGATAAAGATTATGAACTGATTAGACTTTCAGATGCACGTAAATTCTAATAGAAAAAGTAAAATTCTAATAGATTCTATTAGAAATAATGGAATAAAGTCCAATGAATTTTTTTTCATTAAAATATAAATGTATGCATACCATGTTAAAACATCATTATAGCCATGCTGAAAATAGCGTTTCTTTCTTTCTTGTACAGGATACGCTAGCTGATTTTCATGAAAATATACAATTTTATATAATTTCATTAAATCTGGTCTAAGTGCAACAAATTCAGCCAAAGGAAGAACAGAACTTGAAAACATCACACTAAAAAATACAAAATAGAAAATTTAAAGAAATTATCAATAATCTTTTTAAGCACTTTTTTCTTACATAAAGATACCGCTACAAATTTAATTGCATGTTTATTATTACAGAATTAAAACATAATTGCTAAAAAATCAAATTATAACCTGTGACTGATATTAAAATATTTAAGTATTTTGCTTTTATCTGCCTCTAATCTTACATTGCAATAAATAACAAAATGCAGAACTTTTTAATTAATAAGAACAAATAATATGATACAATGTAATTATAAGCAACAAGAGAATGATAAAAAATGCAATTATAAAAAAAAAGAAACAGCAGTGTTGTTTATATCAATCAGTGTCTATTTCAGTAGAAATTATTTGCTTATTACTTCCACAATGGTATCAAAATGATTTTGTTTACTTACATTATTCTTATTACATTACACATATTTCTTTAATTAATAATTTAATTCTTAAATTGAGAAAAAACTTTTCAATGATTGTGCTCCCATAGGTCTTATGTCTTATTTTTTCATAGGAAGTTTCACAATCTATATATATAAAATAAGTAATATTTTTATTGATATTTTTTATATGATTAATTATTAAGTTAATATTTCATCTAAATAATTATATACATTACATCATGAATAGTGTCTTTATTAAAGATTTTAGAAAAATATTTACAATTTAAGAATTCAGAACAAAATATTTTAATTTATTTCATTCATTAATGTAATATATGAATTATTTATTAATAATTTATCCAATTTCTTAATCAAATTATATCGGAGAAAAATTGTCACAATATTTCAGCAGTAATCATGAAAATAATTCTATTACAAGTTGATTTGGCAGACTTAATGAATGATAAATATTTCTTATTCTAAAGTGAAACAGTAGTTGAGAATTTCAGATACACAAGTACAAATTAAAAGTATGTTTTACAAATATTTTAAATAATAATGATTTTTAATGATGTATGAAGGTCTATATCTGAAAGTTAAGAAAAAGAAATATTCCACTCTGACTATTATCATATTTAGAATATCAATAAATGATTAATTGTGAACAGTATTATAATTTCGTAACTTATCATAAAAATTATTTAGAGGGAAATGAAGCACAAAATCATAACTAGCAATTTATTCTATATTATCTAATGAACGAAAATTCCTATACAGCATATGAACAGCAGCCACGTCTTTCCTTCCGCGGAGACTTTTCATTGATAATGTGCCATATAAACAAAGTTATGTTAAAGAAAGAAATTTAGAACTTACAAGCTATACAGCTAAAAACTGCTATCAACAAAAGAAAAATATTGACTTACCGAAAATCATGTTCCTTTGGAATTGAATTAGTAAAGTATAACGGAGAAGTTATCGCACGCCAGTGCCATTTCTTAGGTGTCATAGTAAATAATGCAGATATATTAGGAAATAATCCATTCATCAAGTCAATCAATTGTTTGTGTGAACCACCATAAAAAGCTTCAATAAATAAAATTTGTTTTCCAGCCATTGTAGATTAATATTTACGGAGCTTGGCTTTTACTCAATGGGTGTTTTAAATCTCAACAAAGTTTTAAACAATACGAAGTTATAAAATACATAAGTGATGAAGGATAAAAAAGTGTAAACTTGTTTTTATGCCGGCAATCACATGCCCCGGATTGTTTACAAATTGTTTATTTACATGTCTGTATTGCCAATTTTCATTTTGATTATATCACTTTTGCATCGTATTCTTAATTCTGGTGAGTTTTATTTATAAGTTAATATAAATTTAAAAAGAAATATGAAGAAAGTTCAATAAATTATTTAGTGTAATTTGAATATACATTGAATACTACAGATTAATAAAAGTTTTAATTATTCCTCATGTATAGTTGATGATCTAGTTCGGTTTCATATTCTTCATTTTCTGCTCGGGATATTTGTTTTTGTTATGGATTAATGATTCAGTAAAAAATTAAAACCCTAGATATTTACTATGTCGGAAATTGATGATGAAGTGGTTTCTTTGGTTTGTAAAAATAATTATCATCTTTAAGTTTTTTCCTTGCATATTATTTAGATATTTAATGCTTCATATAAATATATAATTATGTAAGGATGAATAAATTATTATCATCTTTTCGAAACTTAACTATTCCTCAATCGGATTGAAAATTTCGATCCTTTTCAGAAAGAGAATTATTTTAATTCTTGAAAATAAATATCCATGATTCAAAATGTTTTATATCTCGTGAACTATTTCTTGTGTTAAAGTAGAAGGAGTATTCAAAAGCCGTAAATCAGAGTAAATTATTAAAATTATTTTAATTTGGATTAAATTATGGCTGTTGGGTTATTGTTTTTAGTGGAATCAATTTCAAAGACCTTATTAAATTCTCATAAATAGCTAGTTAAATGATTAGGCAAATTTGTATACATAAATGTTTTATTTTCATTTGTTACTTTAAAATGTAATATTCAGAATTAAATTTTTCAATTGAATATTCTGTACGATTTTCATATTAATAATATTTTAATTTATTTATCTTATTTACATCCAGCATCAAGAATTTGATTGGTTATTACAAGAAGAAGTTACTGTAATCTTAGAAGAACTGCATGATATTGTTTTGGTAAATGTTATTTCTTTAATAAATGTACCATTTTCATTTAGTTATTAATATAGACTTTTTTCTAGTCATTACGACTCAAAATCTGAGTTTTGCAAAATGTTTATAAAAACACAAGTTAAAAAATATTGAAGTTTAATTAAAAGGAAAACAATTAGCTAAATTATTAACTAAAAATAAATTATAAATACATTTCTATTTAATATAAGGAAGGAGGAATTGTCAGTATTTAAGAATTTTATTTATGTAGACAATTTTTACTCCTACCAGTTAACAGAAAATATTTACTATCATTTTCTGTTAGTAAAAAAAAAAAGAATAGAAAAGAAAAGAATAGAAAATATTTGCTATCATTTTCTGTTGTAACTGTGCATATCAATCAATCTTCTTGATTTGATATAAGTACATATAATGATCCATATTTTTAGAAAGCCACAAATTAAAGATTATCATGATATATGTATATAGCTTATTAAGGATTGTCGTATTTATGTCAGAGATAATACTATTATTTTGCTGCATTACAGTAAATTAAAAATTGTATATAAAGAATCATAAAAATTATAACTTAATTTTTTAGATTAATTCTTGTTAATATTTGATTTTAGAATCCTCACTAGCAAAATGACTAATGACTACTCTATGACTAGAACTGTTTTTTAATACCTGGCTACTAAGATTTTCTATGTGTAGCAACAAGGGGCATAAATGATAGTACCTAAAATGTGGGGCATCTAGTGAGTGTGCCATCATACCTCCAAACAGGGATCTTCATAATTTAGAAACAGGGTTCAAGCAGAAAACCCCCAGGATTAGCCTTCTGTCCCCACAGCTATCATTTCTCATAGAAGACAATGCAAACAGGATATATTTATTGTGCTTCAGCCCCTGTTAGCAAATATGACAGGTCTTCAATTGGGCGAAGGTTTGAACTCATTATGTTATGAGCATGAATGCCCAACAAACTAGGCCTCTCTGACCACTTAGTTCGAACTACTCACATATAATTTATTACTTTCATATGTAAATAATTATTTGTAACAAGATTTCAAAAGCTTATCTTTAACATAATTTTCACAACAGGAATTCCACAAGATGTGTCTCTAGATGATGATGAGCTGTGCCTCAGATATCTTTTTTGTTTACAAAGTTTCATCTACATATTTTCATTTATGTATACTTTCATTTCTTTCCATTTGTGCTATTCAATAGTGTAATACTTCTTTCCTGGATGTACAATTCTATGCAATTTAGCAAATGGAAAGGAAAAAATGCTTATAGTCCTTAATTTGGCTGCTTTTATTTCATAAATTAGCTGCTTTTATTTCATAAATTAGCAGCCTTCTGTCCCCACAGCTATCATTTCTCATAGAAGACAATGCAAACAGGATATATTTATTGTGTCGGAATCGTGGAAATCAAATACTATCTAAAACTTCATGTAAAGCAAGAAAAAGTATTCATTTTTATATGATTTGGCAGTTTATCATGAGAGCCTTGAAAATCAATAAGTACCAAATTCTGTGTTAGTAATTTCAGTTTTTTTTATTTCTGTAGAAAATGTTTAGTTTGAAGTTCTATGTTTTAAACTTTATGGTTGCAGAAGCCACATAATTCAGGACGCCAAATTCTGAATTTTATGGCAATGAGGAAATATTGCCGATTATGATGTAAATTCTAGGGTTGTTAAAGTAGAATTTTTGGCATAATTCTTATAGGTCTCCATATCTATGATGTAATAAAAACCAAGTTACCAGAAACATAAGTAAATCTGTCAAAGAATCATGAAACTATGAATTTGGCATCCTGGATTGGCTTTATCCGAGTATCTGAAATGCAATGGATTTGGTGACATTAAGATTTGGGTTGTATGTTGCCATTTTGAGATTCACAATTTTTTGATTATAAAATGCTCACATATACTGATGGTTATGAATTGGATGAATTTCTCCATTGGCAGTATTTTTAAAAGCTGCACAAAACATGTTATGTATAGTAGGATACAAATATTTACCATTGAATATTTACATAAAAAATAGCTGATTTTATTTCAGCTATTAAAAAAATAATGTAAAAGTTTTTTTTTTTATTGTTATTCAAAACCATTTCAACACTATAAAATATTCCAATATTAAAAAATTTGTCTTAGAAACTTACAAAAAAAAAAAAAAATTATAATATTGTCTCAAACCAGTCATTTCTTTTAGTATAATCTTACACATTAAATAATCGGCTTTCAACTTGTTATTGGATTTCTTATACTTATTTAATAAAAATGAAATAAAAACTGTTGAAAAAAATCCAAAAGAAAAATTTTTTTTTTAATCATTTGTTTCTTCTTAGGAATGTGCTCGAAGATTTCCAGATTCAGAACAATTGTATGGAGTTGACTCACTTGTGAAAAGTGAAAAATTTCTTCTGACAAATGCAAGGTATTCTTGTTTATTTTGTTTCACAGTATTTAATTTACTTAATATGAATTTTCCAAGATTAACTATGAAAACATTAGTAGTGTTTACATGATTAACATAAACCTGTATCCTACCCATATTGCAAGGATGATACAGTAGCACCAATTGCATTTTATTTCATAGTTTTTAGAAAGTTGCCCATTTTTCATGTGTATCAAACTTATTTAAAATATTGAGGAAATTTGCTGTTTGGAGGGATTGTTTGTGATTTTACAATACACTAATTATTTCATTTATTATTTAAGTTTAAGTGTTAATGATCGCTTATTTCAATGCTTTCATACAGTAACAAAAAATAGGTTTTGCAAGATGTTAACTCATAATAAAGGTGATAGGAAATGATATTTCTTGGCTAAATCCTTCAAGTTGGCAAGGATGCCAATTGCACCAACCCATGTTAACTTGTAGGATTTTATGCAATTTAACTTTATCAAAGAATAATTCTATTTTTTATGCATATATATTTTCATATGGCTTTTTATAATAGTTTAAATATATTTCCTAATTATCTTAAAAACAGTTTATTCAATAAATATTTTAGCATAAAAAGTTTATGATTGATATTGTTGCGTGAAAAAGATTAAAGAAGAAACGAAATATTTTTTTCTTTTTGAAAGAAAATTGCTAATGATTAAAAATAAAATTACATAACAGCATAAAACTACACTTTCTGCCAAAAAAATGTAAATTTTAATAAAGATAGCCTGTTTTAAGATTATTTTATTTTGTAACATTCTAATTTTTCTGTCAAATATTAATGGAGGAGAGAGGTTACAAAATATCTGCTTAGTTTTAAAAACTTATTAAATAAGATATATATTTGTATATTGAATAACATTTAATGTATATTAAAATTTCATTTTGAGTTTTATGCCTTTGAAATTAGTTATATATATTTTTTATTTTCAAAATAAATTATAGCTCAACTGGTGCATCTTCTCCTGATACTATCCAAGCAATTGTTACATTAGCTGGAGATGATATCAGTTATGCAGTAAGTTCTGCTTTGTTATTCAGTTCATCATTTTAATGCCTTCTTTCTAATATTAAAACTAACTACAAAAAATTATCATGATTATTTTGTGAAAGATTTTTCAATTAAAAACAATTTTTATTGTAACACTGTTTTATGTTTACATTAGTCAAATATATTTTAAAATCGAGTCAATTTTTTCTTGTTCATGAAATATGCTCTCTATTGTATGCACTTATTTAAAAATAAAATTACTGATTCAAAAATCATATCTTCAAATTTTGAATACACAGCTTGATCTTTTCTTTAATTTTTTTTCCTTAAAAAAGAAAAATTTTATTGTGTTTTTACATATATGTGAAATATATTGTTGAAAACAGTTCTGCAAATGATGACATTTTCTTTTTTCCTTGTTTGTAGTTTTCTTATTGCCATATACCAGGTGATCCAAAAGTCAGGACAAACTTTAAAAATGAATGATTCGAAAACAAATCATGATACAAAGATGCGGTTTGCACCAAATGGATGAAAAAGAAACCGAGTTTTGTGTGCCAATGAAAAAAAATAGTTCTGTTGGCGACCAACAGATAGCGATGTCGGATTTCTGATGTAGGATTATGCAAAGCAACAAACAATATAAAAAGAAGCAACTGCAGCAGGTAATTGTAGTCGAAGCTGGTATGCATCGAAATGCTGTCCATAGTTGAGAAAGCCCTCTTAGTTAACCCTTTCCAATATTATGACAAGTGTAGCTCGTCATCGGTGTTTCATGCCAAACCGCACAATCACGAGCTACACTCGTCATGCGACTAAAGTTACTGTTGAATGTGATAATTAATTTAGTTTAAAATTTCTATTGTAAAAATGGATATTAATTAAGAATATGTAAGAATTATAAAATGAAACAAGTTTTTTTTTTTAATAAAAATTAAATGGTTATTTGATACACAGTGTTTCATTATTAAATCTTACTGGAAGGGGTTAAACTCTTTTATAAGAATTCAGAAAGTGGCATTGTGAGCATATCACTACATGAAAGGGTATGCGAGATAGCAAAGGACCAATAACATCTTCTGCATTGAACAAAATTGTGAAAAAATTTGAAGCTACTGGTTCTTTGGCGTCATGTCAAAGAAGTGGACGTCCCTCAACTGCAGCTGCTGTTTGCCATGACAGTGGAGCAGACAGTGCAAGCCATGTCGGTGGTTGCTGCACATGGGGAGTGCAGTGCTCCGGAAGTTTTGAGGCAGACAGGAGTGTCGTACGAAAGTGTTTGGTGAACACTGAGAGTAACTTTGCAACGGTATCCTAACAAGTTGCTACATAACCAAGAACTAAAACCTCCTAACTTCGACTCTCGCCAACATTTTGCGAATTTGGTTTTCAATAAGATGGAAGAACAGCACGACTGGCTTCACACTGTGCTTTGGACAGATGAAGCACATTTCACACTCTCTGGCGCTGTTAACACCCACAATTGACGAGTGTGGACCACAGAAAATCCACATGCATTTGTTGAGGTACCCTTGCAACAGCCTAAGGTGACAGTCTGGTGTGGCTTCACTGCTGATTTCATAATTGGTCCATATTTTTTCAAGGAAGTCACACAGACAGGTTTCCAAACAGTTTCTGTCACCAGTAAGGGATATCTAGCACTGTTACAGAACAGCATTATTCCTGAACTGCAAGTGCGACAGGCACTCCAAACAGTCACCTTTATGCAAGATGGAGCACCATCTCATATTGCTCTGCCTGTGCAATGCCTGCTACGCTCAACTTTTGGGGAGGATTGATTGCATTATCAGTCACTACTTTAATCACACATGGCCTCCAAGATCTCCCGATCTCATGCCCTGTGTCTTTTGGCTGTGGGGCTTCTTGAAATCAAAAGTGTACCGCGACCAACCGGCATCACTAGCGACACTGAAAGATGCCAAAACGCAAGAAATGCTGTGAATGGTGTAGTGACTCGTCTCACAGCTTTACTTCTGAATGATGGACAGCACATTGAACATTTACTTTAGTAGGTACTAATTAACTGCAATTAATCTGACTTCATTAAACATTTTTTCATTTGTAAATCATCTTTTGTTGCAATAAAACACTATAGTGCCATCTGTTGGTCGCCAACAGAACTATTTTTTTCATTGCCACACAAAACTAGTTTCCTTTTTCATCCGTTTGGTTCAAATCGCATCTTTGTATCGTGATTCGTTTTCGAATTATTCATTTTTAAAGTTTGCCCTGTTCGTCATTTTTAAAGTTTTGGATCACCCAGTACTTTTATCATTAGAAAAAAAAATCACAAATGCAAGAATCATCTCCATTTGTCTTGCAGGGATTAAACCCAAGCCCTTTGGTTACAAATATCACATTTTTCCCATTAGGTCAATATTATCATAGTGTTTGTAAAGGTTTAGAATCCCCTCTAAATTGTAAGTTTAGCAAATTATTCCTTGTGTTCAAAAGTGGTAGGTAGCTATGCTAAACTATATGATTAATATCAATTATTTACTATGAAAAATTTATAGATTGAGTCTGATTGTTTGCTGCTTTAAGTGTTTACTTTAATTATCCTCACTCCTTAATATTGCTTATGCCTTATTTTACTTTAATTAATAGCAATACAAATTTTATTCATTATTGTGTGAATGCATAATTAAAGTACTTGTCTGAATTAGAAATATTGGGAAGGTGTCTTATTGTATAATTTTCTTTCAGAAACTTAATGAATTTTTTTTGTAGACTTACATTTTTTTATTACATAGCTTAAAACTTTTAATATAAAAAGAAAATTTTCTTAAGTTCTTTCTCAAAATTTCTCTATTAGTAGCAAATTTTTAAATGGCATTAAGTTATTTTTAAATATCATATATAAAAATCCTAAATTAAAATGGTATTATATACTGAAATTTTTATTGTAAAATTAAAAGATATTACAAACACGTGACAAAAATATGCTACAAAAGTTGTCACAAGGAATAAATTTTTATTTAAATTTTATAAAATTGATTAATAATTAAATTATTTTTCAAAGTAAATAAACTTTTCCTATATAAAATGTAAGTCTATTATAAAGAAAGGTCATAGATTGAATGTTTAATATTATTTATCAAAATATCACACAGCATAATAATAAGAAGATAAAATAGTTATTAAAATTGGTTGTTAGATAATTACATGTATTTAAAGATTAGCATTCAAAAATAGATGGATTCTCTGCAAAATAATCTATGTTGAAAGAACCTCTTATTCATTGAGATTGAGAATGTATACTTACTTAGTTATGAATTGATAAATAAAAATTTTGAAAAAAAAAAAAAAGAGTAGATGAAAAATGGATCTGTTAAAGTATAACTGAGTACTTGCATTGGCAATCTTTGTAATTCACAAGTGCTTAATCATTTACTAGATCATGTGATTATGAATTCATTTATTGCTTTCATAGCTCACCTATATTGCTGTTTTTCTCATTTGATTAATTAACATAATATTTTAATAGAACATGAAAATTGATACTGCTGAACAGAAATTTATTTCATATTATGATAAAGAAATCTGGGAAAAAATGATTAAATGACTTAAATTTCATTAATGTACTGGAAAATTGTGAATTTATCATCTTTTTACAATTTGTATTAGTAGAGATATTTGTAAGATTTTTTCACATAATTGTATCATAATATACAGTTTTGATAAAAATTTCCTTCATTAATGAAACAATTTATAAGTACATAATTATTGATAATATTATTTCTCCTACTATTCACTGCACATAATTTTGTTATACATTATATGGAACCTTATGTTCTGTAAAAACAATTGAATTAAAAATAGTTGATATTATGCAAATTGGTACTTATTGGCTAACTAAAAATTAAATGCTAACAAATTAGCAGCACAGTTTCAGGACTTAATCTAACAAAACATTGCGCTACTGGCTCGCTGCTGATACAGTAAACACTCATTTTTATGTATCTTTAATTTATGAGCACTCATGATTCTATGAATTGTTGACTGAACCCTAACAGGGTCCTAGACAAAATAATAGATCATTTTAATTGCCATTTATAAACAAATTTCTGAAAAAGCTCTTTCTTTGAATTCAATTTCATGTATTTTTTATTTGCATTTATTATTTATCATATGATGTTTTATTTATTTTTTGTCTTATGATTGCGAAACTTGGATTTATATTGTTGTTAGAAAAATTTGGAATTCTGGATAACTAACTGCAACATTAAGTACTAATTAATCTGTATAGTGAATTTAAAAAGTAATTTCAATTCTAAAATCTTACTATTTTTTTAAATTAAAATTAAACAAAAATATTTTTTATAAATTCTAATGTGATTTATATCTGTAAAATATTTCCTACTCAATTTAACTTATGATTTTGCATCCACGCAAATGCATGTAATCACACAATGCAATAGCTTATGTGAATATTTTTAGAATGAGTTTATGTTTTGGAATTGCTTTAGGAAATTGACATTCTTGACACTGTCCTTTTAATAATGTATGCTTTAAATGATGTTTCTGGAAAAAACAATATTTCAACCTTCATACATTATTATAGAAACTACAAACTGAAAAAAGAAAAAAAAAAAAAACATTATTGACTTGAGTGAAGATAAGTTATTCAACCATGTGTTGTTTGACAATGAAACTTATTTTCTGAAACTTCAAGGCTTTGAATCTGGTTTCAGATGCAATTTGTTGATAAGAATTATTTGATGATGAAATAACTGAGAACATGATAATTGAGAATGAAAAAGAACTTTCTGATAGCAAACATAGGGGAAAAGACTTGGTGCTGCACATGTTTGGAAAACAAGTTGATGAATAGCTCACAAGGTTAAAATATTTGAGAAGAATGATAATGAAATGTTTTTTACACTGAAAAAAATGTGTTCTTAAGATTTAAGTTTTGAAATAGAAAAACAAGTGATTACTTTAACTGATTTTTCCGCAACAAAATAAAAGTAAAAACTGTTTTCATTTATAAATTTTGTTTTGCATGTTTCTTATATAATGCTTGCTAAATAATTTTTTCTACTAGTACTTTATTTATTAAGAGAAAGCTGTTTGGGAAAAAATTAATTTTAACATCTAACAGTTTTCAAACTATTTTACTAGTCCTTGCAAGTTTGTAAAGTGTGTGTCTTCTGTATTATAGTAGATGATGCTCTTAAAAGTTCAAGCTGTGGCTAACACTCTGGCCTTTGGTTCAAAAGTTTGCGTTTGAGTCCCACTTTGAACATGAAAGCTTATAGTGGTTTAGAATTCAATTTAAACTTTAGATTCTGACATAATTAACCTTTCTGTGCAAAAAAATACTATTGTGCTACAAATTAAACTTAAAAGTGCAAATACCATGTTTAATCTCAACTTGTTGAACAACAGAATGTATTTGTTGTATTTCTGCATACATATTATCAGGGTCGGTTCTTGGAAGTTTTCAAGGTTTTCTACTTTGCAACATGAAAATAGGGCTCAGTATATGAAAAGTTTTTGAAAATAGCAAAGCACATTGGATACTCAAACATATGATAACAGCATTTGACTTTTAAGCTATCTTTATTAAGATGTGAAAAATACAATGCTTTTTCCGATATTATAATTCTTATAGTGAGCCTATATGAAGAAAATTTAGTTATAAAAAGAAGAATCTAAGCACATTTTGTTCAGACACAATTCAAGAACCACTTTTCTTAGAACATAAGATAACATTTCAACTGTTATGTTCCACTTTGTGATGGGCCACTGTCATATCAAATTTTATTGAAGTTATCTTTGCAAAAATTAACTGTTGCTATAACTCTGTTGTATAGATTAAAAATATCAAAAATAATGACTTTCATCATAATAGTGAATAGGTGGCATAATGCAACATATTATTTATTTCTATTCAATATGATTTTTATGTTTTAACTTTAAATTGGTACTATTCAACAAATGTCACTTTTGTTTCTTAAAAATAACATTTGCTCATTGAAAGTCAAAAATACCAGTTGATCGAGAAAGATAATATTTTTATTGATTACTAATATTTTTTGATATTATTTTCATCAAGGATTTTTTCTAATATGTTTTTTAATATAATTTTTAATTCACTGTACTTTCAGGTCAAATCTTTAGTTGGAAAGTAGAAAAATGTCATGTTAATTAAAAATTTCAACTTTAAGGACCTTATAATTAATGCAGATATAATTTTTTTTATCCTTCTAATAGCATAACAAATGTTCACTATATCAAAAAATATTTCTATTTTAAAGAAGATTCTTCTCGTTGTACTAGGATATTCTACTAAAGCTGCATAAACATTCTGTCCCTTCTCATCGTACTATTGTTCAAAATGACTGTCAGTGGAAGCTTCAGCAAGTAAATATTTATTTTTGAAAAATCTAAATTATTTGCATGTGTGAAGATTCCAATTTAAATATTTTTTTTAATATTTCCACTACACTTTTACATTTTTTATCTTCAAATTTATGTAATTTTTATGATTTCTTTTATTATTTTGAAATGTAAATAACATATATTTACATTATTATTTTGCCACTTCATATATTCTTATAATTTCTTCATTTTAATGTTATCTATTTAATTTTTTATATTATTTAATCCATGTTTCTAGTAATTCAATATTTTATGATTTTTTAATTTTCTTATATAAAAATTCAAAAAGTTATCTTGTTGTTTTGCTATAGATGCATTCAAGTAATTGAATTTATTATACTGTTAAAATATAAATAAATGTTTTTTTTTCCACGTAACCAATCAATATTTTTTCCTCTGCATTGTTTATTATGAGTATTTGGTATAAATCTTTCACCTTTCATTTGTTCTTTTATTATTTGTGTTATCACTTATCAATAATTAATTGGCAGCTTAATAAGATTGCCTTGAAAATATCCTTTTTTAATTCAAATATTTTTTTATTATTAATTTTGTGTGACTATTTGATCAAAGATAATTTGTACTATCTTTCTCCATACAATGATAGGCTCTCATATGTCAGTTCAGTGAAGTAAATCATAAACTTTTTTTGATTAATGAGAAATCTGTCCAATAATATTACTAATTTGGATCTATTTTATATTTTATTTATTAATCAAAATGTTCCAGACATTTTGCTGATAAATGGAAGAAATAGCTTTAATAAAAACATTTCAATTTTCTAGTCTATAAAAGACTAAAATTAAGAGATTGCAGGATTAATATTGTTCATTTTCATGCATATTTTGGGCCATTTTAACACAACATTGACATAGTTTAAATTTGAGATCATAATTTTGGAAAAATTAATGTCATTTCAGATTCAGGATGCTGGAAATCATTTGTCACTTGCACTTCAAATTTTTTCATCTTTGCCTGCTGTCAATATGGATGGGAAAATGGAATTTCAATCTGCTGATGAAGTGATTCATGTAAGAACATTTGTTGTAACTATTTAATTGTATACTAGCTAAAATTTTTCTCTATATTTTTAACTGAAATATATTCTTATAAAATTTTAATTAAAATGTAATATTATCAAGCTTCTATTTGTGTAACTTTATAGTAGTTATAAATTTTCTGAACATAATCTATACAATTTTATTGATTTGATTTGATTTAGATTACTTTTACT
This sequence comes from Latrodectus elegans, assembly GCA_030067965.1. Taxonomy (NCBI): domain Eukaryota; kingdom Metazoa; phylum Arthropoda; class Arachnida; order Araneae; family Theridiidae; genus Latrodectus; species Latrodectus elegans. The sequence goes on from CM057812.1 coordinate 31,496,568, forward strand.
AAAGTTCATAAATGAAATAGTTGTAAAATTATTTTTTTCTGAAGAATCTAAATTAAATAGAATTATTATTTTTTTATGTAAACCATTTCAGATATATTAAAATTCTTACAAATTAGATGTAACAAAATGATTTATAAGTGAATTAAAAATTGATGGGAATTAAATTATGTATTAACAAGACACAATTTAAAGAATTTTTATTACTTTTCTGTGTGGGCATGTTTAATTTAATAATAAATTGTTTTTTATTAAACTAAACAAAAAAAACAGACCTTTTTTCCTGAAAGCAATTTAAACTGCTAAATATGTCAAAAATTGTAATATTTTTATCCTAAATAGGAAAATTAAATTTCAAGTTTCAAACAATAAAAATCATATGCTTATAGTTTGGAGCTCCTATTTATTCTTTTAGTTATTTTGTTTAATGAAAAAAATCTTAATAATCACATGTTTGAATTAAGAAAAATATTCTTATTAAATAAATACTCAAAGGGAAATTATTTATAACTCTAAATAGCTACTTTTGATATGATTAATGATAAATTTATTTTTAGAATTATTATTCTCTTGTCTTAATAACCTTTTAGTATTGCTATCCACTGATTAGTGTTCTGAAAAATATGTTTTGTCAAGGAATAATGTTGATTTGTATATTGGCACAATATATCTTAAAGTTTTATTTTAAAGCAAAAAATTTCAAGAAATTATTATAATTTTTGCATTTTAATGCAATTTCTTTTATACAGTATTTTTTTTTTTTTTTTAGTTTTTATGAAGACACTATTTGAAGCCTTTTCTTCCCTGACTAATTTAATGTATACTAATGCATTTGAATATTTTTGTTGCAATTGAAGTTTTTAAATAATCCATATTCTTTTTGTAAATTTCCATGCAAATATATACAAACAGTATTATGCAAACTAAAAGATGAAACAATATGATCACTTCTATATCAACTGGAAAAAGAATTTAAGCAAACACATTCCAAAAAATCTTTGTTAAAAATTTCTTTTAAATGTTATGATAATGTCAAAGTCTTCAGTGTTAGTGTTATATTTTCATTTCCTTTTAATTAAGTAAATATTTGAGGGAAGTTTCATTTAAAAGAAATATAGTAAGGACTTTTTTATCTGTATTTTTAAGTTTGCAATAAAGTTGGTTTTAGGAATCTTAGCACTTCCTTAGGGAAGATTTGTTGTCATATTCCAAGAACAAATTTAAGTTGTACTTATATTTTATTTTTCTTGCCTCATGAAAATTATACATACATAGGACACACATTCCGTTAAAATTGAGTTTATTAGGCACTAGCAACACAGCAAAATTAAATACAGCTCATTTTTAAAGCGTTTACCTAATGTTTATAAATTTTATGTAATTTTATTTTCCTAGTTTCATACTTACTTAAAGAGCCGTTTTTATTGGTTCTATAGAAATGAATGTGAATGGTTCTGAGTTAAAAAATAAAATGCATTGTTTCATAAAATTTTGCCATTGTTTGGATACAACAGCTCTTAGAAACAGCTACATTAATGAAAATAGTTTTTAGTGACAAAGTTTTGTTGAATTTGTTAATTTTAGATATAGTGATTTCAAGAAAAGGATTTAAATGCCTGCAGCATTGCCTAAGCCTAGTCAACCAGAAAGTGTTGTCAGTAATTTGCAATGTATCATTCAATTTCAAAGTGTTACTTAATATTGCTATTTCCTCACAAGACATTCACATATTTTCTTAAAAAATTGTCCAAACAATGTTAACATTTCACTCAATTTCACTTTCTGATAGGCCAATCTTAAAAACAATTCTGCAAGCAGAAATTCTCTTTTCTAAAATCACCATAATATATAAAAACTGTAATTCTCCAAAACATTTGTTCTTGTAAATTTTTTCATTAACTTAACTGTTTTATAAGATGTTTTGCTCAAGCAATTGCAAAATTTTACAGTATAACATATTTTCTTTTTTAACTCAAAATTATTCATTTTCATTTCTGTAGAACAAGTAAAGGCAGCTATTTAACCTAGTAGAAATCTAATCATGTGCTTCATTTAGAAAATTTATAAATTTTTAGTTTTATATTTTGGAAAACCTGTACTTTTAAATTTTGTACTATTGCCACTACAAAAAAAAAAAAATTGATTTTTATGAAAACCTTATGTATATTAAGAATGAGGCAAAAATGTGTGCTCATTTCTTCTGCATTTATTATTATTTATTTTTTATGGATGTATGTTGACTTATTTATTGATAATATATAATATAAGTATTTGTGTAGGTTGTGAATAATTTAATGGGTTGTTTACAAAGAGGTCGATCCTGTTTATTAATTCCTAAGAAGAGGACCATCAATGAGCTTCAAAAAAGTCGTAATGTGGTAAGCTTTTGTATTTGAAAATGTTCATAAATTTTTTTAAGTTCCATTTATTGATTATTTTTTATCACTTTTTAAGGAATGTGTTTTGATAGTATCTTCAAACAATTTTTACTACTTCTAGAAATCTTTGCAACCACCACTGCCACCTGATCTTGCTGTGAGTTTCTATGTTCAGTCTCATAAACTAGTATTTGCAGTGTATCACATTCTTTCTAAAGAAGCTCAGGGACCACCCAAATTTGATGTTTTCCAGGTATGAAAATTTCTGCTGGCAATTGATATAAACAGAGGGAAAATATGCTTGTGTTCATTTCTTAACAAAGTTTTGTGAATTTTACATTTCACATATTTTTATGTGAAATAATTATAAGTAACTCATAAAATTTTAGTTGTAAATAAATTTTCAATATTTTAATATAAAACTATTCAAAAATAAGTTTTTTTTATAACTATATGTTTTTTGTTTATATTTTTAGATGCAGTTTCGTTTATCATAGAATAATTTGATTGTTTAATTTCTTTTGATGAGGCAAAAATATTTACCTTATGAAAACTAGATACTTGAGTCATTAATTTAATAGCAATTTGGCTGTCTAATTTATTAAATTTTTTACTATATATTAATATTTTCATGTATTATAAATCAGTTTGAAATTATATATTGCTTTCAAAATTTAAAAAAAAAAATCTATCTTAATATATAATGTTTTATATCTAATCTGACCGTTTATATTATATATATATATTGACATGTTATATTGTTGACATTTTATATTGTAATTGTATATTGTATTTTATATCGTTGACGTTTTATATTGTATATGAGCAAAGTTTCAGTAAATTTATTGTACATTTTTATTTCTTTAGGCTGAATCCTCTGTTCCTTGGTTGAGTGAAGTCTTAGTTCTGTTCACTGTGTCACTCCAGCTGTGTCAACAATTGAAAAATAAAGTGAGCTATTATCACAACAATCTTATTTGAAATAATTATATTATTCAAATATTTTGTTTTTATTGCTTTTTTATTTTTATCTTTATATAATGACAAAAATATGATTTGATCTGAAACAAGACATTTTAAAAACAGCAAAAATAAAAGATTTAGCATCTATCTTATGTTATTTGAGAGGAAAACAATTTAATTGAAGGATAAAATTTTACTCTATACTAATTCAAAAAAAAAAAAAAATCCAATTCTTATAAATTTTGTTTTATAAATTCTTGTTATTTGAGAATAGCAAATGCTTTGAAAAAGTTATGGTGTTTAATTTAATCATCTCAAGTGAGTTTTTGCAACAATTTTTATTTGGGAAAAAGAATGCAGTATTTGATATTTTTATTTGAAGTATTAACTAATTTGCATAAAATTTAGAATTAATCCCTTTTTTTCTACTTCAATAAGTGTGTGTGACATGTGCTTGTATATTACACCATACTGTATCATATACGTACTCGAAATTTATATGTGTTATGTTAATTGATGATGCACATATTAATTAATAATATATATATATATATATGCACAGACATTATCAAATTAAATTTAAACAATTACATAAAACTGCAAATTAGATTTTTAAATACCTGGTTTCTATTGGTATATTATATATTTAACTCTGACTTTTATGATATATTTTTTAAAAATTTTGTGTGACAAGTCTTCTCGGCCATGAGATGTCTTGCAGTCCAATATAACTCAAAAACAGAACTTGTGGAAGGAAAAAAAAATTCATTTTGAGAGCAAACATGAATAAAAAAGGACAACCAAAATGATGTCCCCCGTCATTTTCTTTGATAACAAAGAGAGCAGAGAGGAGAGTCAGCTTGGCCAATTTTAAACTAATGGGCCTGCAGATAATCATGTCCAAGGATAATAAGACATGCAACTCCCTCCATCTTGGAGAGGAAAGAAAATTGAATACATCTCTGGTTGTCATGTAGGCAGACCCAAGATTTACCATCAACTTGTCCTATAAAAATGTTTTTTTTTTTTTTCTTCCAGATTTTGTTTCTGAAAATTCATTTGAAATTTTAGATAGAAATTAGAAGACAAGGTGGATACACCATTGAAACCTCTTTCGCATACTTGTTGGTTTGTTCATTGCCATGTATACTACAATGGGAAGGTATCCACTGAAACATGACCTTTCTTTCACTTTTAAGAAGTGTTTCAATAATTTACTTGCATTTTAATTTGAATTCTGATGGGTAAGGATTGTAGTCAGAAATGCTTTTTAATTGGAACTGGAGAATCTTTAAAGATAAGAGTATTTTGTTCAAGGACAGTACTAATAGCTTTAAGAGCCATAAATACTGGAAAAATTTTGCCATCAAAATTGTGTGACCAGGCATTAGAGAGTTCCCTAAAACTGAAGAAATCAAAGGAGTTGGCACAAGCCATATCAGATCCATTAGTCTTTACATGTAATCAGTCTTAACCGAGATATCTCGTTGATAGTAACCTGAGCAAAAGACTTCAATTTGCTCATAGACTGAATTAAATCCAATTTAGCAGTAGCAAAATTCATATTTTACCTGGGTAGTTAAATGTTCTAAAGGTGGGAAATCTGAGTTCAGAAGCATCAAAAGTCTCTGAAACTCAAACAAGAAAGGAAATTGAATAATGAGTCTTATTGGGAAAGGGGCATAGTTAGACAAGAAATGCTTCTTTCTCACAAAATGTTCACCAAGAGCAGAGTAATGATGTCTTTCAGATGGACTAATTCAAGATTCAGATGAAACAATTTCAGTCTGCAGTTGCATAATGGGGATAGAAGTTGAGATGACTGCTTCAGTGATAAATCTGAATGATTTATTTTAAGAATTGTCCAATCTTGTCAGTGCACTATCAGAGGCAGTTTTAAGTAGTTCAGAACCATAATCAATAACTGGACTAATGTAGGATGTGAACATGGAATTTAGAACACAATGAAAAGACCACCACTTAATATCAGCAATTCTTTTTAACGTACCTAGTCTACTTGTTTTGTTTTAAACCATTTTGGCTATGTTTAGTCCAAGTTAATCTGGTACCTAAGTTTAAACATGGGTGTCACATAAACACACAGCATAGTCAAAGTGGCACATTTTGTGTGATCATATATCACTTCTTTTATAAGATAGAAAACCGTTTCATATTTTTCCCTCCTATTCAGATAAAATTATGGATTTCTTTAGCATGATGCTATATGTTTTTTTGAAATAATATATTATTTTTAAAATGGACTGAGATTTATTTATTTTTTTCCATATGAAAGTAAAATGGTAGAACTCATTAAAAGAAAAACTACGGTATGGCATAAAAACATTGATTCTTTAATATAATTAAATTAATATATACATATTAAATGTGCTTATATGATTACCTCCATAATTAAAAAATATTTTTTCTCTAATATTTTCTTTCAAAAATATCAGTTTATACAATAGTTTGAAGTATACCAATGCAGAATGGTTTATCTTTATTTTATAGGTTGCTGTGTTTGCTCAGTACAAAGAAATGAATGTAACATAAAGTATTTATATTGTTTTGTTTCTTGTTGATTGTTAAAAAAATGTACTCTCTGTGTGTACAAGAACTATTTATAATAAAGATGTTTAGAAGTAATTTGAAAATGTTAGTTATATTTGTATAGTGTATTTAAATTTTGTATTGTAGTGAAAGAAGCATTCGTCTAGTTGACTTCATTAGTGTTAAGCACAGTGATAAATTCACTTTTCAAAGTTAGTTTGTTATAGAATTTTTGATCATTTTTTATTACTTTTACTGTCATCTTTATGTATAATTTTTACAGTATTAGTGCATATATTGCTAATGAGCTTTATTCATTTGTGATTTCTAATTTAACAGTACAGATCTCATATTCCCAACTGTCCACACTTAATCAGGGAATTTAAATACTTAGGAGTGATTCTGTATTTACTTCAAAGAGAAATGAGTATTTACATTAATTAAATTATATTTTCCTTATTTATCTTTTTTAATGGATTTTATAAATTAACTTGACATCAAATAGTTTATATATACTTTGCTGCTTGTAGCTACTGTTATGCAACATCAGGCCAATCAACAGTTTCCAAAGTTTTAAATTTTTGTTTTGTTAATAATAAAAAAAGTTTCTTATTAACATTATATATACATGTATCTTATTTTTAAAGTAATTTTTTTGTTTTATTTATTTTATAATTGATGTACTAAAAATAAAATATAAATTGTTTTACTTATAATGTAATGATGCATAAAACATTCCATTTCAGTTGTGGAATTCTTTTCAAATTGCTTCCTATTATTTTGACTTATTGTTATTGCTTTCTATTATTTTGACTTATTATTTTAAAGAAATCAGTAATTTTAAAAGAAGAAATGATGTTATTATGTAATGTTGTAAAATACTGTTCCAGTATAATGTGTAACACATTTTTTTCAAGAAAGAAATTTTCTTTATAGTATTAAATTATTTTGCATGCTGTAATGCTTTTATGTCATTTTCAACTAATTTTTCTTGAAACTTTTTAATTGAACATTTATGGCAATGTTTAATATATACATATTAAAAAATGTTATGAAAAATATTTATATGAATTTACTATTCTTTTTATTTATTATGAATTATGAGCTGATTTTTTGTTTAAATATTATAATGTAAAATGATGTATTCTCATTATATTTATTGTGAAAACATATATGTCCATATTTCTTTTCTAATTTATACACCAATTTACTATTTATAATTTAATGTTAATGGTTACAATTTTATTCTTATTAATATCAAGATTATCTATTTGCTTTATGAATACCATAAATTATTTAAAAAATGTCTGCTTATTTAAAATGTTAGGCCATTTATTTTTAAATATAGGTTTACATTTAGGAAACATTGCAATATTTCATGGAAAAATTTCTTTTTATTTTCTTGGGTGCCTCAGTAAATAAAAAGCCTTGTTCCTAAAATAATGTAGCAATTTTTTTACTGCTATGATTCAATGTGTATTGCTTTTAACATTTCAAAAGTGGTAAATCTTTTTTTACTGAATCGTTTTTGAAAATGAAATTAATAGAGTAAAAATGTTTCAAAGTTACTAGATGTAATTAAGATCCATGTTTAAATTTACATAAAATCTTAATTGAATATAAACTAAATAAACTAAAAAAATTAAATCTGTAGTAAAATAAAATTTTACATTTAAATTGCATGTTTTTATTTTAATTATTTATGTTCTGAATTCAAATTTATTAACATAATATAAATTTCACATAATCCATTTCTTATCTTCTCATTACTTTAAATTAATGAAAGATAAAAATGCATAATAAAAGTAATCATTTTTGCCTTCACTGCTTGAAAATTAAAATTGATATATCATATAATTCTCTGAAACAATGTTTGATAATCAGAGCCTGGATGTTATCTAAAATTTAAAATAAAAAATAATAAAAATCCTTAAATTGAGTTCCTTATTTTTTATGCAATATTTATAAAAATAGCTTAATTACTACAAATATAATTCATATCCTTATCTTTTTTTTTTTCATTACAAATTAGAAAAGACGAATTAATCAAGATATATTGAAAAATAATCTCAGGAATTTTATGTAGTATGTTAAATTTTTCTGCATTTTTTAAAGTAAATTACTAATTGAAAAGTACCATCAATTTCTTGAATCATTCCTTTTTGAGTCAACTAATACATCCAAGACATGTTTAAAAGAGAATAGTTAAAATAATTTTATCATTAATTTGAAATTATGCAAATTTTTACTTACTTTATAAAATTGTTAAAACTCAATCTAAAATTGATCACGCACTGGAGTCCATAGTGTTAAAGCCTGCAGGGTTGGTGAGCCCTTCCAATATTGAGAAGTCTGAAAAATTCTTCTTATAATGCTGAGTATTGCTTATTTTCTTAAATAAAAGAAAATTCATGAATCGTCCTCAAAACCCCCATTAACTCAAGGTAGTTTCATACTGTTGAAAATTAATTGCAAATTGCTTCCTTGTTAATTTTTATTCATCCTTCCATGAAAGATTAATTCCAGGGGTCATAATTAAAAGTTATCATGACATTACTTTAAAAAAATATGTTCCCAAATATCTATATTTTATTTAAATTATTCTCCCGAAATTGTATTAAAATTTACTTTATAAATATAATTTTATAAAATAAACTGCCAATTTATTATATTGCTTTTGGTATGTCTTATATGATGTATGATTTTCATATACAAAGGATTCCTCTAGCTTTGTCAACATAATTGATAATCAATCATAAGATGTATTCTATATATAATAAAAGAGCTTTCTGAAAGATAAGAAAGTGGTATATAATGTTTAATTTATTTCTTTAAAAAAAAAAAAAAAAAAAAAAAACATCCCAAATATAAAGTTGACTTATTTGATTTTAAAATCCATTTTTTTTAAATTTAATTTTATTTTGTTAATAAAGGCTATTGAACAATCAGTTTCTGTTATTAGGAATTAATAAAGGATTAGACATAGTAAATTTATTGTTTGAAAACTACACAAATAATCATGAGTGTTTTAAAGAATATTTAACTACAATTGTTTCAATTATTTAACTTTTCAAAAATTTGTTAAAAAATTTTTTTACTTGATAAAAATTTATTGCGCTACAGTTTATTTTTCGAATTGAATGGTTGCTAAGGAATTATTGATTTGAATTTAATTTGGGAATTTCATTTAAAAATAAAATTTCTTAATAATAATAGAAAACACGTTGTACATGTGAGAAGTAGCATTTGCTAAAGTCATATTTTTAAAGCATGCTGAAAGTAATAGCATTTCATACATTTTATTATACTTTTTGAGAATAATGATAAAAAATCACAAAGTTATATATGAACCTGCTGAAGGTTAATTTAGCTGATTTAAAACAAAGTGTGAACTAAGTAAAATAAAACTTACTATTTTTTTTATTAATTTTGGTAATTTATTTTTTATGCATTTTCCATGTGTCTTTGCATAATTTCAGACAAAATTGATTGCAATATTGATTGATTTGCACTTTTTACTTATAAGTAGTTCTTGCAATTTCCTGCATGTATAGATTTCCATTTCTTACAACTTGAAAATTTTTTAGCAGGCATTTTTGCAATGTAAAAAATAGTTGGTTAACTTATTCAGTGTGGGCCTATTTTAGTGAGAAAATTATAAAGCAATATTATATATATTGTAAAAATATTTCATTGTGTTTAATTCCTAAAGTACAAAGACAATAAAATTTCACAAATTTGTCTTAATAAGCATTTAAATTGTGATATTTTTCAAAAACTAAGTAATTTATATTTGCTTTTTTATTGTTTTTATTTTCAATACAAAAGTAAGGAATTTTTAATACTGTTAACTAATAGGGTTTTTTTTTTTCCAGAATATTTTGCTTAAGTTTTTAAATCCCATCCCCCTAAAATTATGAACAGTAAGTGCAAAGTTATTCCAATTTAATATTAGGTCTGATTAAAATTGATTAATCTCAAGATAAGATTGAAATATGTTATAATGCAAAGTTGGTGTTAAAAAGATTATTGATAAACAGTTCCAAAAAAAATCAGAAGTTATTACTTAGCAACTTCTAAAAATGTATTCCACAAATTATTTTTTTTTGGAAATGTATTGCTTAAATAATTTCTGTGTTTGTCTTTTGTAATAGGAATGAATGATTCAGTAGACTATTTCAACATATTTATCACATAATAAAATTCTGCAGGCATGTATATAATGAGTGAAAAATGCATTTATCACTTTAGGAAGTGAGATTTTGCTCATAAATTCATTTGATATTTGTTTGTTTTATTAGTTAATCAATGGTCATTTTTTCATTCAAAAGCTAATTAAAGGGAACTTATTGATAATAATGGATACCAAATGTGCCTGTATAAGGTGTCTATCGCATTGTTGAATTGAAGGCATTGCCAATAATTTGATTCAGCTCTGTAATTTTTAAAATGCAGATTTTCATATAAAACATGAACTGTACTGATTACATGTCTCTCTCCTGAGTAATTAAAGTATGTCTCAACCAGAGAAATGTTGTTTTGCCAACAATTTTATAGAAATGAAAGAAAAAACCTACTAATCAGAATTAAAAGTATAATGTTTTCCTACAATGCTGGTTTTATGCTGTTATTTGAGGATATGGAAAATTTTCTATTACATTTACTAAAGAAATAATGCATTGTGTAAAAAAATATGATGCAAAATATGCATCATGTACAAAAAAATCTTAACAAGATGATGCTCAGCTAAGGGAAGAAAAAGCTAAGGACGAAGTTGAAGCATTTTTTTTTATGAAATGAAGTATGCCTATTACAGAAGATATTAGATATGAAAAGAAATGTGAGTCAATTGCAGAAGATGCTTCAAAAAGATCTTTTTCTTATCAGTGTGGTATTTAAAAATCAACTAAAATATTTAGTGCCAGGTATAAAAAAATATGATGCAAAATATGTATTATGTACAACAAAATCATTTCAAGATCCTGTTCAGCTAAAAGAAGAAAAAATGCTGAAGACAAAGTTGAAGCATTTTTTTATGAAATGAAGTATGCCTATTAGAAAAGATGTTAGATATGAAAAAAAGTGAATCTATTGTAGAAGATGCTTGAAAAAGATTTTTTTCTTTTCAGTGTGATATTCAAAAATCCAAATAAAATATCTATTGGCAGGAATAAGTAGTGTCAATATTTGGAAATGCTAATGCAAAGGCTGTATTTTATCATTAAGTTATAAGTTTACTGAATTGGATTATTAGAACTAAAAAGCTATGACCTTGAAATAAAAAAAGACTATTTTAGAAGATTAAAATAATTATAAAGTGATTTTATTGTTCAAATTTTAATTTCCTTCAGTTTAATTTTTTATTTTTGTTTATTTCTAACTATCTACTAATAAAATTATCAAAAGTATTAAATTGTGATGTGCACTTTTAATTGTGCAAAAAATGTTTTTATATGATTGTTGAAATATATTTTTATATTTTTTAAAATGCATATCCTGACCAAAATTTTTTTTCTATTTCTAAGCTTGCTAATAGGACTTTTTCGATCACACTAATTCTTCCCCAAACCATAACTAACAGTGGATTTTGGCTATATTCTACCTCAAGGCTATATTCTATTATCTATTTATTAAGGAATCAATTGATTAATATTATTTGACTGTTGCTAGTTTTACTTTTATACCAGTTGAATTTAAAATTCATTATTCAAGAATTTTTATCATATTAAACAATATTCCATTAAAAAGTTGAAATATGGTGAAATTACATTTTTCGTGCCATACTGGCATGTTTTTTGTGTAAAATTTATTTTGATTTCTTCTGTTCTTGTAAAACCTGTGGTCTTAAATTCTATTTTTGCAGTGTAAGATCAAGATTGTTTTTTTGCTAAATCTAATCTATCTGATCGCTTCTTTTCATATGTTCTTAAAAAAATTTTTGAGCTCCATCTTTTATTATTATTATTATCATTTGACATTAGTTTGAGGCATCAGTTTGGTTAATATTTCCAGGATAATTATCAGTATAACAAAGCTTTGGGAGATGAATAATCGTTTCAGTTTAGTTTTGTTTGTCACTTTGTTTCGTATTTGCTAGTAGGCTAATTTAATTGGGGTCTATACCTTAAAGTGATTTGCTTTAAAGAAAGTTTGCTGTGAAAAATTGGACAGTTGAATTATCTTACACTGATGGCTTCTTTGTGAACAAAGATAAACAAGAAACTGTTTGCCTAATGCATTTATTAATTATAGAAGCATTAAGATCAATGTATTAATGTATGACAAGTGTTAAATAGAAGGCTTTAATATTGGCTTTTATATAAAAAAATATGATATTAAAATTCAATTGACCTTTATTATTGCGTCCCTCTCTTTATTTCTGTACCAAATAAAATTTCGGAATATAAACTTTTCATTTCAAATTAATCTATCTGAAATTAGTCAAATTTTTTCACAATAACTTATACAAGCAATTAGGATTATGCAGCCTGTGACATTTAAAATCGTTTGTGAAGATAAACTTATTTCATATTATTTAAATCAAACTATCATATGCTGATTACTTTAATACAATAAATGTGATTATTCCCTTTTGAATCTTAAATTTTTTTTATCAATTATTTATTCATATTACAAGTAATGAGAATTTGAAATTGTTGAATGCTTAATTTCAATACACCATACCTGTACAGTTTTCAATCTTTGCCAAATTTATAAGGGTAAATCAAAATATGATTGTTTTAGTTTAAATTTTGGTTTAATTTAATAAATTTGGCAAAAAAAATGAAAAAATAATTGAAATATATTGATTAATTAAATTCAATATATATTTTTCTCCTAAAAGTAAACATGAAACAAATTGTGTGGTGAGTCTTTTTTAAAAATCTATTTTTCAAATAATTTTAATAACAAAAAGTAATGTTAATGAGGGGAAACTTTTAATGATTATATGTAATGTAAATCAAAGGATTAAGGTGTAATGTAAGCGATTCTATGCCATCAGTCTTTAGAAAAATCACTGATCTTACTTACTATATTTTATGAATTAAGTTCAAAAACAGTTCAAACAATAAAATTTACCTCTATTTTATGCTTTACTTAATGAAAGGGAATTGAAAATGATTTAATTTCATTTAACATTCAAAAGATTTGATGATTAATATACATAACTTATAAAAGTAATTTAAATACAATTAAATACAGATATATGAAAGAAGGAGAAATTTTTTGCATCCAGGCTCTGTTACTTATTTAAGATGTAGCTAGATCTAAAGGAAATTGTGATGTCAACCTATTACTAATGTATGTGCCAACAATATCAAATCTTTTTTCCTTTTTCATAGATTTTGATAAAAAGTATTTTTTTTATTCCGTTTTCCTTATTTTACTCATATAAATGTTTTCAGGTTATTAATTTCTAAGTTTTGCTGTTTAACAATATATTCTATTGTGATAATGAGATCTGTAATTTTTACAGGGCGATCAGAATTACAATTTCTTCAATATAGTTAACATTGACTTCATTTTTTAATTAATCAATTAAGTTATGATATCGAAATGAACTATTTTCTTTAATAAAAATAATATAAAAAATGTGCAAATATTAATAATGTAATGCTTATCATTAATAAATATTTAGTATTCATCACATTAAAAATATTGTAAATCATTTGTGTTAGGATCTGATGTATCAAATGTGAATTACTTTCTAATTTAGTGAGAATTAATTGTTATAAATAAATTTCATTTAATCCAGTGTTTTAAATATATAACACTAATTTGAATAAATATAGTAAAAAATTAGCTAATTTTTTCCTACCAAACTGTCTTCTGATTTGTCTGCTCACTATTAAGGCTAGTTACTTGCGTACAATAAAACACTGTTCCATCTGGCTTTTTAATTTTTTTTTTTTAAATATTTTTTATACTTTAGTTCTAATTGAACTACAAAACAAGTGTATATAGTTTCAAAATTAGATTTTACAACTTTTTATTTTTCTAAATTAATAAAAAAAATGTATTGCATTTGTTCACAATGACAAACATTGCAATTATTTCCTTCAATTTTTTGCTAATGTAATTTTATAATATTAAGAGGGTTCAAAGAGTATAATTATGACATTGAATCAGATAGCGAATTGAAATTTTCAATAGTTTTTCATGTGTCAGTAGTGATGTGAGCATAGAAAATTTATATATGAAGGCTTTAATTTTTGACTTGGTCAGTTTGATTGATTTTCTTCCTCAATTAACTATTGAAAAAAGTCAATTTAAAGTTAAGGGATCTTCTTAAAATAAAAAGAATATTTATATTGCAATCAAATTCAAAATTTATATATATATATGTATACTAATTTGAGTTTATAGTCACTTTTATTTAAGAAATGTATTTATTAGAATGTATTTTTACATTTGAACATATGGCAGAAGAAAATAAATTACTAAATAATAAAGAGAATGGAAAAAAAATAACACAAAATAAAGATTTCTGATCGCTCTGTAAAACTGTTCTTTGATTTTACGTATCTGTCATGGTTTTTAATGCACTCTAATCACTAATATAGTTGTGATGTGATTGTTACTAATAGCTCCGTGGCAATCTGTTGTGTCTTCCATTTCTTTCTGTCTGTTACTATGCTGTTGCAGACTTGAAGAAAGACAGAAAACAAAGTTGCCTTTAAAAGTGAAGATTTAATTCTTCATTTCATATTGTGAAATATTGATAAACATTGTTGTAGTTAGCACGCTGTTTTTACACATAATTATATCCCATGGATCGGTTGGGATAATTTTATTATAACAGTTAGATTTCATAAATCAACTATGGACAAATTTCAGGAAATCGAAAAAAAGTAGTATAAAAATCAATCTATGGATTTGTTTAAATATTTTGTCAGGTTAGACAAATTTTAGCTAACTTTTTTGTACTATGAAAATTTTTTATTTCTTTTTGAAATGAAATTCTGTAAAACTCTAAAAATATATTATTGTTAATTTTATGAATCAAATATAGATTTCATGTAGGAGATTTCATATAAAAGTTATTTTTATTCCTTTATGTGCATCTGCTAATGCTAATTTGCTTGATTAATGTAACTTCAATTGTAATGCATATCTTCATTGAAAAAGTTGCTTTTTCATGTAAATTAATTCTAAAAAATTAGCATATTCATTTTAAAAATTTGAAATTTTTCAATATTAAATGCATACAATTTTCAGTCTTATTAATATAATATAAATTATATTGTAATTTAGAATAAGACAGCATATAGAGAAATTTAATAAATATTTTTTTAAGTTATTTAAAATATGCTTTTACTGTTTTATAAATTACCTTGCTTTTCAGTTTTTTACAAAATCATGAACTCAATGTTCCTTTCTATTATTTAAAAAATTTAACATGTTTTATGTTATTTTATGCTCAAGTTTATGTATATATAAGTAAGATATACGTAAGTAATTCGAGTGATTAATTTTTAATTTTTTAGTTTATATTATCTTTCTATTATTTTATTAAATATTTACTCTAGTATGTGCTATTTTACATGAATATTTTATTTATTTGTATGAAATTCATGTGCTATTTTATATTGTTAATGTAGCTGAAATAATTCATTCAGCTACATTATAATTAGATTAATTAAATTTTAGCCACTTTAGTTTAGTTAATTTATTAATGTTATGAACATAAAATTATGAAAAAAAGTGATCATTTATTTCATTAAATTTCAGTATTAAAATATTATGGTTAAAAAAGTTTCTTTTATTTTTCTTTATTTTCATATGCTTATACTAAATCTAAATGAAAATATATTTTTACATGAAGTAAATAAAATTATAAAAATTTATTTGAGATTCGGCACTGGTTTATTTAAATATTAATTCTCCAAAATTATTAATTCAAAATTAGATATTGATTTCTCAAAAAAGATAATTTCAACATTATTGATAAAGAATTTTATACAGATATTAAAAACCATTTTATAACTATCTGTTTAAAATTGATGTATCCTTTAAACAACTTTAACATGTGCATTCGTATTAGTGTTTCATGTGACAAATTCTCAAATGTTCTTAATGTTTCATAAACTTGTTGTTCAATGTATTACCACTTATTTATTCTTTATATATCAATTAAACTGTGTACAT
Source organism: Latrodectus elegans (assembly GCA_030067965.1). NCBI lineage: Eukaryota > Metazoa > Arthropoda > Arachnida > Araneae > Theridiidae > Latrodectus > Latrodectus elegans. The sequence continues at coordinate 31,512,602 of CM057812.1, forward strand.
ATGCGTTATAGGATTACTTTGCAACAACTCAAAATTCTGTTGCTTTTCCTGATTTTTTTTTTTTTAAGAATTGAAATCAAAGTTTAAAATTTATAATGTTCATTGCTGATTATTAAAGTTGCGTTACCAGGAAGTAAAATAAATTATATATAATATTTTCACCGTAAATAAAATGCAGAAGTATCATATTTATTATATGGTGTGAGAGAAAAACATGAAATATTATCCTATGGCTTAAGCTACAGTGAGCTTACATTTCTACTAACAGTGGCAGTCATTCAGTTGGACATAAAAACAAATTCTGCATGAGTGATAACAAACATTGTTCCATGTTGTTTCTATTCAAAATAGAATTTATCAATCATACTGGCTAACAAGTGTTTCTCCTTTCATAAGTTTTTCTCATATGTTCTCAATAGATTATAATTCTTTTAATTTGCTTATTCTGGAAAATTTTTTTATATTAAAATAAATTTAGAGAGCAAAAGTAGCATGTAGTTAGTTATGTATTACTTTGATGAAATGAAAGATCATAAAGAACTCAAATATAGGACACAGCAGTTGGCTTTGACTTGTCAAAAATATTGTGGAAACTGACCATATTTTTGATTATGCTCTAAGATGTAACCTAAATGTATGTACAGTAATATTCCATATCATCATATATCACTGTTGAACAAATGTCATATAACTTATTTTAGATTATAGGTTATCATTTAGGAAATATCAAAGATGAGGGTCACGTTGATGGTTAGTAATAGGACTTCATTCCTTCAGAGCAAAAGGTTTCATTATAAATTTAGCCTTTAGTAAATCAAAAAATGGATTTTATGTTCCTTTCGCCATATTCATTGTTCAGTTTATGAGCTTTCTTTGCTTTCTCCTCTATGGCCATTAAAGTGGAAAGATGTGCATTATCTATAAAATTCCTCCGAAAGACAATAGATATATAAAATATATTACAACAATCTTCAGCTGTTAGCCTATCTGTTACATGATATTTATATACCCTGATGTGAAATACAAGTTGACAATGTTTAATCTTTCCGTTACATTCCAGTGTTCATTGTTATTTATTATTCTACTAAGCATACTTGGATTTATTGCAGCATCAAGGGTATATTCAACAGTAGTCACTGTACTGATAATTTTGTTATGTTGTTGATTATGTTGCACTGCTTAGCTTGCAAGTAAGTATATGCTTGCCTTGCATGCAAATTAATCTCTTGAGTCGGTATGTAACATGATCATGCGATCAGTCAAAGCCAAGAAGTCATTGTCTATTCTCCCAATGATTATTTGTCCTCAGTTGCTGAAATCTTGCATTATCTGTTTCACTATGTCCTTTCTGCATTCATCAATTCCATACTCACCTATAAGTTATAGGATCTTAAAAATTATAAGCAGCAATATTTCTTAATAATATTAGTCCCAATGAGGCATTGTTCTGGTGCTATTCAAATTCCAATACATCATTATTGCAATTTCTACTTTTTACCTCGGACATAGACTATTTTCTCTGAAACAATCAAATTTCTGATGAAAATCTGTAAAGCAAAATTGGAGTTTACATTCACAATATTATATTACACAATCTTGATTATAACTTGATTTGTATAATTATATTAAATTGCTGTTCTCACCATGAAAAGCCTTTCGTGCAAGTTTGGTATTTGTAGTATCTCTCCCTCTGTGGTAAAACAATTTTAATCACCAGCAATGTATTTTTTACCTTTGACTCTATGCATTAGATATACATTAAATTATAAAACATCTAATTACAATATTCACAGATGTTAAATTCAATTGATATTCATATGACACTTTTTGAAGCTATTGCTTTGATATTAAAGAAATGAAAGTTATTTTTTATGTTAAATTTAAATTGTGACTTGTTAATATATATGTTGCGTTTTAATCATATTTTACTATCATTCACTGAAAAATGTGTTCCATTTCTAAGGTAATGATTTTTTAATTCTTTTTACTGATATTATGCATTTGTCAATGATGTATCAGTTATGTTAATAAAATTGACGATTTTAAATTGTGATTTGTTCAGTTTTTTTTATATTTTTTTATGATGTTTCAAATGTTCACCGAATCAGATTGAGGCCAATTGAAATCGTGAAGGACCGACTCTATATGTATTTAATGTGAAAGACAATCAATATTTGTGTCAAAAATTCTTAAATAATAAAAATTAAGGAAATGTAACTATTTATTTTTAGTATCATATGTGTTAAAACTGTTAGAGTATAACAGTTTTAATAGACAGAGCTCGAATCTTATCAAGCAAGGTTTTATTATAGCATAAACATTAGCTCTGTCATTGAAAAGAATTTTGCTGAATTAAATATTGCCATTTTCATAAACAAATCTTTTCCATTTGTTGAATAATATGATATGTGTCATTCTTAAGTAACTTCGTAATTTCCAAGGACATAAAAATAAATGAAAACTCAATTTTTAATACAATTTCAAAAAATATACTGAACAAAGCCTCGTTTACTTAATAATTCAGTGTTTATTAATGTATTCTTTGAATTGATTAAAATGTAACATGGGCTTGTTTTACATGATAGCTAACAGCACATTGGTGATAAAAACAAATTTTTAGGTTTGGTATAATTGTTTTCTTCAGGATTCTCAATTTTAAAAGAGCGTGTATTAAAAATTTTGAAGAAATGGAATTTATTCAACTGAGATATAATTTTAAAAGAGCATGTTGTAAATTAAAGAATCATAAATGATCGATTTTCAAATAATCAGATTTTTACTAAATCTTTTATCTCATTACAATTTTTTTTAAAAGGAAAGCTATTACAGTGATTATTGATTGCTCGTTAGATATCTCTAATCTTGGACAGATAACATTTCTTCATGTTACACAAAATTAATCTTTTTTTTTCACACTGTTAAATAAACATAAGAAGAGAATATGCCACTCTATGGAAAATTATTTTCTGCATACGTATTATATATAGTAAATATTTGGACAAGAGCAACACACTAATAAATCTCATGATAGTATTCATTTATTCGTAGTTATAAGATATCGCAGAAAAACATGAATAAATGCGCTTTTTTCACGTTTATTAGAATTAGTTTGCTCAAAAAAAAAAAATGTGTGAACGTGTTTTGCTCTAATTTTTTTTCTCTTTATATATATATATATATATATATATATATCCACACTTTTGTGTAGTTTTTATGATTGGCTGACACAATAATTCCTTAGGGCATAAAAAAGTAGAGCTTCAATTGAACTCATATATATATATATATATATATATATATATATATATATATATATATATATATATATATATATATATATATATATATATATGGACTAGCACGTATAGTTCTTTTATCACATCCTGTCATTTATTACTATAAGTAAGCGAATATTATGTAAAATGGCTTTATAAAATTTCAATGTTCTTTGTTCTTGTTTACAAATAGATATTTTTGAAATAATTACTGGTGAATATTGATGCCTAAATTGTTTTGTTTTAGATTTATCTGAACATATTAATTCATTTATTCTATTCTATTACATTTGGCCAAATCTACCAAATTTTTCAATTTTCAAGCTTCCGAACTACGTTTTATGTATGAATAATTCTCTATTTGAGCTTTTATTGTGTAATATATTCAATGCATTTTTTGTAAAATATGGCTTAGTACTCAATTTAGTTTAAATATTTTCAAAAATTTTATCCTCTCCATCAAATGTTATACTTTGAAAGCTTAATTGTAATCCTTGGAAAACTGGTGAAAAATATTCTAACAAATTATATAAAAAATTTAGAATCGTGAGGATGTCATTTAATAAATTCTTATGTTGATGATTGAGATATCTATAAATAACAAACAGATGGACATTCTACAAACCTTATATACATACAATGTAAAATTCACTTCCATTCTTACTTGACATATGTACATAATGCGAAGGAAATTATTTAAGTCATCTTAATTTTGGAATAAAAGACACAGTTCTGCTTCGTAACCTTGTAGAAAAACGTCGAATTGATTCATTTTTAGTACACATCAGTGTGGCGACGCACATTATAATAAGGACCAATAATATTAAGACTCCAAGAATTATCAAAACTGTAGAACCTCCTTCAGTTCGACCTGGAAAAAGTAATATTAAAACGTGAACATAAATGATGTTCCATATTGAAATTAAAATTTATACTCTTTCGGACAAAATCATTGTTTTCATTTGCACATTTTGGTACATTTTATGTTTAGAATTAAGAAACTGCTAAACTATTGTTTCAAAACAAGAATACAAGTATTGTGTTTGGTGAATATGTAGCACATACGTTTATGTGAATAAAGTTATAAGTAGAATTGACTTCATAAGCACAGTTAGCTAAGCCTGTACTTCATTCGTTTCGTCAAATTTCTTATTTCTGTGCAACAATTGGTTGTATTCAGTTTTAAACTGCAAAATGTCAAACAACCAACGCTTAAATAATGGAATGAGTGGCGTATCATTAAGAGTCTAGAAACATGTCAGTGTCAATTAAATCTAAATTTTGAGATTGTTTGGTGTAATTCTCAGCTTTTCATGCATAATAGCGTCAGATGTTTTGAATTTGAAACTTATGGAAACAAGTTCAGGTTATCAGATCCATATAGAGACGTCCTGGAAAAAAACGTTTAACAACTGCGACGGACCAAGAAATAGTTTTACCTTTCCTTACACTGAGGCGCAAATAGGCATGCCACTACTGTTTAGCTATTTCGTGTTCTATGTGTGGAAACAAGAAGCTGAATTTCACTATCCGCAAGATCGGTTTGTGTCAATCTCACTATTGGAGTGATGCTTAGCATTTTGCATAAATCATAGATTTGAGGTTAAGGATATTTGATTTTTTTAAATCAATATATCTTTATTAGTCTCAGTTCAGCCTTATCACTGATTATTGATATACATTTGTGTAGAGGAAATCAAGAATCCTCTAATTCCTCGCCAATACCTGAGGAATCTATGAACGCGCCGCTAGTTTTGTCTAAGCAAATGCTATGGATAATTGCACATTCCTCCATGCATTTGAAAGAAACCTTATAAATAGTGTGTGCATGATGTTTTGAGCTGTCACGTTTGCAATTGGATTCAATTTCACTGTAATGGGTGATAAAGTGATCACTTAAAGCCCATCTTCTTTCTAGCTCATAAGCAGGTTTTTCTTGAAAATTAACATATTTCTCGATTTGATTAATCTACCAGATCTCTGGACTCAAACCCATGGAATATGTCCTGGCGCAGCTAGTCCTCTTTGGACCTTGCCTCATAAAATCCACCCAACCAACCAATCATGGAATATGTCTGAGACACTTTCGGGAAAGTTAATGGAATTCATAAACATTTTTTAAGAATCAAGCGTGACCTGAAAAGAGTGTTGTTTAATAAGTGATGAAATAACTGTTATATTTTCTTTCATCGTTTGTACAGTGAGTTCTTTTATGACATTCCGCCTTATGATTACCTTATTTCCATTGTGAATTCATGTAGTAAAAGACATTCTCCTATTATTTGTATATATATTTTAATGTACCCTCAATTACGATAAATAAAATACAATATTTAAAAAAGCTAAACCTGTGACATGATAGGTCATATGTGCACCAGGCCTATAGTGCCCACATCTGTTTTCCTGACCGAGGGCCTGGAATGCGAAACATATGTCTCGGTTAGGAGGTTGGCCTAACGCGAAACCCCCAGTAGTTAGTTCCCAAGCATGCTTGGCACTCAGTTTATCGATCCTCTGAAGGGAGGAAAGGCTGAATCGGCCTCTCCCAGCTCAAAAAATCGAACCTTAGACCTGTGTTGTGGAAGCACTACACCATGCCATTGGGCTTACAATAATTTTTATACAACTTTTTATACATTATATCCACCCAATATAGCGTAATATTTTATATACATATCTAATGTGTATAAAATAAATTTTGTACATAAAATTAATTCCTTTTTTGTTTGATTCTGAAAACAATTTTTACCTTCCGATTCAGATGAATATTACGAGTGATCATAAATTAAATTATAAGTGTTGAATGATTATTATTATTATTATTTGGTATTATATTAACTTATGCTCAGACGAAACTTCATTAAAATCCCCCCAATTTATTTGGAAATAGTTAATTGAATCTAAAAATTATCTAACTTTTTGAACATTAGTATTGCTTACAATGAGATAATTCAATTTGTATACATTCGGTCTAAAAATCATTTGCATTTAACTGTTAACAATCAGTTGTTCTAGAATTCGGACAATTGGTATTCGGTGTAGCTGCAGTCTGCACTCAGTAAAATAAATTTCGCGTGTTCTGCCTATTTCCTAGTCAAGTCATTAAAATTATAACAAGAAAACACCCCTCAAATGTATTTGCTCAGAATTTACGTCTCAAATCGGGCATGCATTCACCAGTTTGGTATAATTCTTCAAATAATTGTAAAACAAAATTTACTAAGTGATTTAAATCACCATGATATCAATGTCACTTATTCAAAAACGTTACTTAATCTTTAATCGGTAGGTTGAGTAAAGGTTGGTTAGTTTGTTTGTCGCTCAACGGTCATTTCTTGGACACGAAGGCTAATTAGCCCAGGACCTACGGTTTAAAGTGGATTCCGCACCACTACAAACACCCATGCCCAAGGTGGGATTTGAATCCACGAACTGTTGAACCGAAGGTAAGAGCGCTAATCATTCGGCTGCCAGCTCGGCGTAGGTTGAGTAAAAGTTAATATTATGACCACATGGATTTATCTCATAGTATGTGATAAAATCAGTGTTACTCATCAAATGAAAAATCATGCTACGCGTAACGTTAGTTAATTAATCTGATTTATTAGTAAATTATTAACTTAAAAAAAACGAGATTTACAGAAAAAAAATCAATAGCATCAAGTGATATATTTGAAACCATAAAAAAATTCTATATGTCAAACCAAGTTAAATAGACAATTTTAAAACTTTGGATGTGTAAGCTTCTTACCACAGCTTGAATTTCCGTAAGAATCTTCATCGCTTAGATCTCCGCAGTTGTTGTGACCGTCACATGTCAAACCTGACCAGATGCAAAAACCATTGTCGCACATAAAGATTTCACTTGTATTACTACGAATAGCACATGGCTCATCTTTGTCACTGGCTGTTAAAGTAAAACATCAAATTACATACATTGTATATATATATATATATATATATATATATATATATATATATATATATATATATATATATATATATATATATATATATATATATATATATATATATATATATATATATATATATATATATATATATATATATATATATATATATATATCTAGGAATTTATGAAAACTTTATACCAAATGAAATTTCAGGAAGAGGGAAGGGACTTAAATAAAGTAGACTTTGTGTAAGAATATGGATGCAGAAATGTACCATTGAAGTGCTAGTTCATGAAGCCGTATTAACAACTGTTAAATACAAATACGAAAACAAAGAAATCAATACTCCTTTAATGAAACAGTTTTGAAATAACTGTATATAGTGGAAGGCGTCATTACCAACTTATATATCAAAGTTAGAATGATGTGGGCCATAGATTAGCATTCAAAAATGCCAGTTCTATCTTGCTGGTTAAACGACTAAATAGAATATGCAATGATTCTAATCCAATTCTAAGCAGTAATTTGCAAATATTAATGAAACTTTGTTCTTGGTAACTATGTGTTCTTGTTTTCTATGAGTTGTAAGAGCCTCAATTGTAAGGCTGTGAATGCCAAGGTATAAATAACCGTTGAGATGATGGCTATAGTGTTTAATCATCTTTTAGATCCATCTTTGAATTCTAGAAGAAGGCGTGAATTTATTAATACACATTGTTGTTCTTAGAAATATTCTGATTAAGGAATTGTTGTTAAAATTTCGGTAAGCCTTGAAAAGCTGTGTTCTTTGACTTTCAAACATAATTTTATTTTTGATGATACTTTTTATTGGATAACCAATCGCACATTTTTCATTAAAGGGCAATTTCCAAATTGTACAATCTATGGTAAATAGGAAAAGAGAACAGAAAGCTGCTTTACATGAAAAAGAAGACATTCGAATGTGTTGGATATTTCCAAAAAATATTATTGTTTCTTTCTGCTCCACTGGATCCCAACATGTGATTCAGGAAGAAATTCATGATAATTATTTAAGCAGCACCAGAGCCAATAATACATTGGGATCTTTTTCTTCTTTTTCTTTTTTTCTTTCTTTTTTTTATCTCAAAACGAAATAAGACATAGAAAACGGAATACTTTAATACTTTTACTTCGAGAAGACAACGTGATAATTGTTTAAATGTTTTCCTTACGTTCCAGCAAACCTTTTGATATCCACAAAAATTGAATGCATGAATACCAATGTTTTATACCACAAGTCTATATTCACGTGCAATTCTAATTTTTTCTTTTAATTTAAGTATATAAATGATTAATACTAATTCATCAAGGATTACTGCGTACATTTCACAAGATGAATCGGAACTCATGTTTACATTCAATTTCCCTCTAAAAAAGTAAGTAGACAATTACGTCAACGAGAATCTGATGATGTCATATGCAAATATCTAATTGTTTTGGACGTTATAAAGTAATTAAGTATCACTTGGATATTGTTCCAAATTATCCCCAATATCTCATTATGTTGCTCTAGTTCTCATTATACAAATGATACACACAGATACATTTTGAAATCTCTTGAAATTTAATAAATCTTTAATGGTTATGAAATCAAATTTAGGATTTTAACATTCATTTTCAATGAAATTATAATTTCTAAATATCTATGATATAAAAAAATTTTTACGTGGCATTTATATATATATATTTATGCTCTTAAATAGTGTCATGCGCATATATGAACAGTTATAATAACACTTTTAATATCATTTGTTTTCCAGAATCATAATGAAAAAAGTGGAAAATCATATTATAATAGAAATTTCTCAGTTTCAAACATAGCTCACATTGCATGCTATATATATATATTTTTTTTATGTAGCTTTGAATCTACATACATTAATGTATTCAAAATTAACATAGAGTAAAAAGTTGTTGAACAGTGAATGTTTAAAATTAATTATTTCTTTTTTAAATCTAATTTCAAGAGATTAATTTAATTTTGTAAATTTGTTGTGAAAAATAATCTTAATTTTGAATTATAAATGATTTTATTTGCAGTATTAGATATGAAGAGTTTTCTCACTATTATATATATGCTTTTTGTTTAGTGTGTTATAAGAATCTGCTATTTGGCTTTAAATTACAAATTATATATAATTACATTATTTTCTCAAATTTTACACACCTACTCAACAAACAATATCAACGGAATCGTATGTAAACCTAATCAATCTTGGCATTAAATCGCACCTCACATTCTAGTTTTATTAATATCTCGATATCAATTATTTATTATTACATTTTTGTTTTATGTTTTATCAGAAATGTTTGATAAGATAGATAGATGATACACCAATTATTTATAACATTTTAGACATGAAATGTAATGTATCAGAAAGAAAAACGGGTCAAAATGTAATGTTTTTATTCTTTCATTTCCGAAAAGAATTATTATTTGTAATAATCATTTATACAAATTCGCTAATTTAAAATTATTCCATGGTTGCGAAAAATAAGTAAACCCTAGAATAAGAATATATATATTATTTAAGCTGCTCGCTGACTGTATTACTAAGCATATGATTTTTGTATTTATTCTTGTATTTTTTAACTTTTGTTTATAATATTTCTAATTATGATTTATATATATAAATATACACTAGCTGACCCAGCCACGCGTTGCTGTGGCTCAGTAATTATAATACACTGAATCAATTTTTTAATAATTCTTTGGTACAATCAATCAATATTTTCTAAAATATTCAAAATAGATTCATTCATATGAGATTGAAAATAAAACGTTTTGCCAAAATTAAAAGTAATAGGTAAAGTGTATCGAAATGTTGAAATTAAGCACAAACCATCATATGCTTTCTGAATTTACATTTTATTCCATCTTATATTAAATTACAGTTTGTAATCAGTGACTTACTTACAAAATATACTATAAAAAAATTAAAAACATATAAAAATAAATTGTTATAAATGAGGTATATAACAATGACATCGAACTATTATTTTTTCAATTTTAAATTATTAAAACTAAAAAGTATCTAAGTACTACTTTGTGTAAAACATTCCTGGGGTTAACCTGTCTTTCGCTAACACGAAGATATTTGATGGTTTTCCTACACGTGAGAAGGCAACATATAGCTGTCCATATGAGAAACGTATTTTCCAAATCCAAACCGCAAATAGACATTGTTTGGCCTTGAGATTTATTTATGGTCATCGCAAAAGCTAAACAAATCGGAAATTGGAGCCTTTTAAACGGTATATGATATTCTGATGCTATCAATGGAATACGTGGCAACAGGATGATAGCTCCTTTAAATTTTCCCGTCAAAATTGTTGCTTCGAGAAAATTTTCGGTCATTTCTATTATGACTAAACGTGTATCGCTTCATAATTGAAGTGGGTTTAAATTACGTAGAAGAATAATTGGTGAACCAATTTTCAATTGAAGATTGTGTGGTGTCATTGCTGGCATATCCAGAGAATTCAAAAATTCAGTTGTAAAGTTTACAGCTTCGTTAATAACTGTGTTGATTGATTTAAAAGACATCAAATCACCGGGCAACATCTGTTGTATATGGAAGTTAATTTCGTTCACATCAACGTTTCTTGCTGCCAAAATAGTCCGATTACAGAGCCAATTGTGATTTAAATAATTATTCAATATATCTGGAAAGACATTCTCAATTAGTTCATTTCTCGTTTCAACAACAGTGCAGAAATTATCTGGTAATTTTATGTATTGTGTATTTTGATGCAACTCAATTTCACTATTTCCAGTATCCAGCAATTGGTTAGAAAATACTTGTGCCGATGGATCATTTTGCAATTGTACTCGCATATTCATAGTCAATTGAAGTGTCTCAACACTTTTCCATAAAAACGATTGTTTTAAGCATGCGCTATTCTCATCGGCAAAAGTAGAGTGAGGAATAACTCGTCAAGTCTGCCGGAAATCACTTGACAGTAGTAAAACAGTACCACCGAAAAGTTTATTGTTGCCTCTCAAATCTTGCACAGTTTTATGAAATGCTTCAAGTGAATGTTTATGAGTCATAGTACGCCCATCCCAAATTATAATTGCACTCTTTTGCAACACTGTAGCCATTCCGCTTTTTTTTAATGCTACACATTGCGTTTGGTTTGTTATAAATGCCTAATGGCAACTTCAATGCTGAATGTACTGTTCGTCCGCCTTCTAACAAAGTTGCAGCAATGCCTGACGATGCAATTGCCAAAGCAGTTTTCTGTTGGGATCGTATCTTTGCAAGAATTAATGATATTAAGAATATCTTACTGGTTTCACATGGTGCTTCTAAAGAAAAAAAAAAAACACCTTGGTCAGCATCAACTGTCAGCATTATCCAATTATAAATATTTTTTTGTTCGGCTATCAGTAATGGCTCATTATTCGCAATAATTTTAGATAAGTTAACGTCATTGCACTGTTTTCTCATTGCAAATCAGTGTTAACTAAGTCGGCAGCCGGGGATTAGGTGATGGCATTCTATAATGACTAAGTGGCAAATTTCAAATTAAATTACATAAATCTTCGATCAACCCTAATGCTTCATTATACACCTCTGGTGTGAAATCTAAATTTGGACATTGATTTGTTCATCTAATCTGATGTAGTATGTCTTCAGTCATATAATTCTTATATTTTTCCCACAGAATCGATTATTGTGTTGGAAAACATGTTGTCAAAATTATTGCAAACTGTTGACGAATATTATTCAGTGTGGGTGTCAATGCAAGTGTCAAGTTCCAATGATTATCTGCTTCCAGTAGTTGATTTCATTACCTAAAAAAATGAGTTACTAAATTGTTAGAAAAATTAAGAGTAAGAAATAAAAATCACCAAAATAAGGAATTAAATAGCATAGATTACTAAACGTACCGGTGATTGGATTACGCTGTTTGATGTTGATGGGATATTCATTCTGCTCTTGCAAGAATATTAGATGATATTGAAGTGCGTCATACGAACGATGAAGGTCTGAAATTATATGAACAGTGCTGTCTCGACGAATGATTTTGAGGTACCTGTTGTTAGCTGGATCCCCAACCATAATAACAGCAGCTTCATCTACGTTTGGCTCGTTGAACCTGCCATCATGTTCTTCTGATGGTACTTTGTCGGATTTGATGACGATTTGATAATTATCATTTCTTAATTCAGGCGATACTCTTTTAAATAATTGGATAAGTTGATTATAATTTTCAAAAACGTTTTTCAAAGATTCCACAATTGCTCTCTCTTCTGCTTGTTCGATGAAATTATGCAGGCACTGAGTTGTCACGCGTTCCTCACAACTGTGCCCATAAAATAAATTTGGAGAAACTTTGGATTATCATTAGGCATTGGCATTAATGACCCAATCTTGTGGTATACTTGACGTTGGATTTTGAAAGTATTTCAAAACTATTTCCATTAGATATGAGATCGCAAATTTTAGTTGCGCCAAAGGACGTCATTTGGAAGCAAGAATTGAATTTGCGTATCTTACGTAAAAATAATTTCGAATCGTCTCATTTGCCAGCAAGAAATGATTTTAAAGGTTCTAGTGGAATAGGAAGAAGTGCCAGTATAACTTTTCTAGATGCACAATACATACCGATCGTTTGATTGCGGAATTTTAACGCTTGACAATATTGGTATATTTTATCCATTGCATCATAATTTTAGGATTTGCAGAGTAATTGATGTTTGGTGCATATTCGAACGCAAGGTGAACGAATGATGAACGTGTTAATTCAAGGTTGGTTTGTTGTCGCTCTCTGTCACGCGTTCTCTAAATGTCGCCACGTGCCGTTCTCGCGCCGATCTTGTTCTCAATATATTTTGTCGTAGACGTTCATCACGCTGCTCACGAAACTCTTGTCTACGAATTTCTGCTGTTCTGATTCGTTGAACTGCGTTTCTGGCTGCAATTTGTTCTTCCGATTCATGAGTTCTATTAGCTCGCATAAGTCGTGCTTTTTTACTATACTGATTGTTAAGGTTAGATTTTTCCGCGGCATTATACTGAATTAAAGAAATTAAAAGAATTTATTATTTGAATAAATAAATTTGATCAAAATGTACGGATGAATAAATAAATAATTATCAAATTATAAAATTAAAAAAATATAAAAGGTTATCAAGAAATACTTGCATGTTTTCGAGGTGATATGAAAATTAGTAGAGAAACAGTAATAAATAAAATTTTATTTTATTACTGTTTCTCTACTAATTTTATAATACTCTACTTATTACTCTCTACTTATTTTATAAAATAAAATTTTATTTTATTATTTATGATATTAAAAATACTCAAACTGAACACTGCACAATAATAACACAATACAAAGTATAATTATGAAAATGATTCACGAAAAATTGTTCTAGTATGATTATGTTGAGAACATAAACGAAAATGATTTGGAATCAAACAAATACTGTAATTTAGATGAAAAATATGTGAACCCAAACTGTTCGTGATATGATTGGTCAAATACATCATTAAAATATATGTAAATTCTATATTCAACCATGCGCTGGCGCGTGCACAATAATTCTTGAAGATTGTATAATCTAAAAATATAAATACGATGCCATCTGCTGAATACCTGTGCAACTTAGATGCTAAACCGCCATCTATTAGAAATTTATAGAACTAACCGATAAATACACGCTAATGTCGTATAATAAACATTTAATTTACAATAATAAATATTAAGATTAATTAAGATAAAAACTATTCTATAGTTTAAGTTGGACGATATTATAAATGGTTACAAAATTTTATCAAAAGCCGTTCAGTCATTTCGGAGTTTATTGGGAACATGCATCGTGACACGAAATTTTTATATATATAAGATAGTAGCCATAGACACAATGATAATTTTAATTTGCATTTATAAACTAAAATTTTGATAAATCTCTTATTGTGAACTCACTTTTTTTGCATTTTCCGTTTGTGCTTAATTTTTATCATCTGATTTAATTTTTCGCTATTTTCCAATTTTTTTCATTTTTATTTTATGGTTGAAAAACTTGAATCGGCATTTTTATTAGAGAATCGTTTATCCTTCGAATAATGTGTGTGGACAGATAACTGCGTTGCTGATATTAAAATCCTGATTCACTTGAAGTAATTCTTGGGGGATTGATTTCTCATATCTATTCTAATTCCTGTCTCCCAGCCCATGCCTCGGAGTTTTATCAGTAGCTTCAAGTGCAAATATCGTTAGCAACTTTTTAAGGTGTGATTATGACTTGCGATCGTCTAATAAAATAAACATTCAAAGCACAATGCACTTTTGAATCCTCATTTTGACATGCAGGTTTTATTAAAGTAAAAAAACCACTGTAACTGAAGAAAACCAAAAGAATTTACTTTTATATTTCTTTTTTAATAATTAGAGAAAATGGAATATGGAAAATCCGATGTAACCATGAACTCCAATTGAAATAAGAGAGCCCAGCATAGTCAAAGTTATCAAGGTCTTCCCAATAAGGTGATTAGGATATATCTATGGGTGTGACGATAACAACCTTGTTAGAAAAGTAACTTTCTAAACACTAGAGAGAAAGAAAAAGAGAAGACCAAGAACCAGATGTATAGATAGAGTGGAGAGATGGTTAACGGGCTTGGGATTAAACTGCGTTGGTGGAAATTGGCGTCAAGTAGATCTAGATGGAAGAAGCTGACAGAGACAGCCTTGGCCAGGGTAACCGGCTGTAGAGTTTATGAAGATTTCCTTATTAGTAATAATTTTACAGGTTTTGTTCATTTTAAAAATTGTTTTCTTCTAATAGTAAACAACTTTCTTTTTTATTTTTGTTTATATGTTTTATTGTAGAACAATATATGAATGTCAGTTTCTTGTAGATAAACAAGAAACTGACATTCATATATTGTTCTAAAACGAAGCCAGAAAAATTTGTTGATTCAATATTTTTGTTAAAACTGTATCACTTCAAGATCTGATTTTTATGTTTTAGGAACATCCGAAACAATTTCGTCACTATATATGTTTGAATAAAAGTATATATAAACATAGAAATGAGAATCGCAACCACAAATAACCTGTATATTATTACAGGTAGTAAGGTAAATGCTGGTAGGATTTTTATTTTATTTTATTTTGTTCAAGTTCAGTTACTATGATTTTATTTAAAATATTATTAGTTATAGTTATATATTTAACTTTAAATTATTAGTCACTGGTAAAGAGATAAATTATTATTTTTAAAATATATATAAAAAAAAAATGCTTTAAAAAAATAAAAATAAAAAACTGTGTGATAATTATTTTTCTAATAGACATTAATGAATTATTATTTCCTTATGAGCAATCAATGTATTAACGATATGGAATAAATAAATATGAAACAAATAAGACAAAAACTATTCTGCCCTTAGTAAAGCCTTTAATTCATTTTGATTTGGCAGACTTTAATAAAATATCACAATTAAATGTGTAAGATGCGAGTTATTAAGGAATTTGAATGCTCGGCAGTTTGGAAAATTTTAAGAAAGGCTAGTTTCAATAGTAGCGAAACTTTTGGACAGTTTATAATTAAATTTTCTGCTACTTAAACCTGTTATTGTTAAAAAAAAAAGTATATACAAATTATGTCTTTTAATTAATAATAGCTGGCAGATAGTAGCCGAAACATTGCATTCCGAAACTTTTACTCGTAAATTGTATGAAACAAAGTAAAATTTAATGAAAGTTGGAAAAGTAATATAAGCATTGCGATTTATTTTACATTTAAAGAAAAGGTAATGTTAGTGGTCTCACAAGAAGATCTGGAAATCGAAAATGTTTTCTTGAACCTACAGAACATACTCTATCTTAAGAAAAATCAAAACAAAATAATAGATTTAATTTTAATAAAAGTTATTTATTTTATAAACGTGGAAAGAAGTAAAATCAAATAAATCCCTAAAATGTTATACTTGTGTTCGAGCTAATTTTCATGGTTATTGCAAGCATAACTTAAACCATATTTTGCATTTTAAAGTGAAAAACTATGCTAACCGGTACTTTGGAAAGATAATTGGCGATTTATCTTCTTCTTTAATTTAAAACAACATTTCCTAGCCTGTGGTATGAGAGTTGCAGGTTGATGGTAGACGAAAAATAATCAATAATGGGGAACATAAAAAATAAAGATTATATCATAAAAATATCACAAAAGATTTTCTTATTATTTAGAAGGACTATTTTAATGAATAATATACACTAAAATTATTAATATGTACAGTCGATAATCGAAAACCCGGTAAACTATGAACGTGTAGTAGATGTTAGTTATCTTAAGATAACTAACATCTACTACACGTTCATTCTCCCAATATCAGGTACAATGTAAGATGATAAAACAGACACTTTTTAAAAAAAAAAAAAAAAACATTTAAAAAAATTACAATATTTGTTTTTATAATCCGTATGTTTTATAGGTAGATGTTGCGGTAGGAGAAAAAACGGATGCTTCATGCATGCATTTGAAAACAACGCTTACATTACACTCTTGGTATATTTGTGAGACAATCTTCATCACCAATATACGAAAATCAATATTTTATGTATTCTTTTAACGTCTATTTGAAGAACTAAAGACTGTGCGATTTCAACGTTTTGTAGTGGATTTTCAGACCTGTAATTTGTAGAATTCGACAAAATTTCATAATTAGTTTTTTGCTCGAAATTTTGCCTCATACATTGGTTTTTAACTAATGATCCATAGCTTATTAGAAATTAATCAAAATGGGCATTAATGAAATTTAATAAACACAACGACGATACAATCATAATCAAATAATCTGTTACTTCCAAGCAGAGAGGTGAGTGAAAAAGAGAACAGTACAACAGTGGCGCTGACACTTCATGTTTCTGATGGTTAAAGGCTAAATTTAAAAGTGCACTCCAAAAGAAAAGATACATCTTTTCTTTCGGAGATACTAATTATTAGCTACAATATCACGAAATTTCGTTAAACTAATCAAACAGGGGAAAAAATAATTTTGTCTTGTATAAAGGGTGAATTTGGATTAATGACTGACTAAAAGTATGTCCAAAAAGTTAACTGTTTTCCTTTTCAAATTATACGGTATCGAGAAGAATTTAAGATATATACGAGAATATCGATGACAGTGATAAAGGGATATAAATTTTTATCGATTTGAATACAAGGTAAACAACAAAGTTAATGCCATTTTTGTGTTGCCATTCATTGAAGTCAGAATAAGTATACAGATTAGTGTAGGACATAATTGAGATACCAGTCAGTCGAGACTAGGAATATAATTAAAAATATGATTAAAATAGCGCGAGTCAGCTCTTTAAATAGTAAAATGTGTCTAGAATCGATTGCACGTTGCCAAAATTTCGTTTCTGCCATTTTTACTTACATTGCTTGTTAAACTTTCTGTTTCAATTTCATCTTGATTCTTTTATCAATGAATTTTTAATTCCATAAAACCTTTGCACTGGAAATCAATCAGCTGATCACTCAATAGTTCAGGCTCACTCTCATTCGCTCATAATACTTCATATGCGTGCCATCAATGACACATGTGCCATTGATTTGCCACCTTTGTCTTTGATGAACATTGCGTTGGAACTAGCCATAAGTGATAATGTTGTTCATCAACATATATCATCTGGTGTAATGAAATAATTATTTGTAATGATTTGCTCTTCTGAAACACTGCTAAGTAACGGATATAAAGGGATTCACGTATTCATAACAAAATTGAGAGGGAAAGAATTTGTTGAGAGGCAAATGAAACACAGAGAATTCTAGATCACTATATGTCCGATTTTTCCTCGGACAGATACTCTTTCTCACACAGTCTCTGTATTATTATTTAACTAGCTTTTCTTATTTCAAATTAAAACATCATCTGAGCCTTTAAAATAATCGATACTTTAGACTATTATAAAGTATGTTCTCTGCTTTCTATTATTATTTGAATGTATTCTTATTACTAATGCATAATTATACAAATTTATAGATAACAAATACAAATTTATAAATGTAAAATTTAAATTTATTATTGTTATGTCTATGCAACTTTTTATAATTATCATTGTATTTGTCTTAAAATATCTAAGGTAGTTCAGAAATAATCCAAAATTACGCAATTTAGTCATATTTTATGTTAGAAATGGCATTTCTAATGATTGGCTACCATTTGTCGAGATTTTTGGTGACTTGGTGAGAAATAAAACTCCATCACCGAAGCTCTAGCAACAATATAAGCAAAATAGCCTAGAATTCTCCAGAAACTTGGCGAAACTCGGTAAATTTTTCCACGAAATCGGGTGAAAATACCGCCGCTTCACACAAGAATCAGGGAAGACGGTCAATTTTGAATGCCAGTTGACTGAATAGGATCTGTTGTCTGTCTGAGGTACTAAAGATTTCTGCGAATGAAAGCTATTTCCTGTTATATTAGCTGTATTGGAGCTGTGTAATTGTAATTTCTACAGCTGGAATTTCCAGTATTTAGTTGAATACAAATCTTATGATTTTTAAGAGATTTTTTTATCGACACTCAACCAACACTAACTCAGAAGACCGGACTAATATATTACTATGTTTTTCGTAGAGGGCGTAAAAAAGATATCCTCCTCGAGCTTCACTATCCCCATTACGCCATTGATACTTCGGTTCTGCAAAAAAAATTATCCATATCTGCTCAGATAAATGTAGAGCTTTTCGTTACCAAAAGAGACAAGATAAGAAAAAAATTTTCAAGTTAAACATCACATATTATTCATTAGATAGAAATAAATTAATTACAGAGAATTTCTATAACTTACCCTTTCGAAGAACTGTGAATGTGAGAGTGAAGCCTGGATAACCGGATAATGTTTTATTGTTCAGTCCATCTGGGTTCGTGTAATATATGATTACCATGTCATTATTCATTGATTCATAATGCTCTATTTCGTCTTCACTATCTAAAGTCTTGCACATATTCACTGAATTAATCTAAAAAAAAGGAAAATTTAAATAATTTCCATTACATTCATATTTAGTCGGTGCATATGGAGGGATTTAATGATATAACATCAGCTGATATTTACTTTATGATAAATTTATTCTTAAGCTTGTGACTGTGCTACACTTATCAAACTTAATGGAGTATCTTAAAATTTTATAGTTCTATGCTCTTTTGATCTAAAATACTTGATTTTCATCATTTCTTCTTCCTTTTTCCTTAAATTAAAATAACACATACGAGGGTCTCTCTGAAATTTTTGAGGTACAACTAGGTTTTTAAAGTTATACTTTAATTTTAGATGTGTTCAAAGTAGTCTCCTCCAGCATCAATGCACTTTTGTAGGCAAATTTTCCACAGATTAAATGCCTCAAGCCATTCATTTCTTGGAATAGATGAAAAAAATGCATTTATAGCCACATCAATCTCTTCTTCTGAATGAAAACGACGTCCACGTAAGTTCTTTTTTAGATTAAACAATAACCAAAAGTTGCTCATAGCTAGATCAGGTGAATACGGCGGATGTTCGATCACTTTAATTTGTTTTTGTTTAAGAAACTCAACTGTTAATCCGGCTATATGTGAAGATGCATTGTCATTTTGAAGCATTAGTCCCCTAACATTCAGTTCTTGTTCAATTTCTGGAAGACATTCAGTGGTATACCAGTTTGCTGTTACTGTCTTCTGTCTTTCCAATTTGATAGCTTTGACCAATCCTGTACTTCTGAAGAAAACGGCATACATCACTTTTTTCAGTACGCGTTGTTTTTTCACCATTGTCGGCGTGGGATCATTTTCAAACACCCATACTTTGCTTTCTTGACGCGTTGGAACGTCAAAAAACGGTAAGTTTCATCCCCTGTTACAATTTTAGAAATGATGCGGTGGCCACCATCATTTAGCAATTTAAAAGTTTCTTTATTGATTATGACACGCTCCTCTTTTTGGTGCTTGTTCAAGCTCCCATTCATTGAATTGTGAATTCATTACTACGAGATGGCGCTGAGCGTCGTTTATTATATTTTTCTTTCACTTTTTGAAAATAGGCAGTGTGTACGCGGTATGTGCGTGGAATAAATCATAAGCGAAACTACAGTATGGCTCCTCACTTTGTCTCCAAGTTTTTGGATTTATTAATTAGTGTTTTAGAGTTAAGATCGGCCAGGAGTTTACTGTTCATTGTTGGTGTCAGAAGTGGGGTGCGAGTCCCAGACAGTGATTTTGTGATGAAAGAAATAATTTCGGATGTTGTTGTTGTTGCGTAGTTTTGGTTTGGAATGAGTAATTTTGATGTTCAGTAGTCAATTTTTTTACTATAGTGTTGGAAGTTGTAGATTTAGAGTTGATGTGGTAATATCGTTGATTTAGTGTAATAGTGTTGAAATAATGTTGATATTAGAATGTGGTAGAGTAAAAATAATTTGTGACTGAATTGTGTTGTGTAGTTCAGATTTATTCTTACAGTTTTTAAAAAGAGTTATAATTAAGATTTGTTCTCAAAATCCTTGTTAAGAGTTAAATTGTGTTTCTGTAGTTAAGATTTGTTTTCATAATGTTTAAAAACGCTAGAAAAGTTGATCTGCAGCTTGCTGCAACCGAGCTAGGTGAAAAAGTAACAGATAAAATGACGGTTTCAGAACTGATAGAAATCATTAAAAAGACTGAGAAATGCAAATCTGAACCTGAATTTGTGTCTGATCTCATTGAGGGCATAATTGAGGACATGAAATCTGAATTAGAAACAAATGAGAAAAATAAGCAGTTAGAACAAATTAAATTAGAGAGAGCGAAAGCCGAATTACAGTTATCGCGCTTGAGAACAGCTTCAAAAACTAAAGACGATGTTTCAGAAAATACAATTGAGATTTGCGATTCTTTGGATTCATTAATAAAAAGTGTAAAAACTTTAACCATTAGAATACCAAGTCGCCCTGAAGGATGGGGTCTGTTTTTTGCTTCTTTAGAGAGATCATTTATAACTAAAAATGTACCCGATAAATTTAAAGCAGAAATTCTTTTGAATTTACTTGGCGAGAAAGCTTCAAATGTAATTTCTTACATCAGTGATAATGAATTGAGTAATCATGAAAAAGTTAAGAAAATTGTTCTACGAGAATTCGAACCGACCCCTCAGTTGTGTTTGGATCAGTTTAGGAAAACTATTAGGCAAGCTAATGAAACGCATGTACAATTTTCCTCAAGGTTAACTACTAGTTTTGAATACTATTTAAAACTAAGAAAAGTGTCTGATTTTGAGAAGTTAAAACAATTAATTATATCAGACAAATTGTTTCAAACATTAGATAAAGAAACCGCGAGTCATGTCAGCATTAGACAATCAGATAGTTGGTTTGATCCCGTAACCTTAGGGAAAGAGGCAGATTTGTTCTATGTGTCGCGAGGAAAATCACTTACGGATATCAGCAATCAAAAATCCCCCAACACGAAAAATGTGTCTAGAATTTTTCTAACTGATAGTAAAATTTTAAAATGCAGTTTGTGTTTTGATTTTCACCCTTTGTACAAATGTAGAAATTATTTAGCTATGCCTGTTTCTGAAAGAGTTGAGATAATTAAGAAAAATAATTTTTGTTTTAATTGCCTAGGTAGACATTTAATTAATAGGTGTAAATCGCACTTTTCTTGTTCTTTGTGTAAGCGAGAGGGAAAAACCAGGCGTCATCATGTATCACTACATAATTCGAGAAATTCTAAGTATTCGTGCAATGAAAGTGAAAGTGTGTCGAATGGCGGCCAATTTTCTACCCCCATAGTGAGAGCCAGTGATTCTGTATTGTCGCCAGTTGCGCCGGCATTTCAAACAGCCTAACAAATAATCAAAACACTACTTCCGTACTCTCTTCGCGTGTAGTAATATAAATCAGTCAAAAACCGTGCTCCTGAGTACCGTTAATTGCCTATTGAGAGATGAGAGAGGAAATAAATACAGAGTGAGAGCTATTTTAGATCAAGGAGCAATGAATAATTTTATGACGATAGACTGTGCGAATAGCCTTAATTTGAAAAGAACGAGAACCAATTTGACTGTTTGTGGTATAGGAAATATATCTACTACGATTAAATCTGTTGTTAATGCGACGATTTCTAATCTTGAGGAAAGTTTTGAACAAAAATTGGATTTTTTAATTGTATCTAAAATCACGGATTTCATGCCGTCAAGAACTTTTGAAATAAATGTTCCAGAATTAAAGTACTTAAAACTTGCAGATGAAGGCTTTAATGTGCCAGGTCGAGTGGATTTACTGTTAAGTGCAGAGATCTTTTATAAATTGTTACGACCAGGTCAAATTTGTCCGGCTTGTTTTTGGGTACGTGGTAAGCGGAAGTTTCGACGGTGAGAATGAGAATAACGAATATAATTGCGGAGTCTCAGCTAATTTGTGTATAGCAAATCCAGATATTCAAATGCTATGGAATCTAGAGGCTTTGGGAATAAAAGAGAAGGAAGAACTACGTTTAAGTGCTAAAGCGATTATAGATCAATTTGAGAGTGGTTTAAAATTCGTTAAAGGTAGATATGAAACGAATTTACTGTGGAGGGTTGATCCGAGTGAGTTGAAAAATAATTTTTCTTTGGCTAAAAAACGATTTGATGAGCTTAAAACCGATTTTTCTAAAAATAAATGGGTTGCTGAAGAATACAAGGAAATCATAAATGATCAAATTTCAAAGAGTATTATTGAAGAATGTGAGAATAGTGTAAGCGAATATTTTATACCCCATAGAGCGTTTGTTAGAAAGGATAAAGAAACAATTAAGGTTCGCGTGGTTTTCAACTGTAGCTCTAAACCTAAAGGTAATAATTCTTTAAATGATTGTTTAGAAACTGTGTGGTCCAAATTTAAATCCTAACATTCTTGATATGATTTTAAGCTTTCGTAAATTCAAAATTGCATTTAGAGCTGATATAGATAGGCATTTTTAATGATTAGCATTTCTGAAAAGGATAGAGAGTACTTAAAATTTCTGTGGTATTCAGATAACCCTAGTGATGAGTACAAATTTATGAGAATGAGGAGAT
This sequence comes from Latrodectus elegans, assembly GCA_030067965.1. Lineage (NCBI taxonomy): Eukaryota > Metazoa > Arthropoda > Arachnida > Araneae > Theridiidae > Latrodectus > Latrodectus elegans. Next base: position 31,535,856 of record CM057812.1, read on the forward strand.
TACCTTTTGGCTGTAAAACATCTCCATTTATCCTAAGCGCAACAATAAAGTATCATATCAAACAATTTGAAAATTTTAATCCGAAAGTAGTTGAGATGCTGAATTCTGCTCTCTATATAGATGACTTATATCATGGCGGAAATTGTGTGAGTGAGGCCTTTGAATTGTCGTCAGATGCTGTGTCAATTCTTAAAACAGGAGGTTTTAATTTGAGGAAGTTAAGGTCTAATAGCAGAGAGCTAGAAGAGCTATGGGTTGAGAGTGGACTTAGTGAGAGTGAAGAGATAGTCAGTGGACTTAGTGAGAATAAATAGATGGACCCTTATCAGACGAAAGTTCTAGGTTTGAATTGGAACCCTAAGTTAGATGTGTTGTCGTTGGATGCGAGAGGTTTGGTAGATTCTCAGAAACGGTTGACAAATATCAAACGAAGTGTCTTACAGACCACTGCAACCATTTTCGATCCAGTTGGGTTGATTTCTCCGTTTGTTATTCGGATTAAGTGTTTGTTACAGGAAATTTGGGAAAGAGCAATCGATTGGGATGATGAGTTACCAGATGATTTGCATCAAAAATGGGCTAACTGGTGCAGTGAAGTTGAGAAATTGAGTGTTATTTCCATTTCGAGGTATAGTTTTATGGATTGTGTGGATACAAATGTTGAGGTGCATGTGTTTTGCGATGCTTCACCAATTGCTTATGGATGTGTGGCATATTTTAGATATGCTGATAACAGTGGGAATTATAAAGTGTCATTTATAATGTGAAAGAGCAGAGTGGCCCCTATTAAGAAATTAACGCTCCCTCGTTTAGAATTAATGGCCCTTGTGATAGGTGCAAGAATAGGAAATTATGTAAGAAGTATTTTTGCTGATTTGGTCGGGAAAGTTATGTTTTGGAGTGATTCGTTAGTTGCTTTGTGTTGGGTCAAGGGAAGCCCGAAAAGGTTGAGGCAATTTGTGTCTAATCGCGTTTCGGAAATACAGGGGAAAACAAATCCGAGTGATTGGCGTTACTGTCCGTCAGAGGATAACCCAGCAGATTTGTTAACTAGAGGTATTTCAGCTGAGAATTTAGCGTCTAATGATAAGTGGTGGATAGGCCCTAAATGGTTGAGTAAGGAGACCGAGGAGTGGCCAGAGCGAAGTATTAAAGAAATTTTAAATGAAGTAGTAGAGAATGAGAAGTTAAAATGTGTAGTGTTACTCACAGTTAAGAGTAATTCATGGATCGATAATTTAATTTTAAAATTTTCATCCTATACTAAACTTCTTAGAGTAGTAGCGTGGACTCTCAGATTTATTATGAACCTGAAGAAGGTGGAAGTGATAAAAAGTAACTACCTCCAGACTAAAGAACTGAATCATGCGCGTGCATTTGTACTAAAATATGTACAAACCATTTCATTTGCGGAAGAAATTGAACTTTTGTCTAAGGGGAAAGGCTTGAGCCCTCAAAATAAGATTCTATCGTTACATCCATATCTGGACGAGAAGAAAATACTCAGAGTTGGAGGCAGGCTCTGTAATTCTGATTTGCCAAATGATGTTAAGCACCCAATTATTCTTCCAAAACATCACATTATTACAGATCTAATAATAATGCATTATCATCAAACGTATATGCATTGTGGCAACTAATTACTGCTTGCAATCCTCAGACCGCAGTTTTGGGTTATTAACGCGCGTCAAGTGATAAGAGAGATTTTACGCAGATGTGCCACATGCTTTCGGAGCAGACCAGAGCTGTCAAAGCAGATGATGGGTGACCTCCCAGCTTCCAGAGTTAACCCTGAAAGACCTTTCGCTAGAACAGGTGCGGATTTTGCGGGAGCTTTCCACGTAAAACCAAGAAAGGGACGAGGTGTGAAAACAATGAAGATATACGTTTGCGTATTCATCTGTTTTGTTACTAAGGCTGTTCACTTAGAATGTGTTGGAGATCTAAGTGCGAATTCATTTATAGCAGCCTTGAAACGTTTCGTATCTAGAAGAGGAAAACCTCGTGAAATACACAGTGAATTACAAGTGTGGCAATTGCAGTTGTGCCACACTTGTATTTCACATTACTCGTGAAATACAAGTGTGGCACAAATTTCGTGGGTGCATATAAGGAGTTAAAAGCTTGGATGTCTTGTGAAGTTATCGATTACTTAGCTAATGAAGGTGTTACTTGGAAATTTAATCCTCCTTCTGCCCCGCATTTCGGTGGATTGTGGGAAGCTGCTGTGAAATCGCTTAAACATCATATGAAAAAGGTTATTGGAGCGCAGATTCTTACTTACGAGGAATTTCATACATATGTTGTACAAATCGAGGCGTGCTTGAATTCTCGTCCATTAGTTCCAGTTTCAGAAGATCCAAATGATTATTCCGGGATAACCCCATCACATTTTTTAATTGAATCCACTTTTCAAGCAATTCCAGAGCCAGATGTGAGCCGTGAAACCTTAGCTTTTAATAACCGATGGAAACGTGTGAGACAAATTTGTCAAGCGTTTTGGAAGAGGTGGTCCCTGGACTACTTAACACAGCTCCAGCAACGAGCAAAATGGAAACGACCTGCGAACAACATCAAGGTAAATGGTTTAGTTATCATTAAAGATGACCACTTACCGCCTTACAAGTGGAAACTGGGTCGAGTTATAAGAGTCCATGAAGGACTAGACAAGAAGGTTCGTGTCGTGCTAGTAAAAACTGCGTCAGGCGAAATAAAAAGACCTATACACAAACTGTGTGTGTTACCGATTAACAGCGGTACAACAACTGATGAACTGAGTTGACTTTGCATTTCATTTTTATCATTTTTCTGTGTAATAATTAAGATATTTCTTTTATTTTTGCAGTTATTTTTTTACCATGTGAATTGTGCTTTGTAAGGTAAGTTGTTGCCTTTGATGTGTATCAGTATGTGTATGTATAACTAAGTGCAATTTTGATGTCCCTAAGGCCATCGGCCGGGAGAATGTTCAAGCTCCCATTCATTGAATTGTGAATTCATTACTACGAGATGGCGCTGAGCGTCGTTTATTATATTTTTCTTTCACTTTTTGAAAATAGGCAGTGTGTACGCGGTATGTGCGTAGAATAAATCATAAGCGAAACTACAGTATGACTCCTCACTTTGTCTCCAAGTTTTTGGATTTATTAATTAGTGTTTTAGAGTTAAGATCGGCCAGGAGTTTACTGTTCAGTGCTCAGTTAGATTATGGGAAACCCAACGGCAAACTACTTTTTTCATATGTAATTCTTCATGAATGATTTTGTGTATGGCTGCGGATCCAATGTTAAGTTTCTTCTGTATCATTTGATAGGTACAGCGATTATCATCCATTAACATTTTTCGCATGGCAGACACATTATCCGGGATTACTGCCGACGGTGGCCTTTCTGTGTGTTCTTCATCTCTAAGAAAATTGTGACGTCTTCTAAATTCTCTAAACCATCTGAATACAGTAACATGAACTGGAGATACATCACCAAATGCTAATTGCAACCGCGTTGAACGCATTCTTCTTGATTTAATCTTGATTTAAAATAGTAGAAAATCATAGCGCGAAAATGTTCTCGCGTCAACTCCATTTTCTCTTCTGTTTAAAATTTATTCTACGCTAAGCAAGTTGAAGTAAGTCGGAAAAAAATCGTCTCCTGTGTTAAAATACTTTGTATTTTAAAATTAAACGATTATTTTTATTTTATAAGTTCTTGTCTGCGCGTATCTCAAAAATTTCAGAGAAACCCTCATATCTCTTCTTTGCAGGAATATCGACTTTCACTTCCTACTGACGTCACAAATAGCATAGTATACATCTTCGTATGTTATATGCTAAACTAGGTGCTTAACAAATCGATTAGGTAGTTGTATTTATTATATTGAAATTTGAACTTGATTTATTGATCATATTTTTTTTAATAATAAACCTACTGTTTTTTTTTTTTATCTTACGCTCATCCTCGACATTTCTACCATTAATCGACGAGATGCCCAATAAAAATATGAACTGGTATAAAAATAAGAATAAAGTCCTTAAGTAGCCTCAAAAGTGTTGCCAGTCCTAAGCTTTTAAACTTCAGAGCAGTTCTTAAGCTGAACAGCATCCATATCATCATGATTGCACAATGGACAACGAGCAGAGTCCCTTACACCTATTCGATGATGCAGATACCTTTGTAGATAGTCGTGTCCAGTTGTCATCCGGAAACAAGCGACACCACAGATCGTGGTAAGGATCCAGAAATTTTATTGTTCCCATCAAATAGAGTTCTCCATTGCCTATCCATAGCCCTCATCAGCATAAAGGGAAACGCTGTCATATTTTATTTTACTAAGGATAACACTTTTGATGTTACTCAAAGGCAAAGGGAGATTTGGCTGGATCATAAGGGAACCAGCTTTCGCAAGTCTTTCAGCCTTCTCATTTCCAAATATATCGCAGTGGCTCAGGATCCATTGAAGAGCAACGCGGTCCTTGATTTCAATGAGTTCATGTAACTTCATTCTGCAAGAGTGGACTAGTGCATAATTATTATAATTTCGATTAGTAAGCGAAAGAATAATAGCTTGTGAATTAACAAGGAAAAAAATTTTTTGAGCATGAATGCTTCTTAATTTGTCAATTGCATGAGCTATAGCAACAAACTCACTATCGAAATTATTGCAATATTTCCCCATAGACCAGCTTATACTAAAATCTTTTGAATACACTTCAGCTCCAGTATTTTTTATAGTAAATTTAGGCTAAATTAGCAGATCAATGATTAGCTCTTAGGGGCCTTCGATTTAATAGTATGTATGTTAGAACAGTTTTTAGTAGTTGTTTGTACAGACAAGGATTTCTCTTTAAATTGTAGTTCCTGGATGAATAAGACTTTGCAAAAATTGAGATCCGACGGCAAAACAAACCAAACTAATGCGTGTTACATTGTTAACGGGAGTAATAATATTTTATACTGAAGAGGCTATATATATATATATATATATATATATACTTTTTTTTTAGTATGGATTAAATGGACATATTCTAATTGCCCATTTTTCTCATATACTAAAACAGTTATAATATTAAAGATAAATATTTTCGGCACTATTACTTACTTCACATGTCTTCATATTATGCGATGAAACTTCTTTAAATTAATATGCTATTTTTTAAGAAGGCTCTATTTTTTTTTAATTCATTTAAGACATTAGATAAATTGCTATTTCATAAAATTTCTGGGACACTCACTTCTTGTTATTTAAAACTGATATAATAAACATGAAGATTACACATTCAACATTACTGTAGACTTCTCATCTTTCTAATACCAAGGAATGATATTTTCTTACTCCATTTTTAAGAATTTGAATACTTTGTAAGAATGTTTTGAGAGAATAAGGAAGCATTAATATTGTTAGGAAAAAATATGAAACGACAGTAGCTATATATTTCAAAAATTATCGGTGATATTAATACATACTTTCAATTACATTTCCTTACCAAAAATTAAATATATTTGATTTTTTTACTTGATAATCAATTATTATTTGATTATTATAAAAAATACATTTAATAATAATTTGATTAATTAAATATATTTGATAATAGCTAAATCTCAAATTTTTGTTTTATAAAAAAATAAGAGTACAAGATTTCTCAAAACTAACTTTATTTTAAAATAGTTTTTCAGATTCTCTTTAATCAGCTATATATTTTAATAAATTTTTAATTATTATGGAAGATTTATTTATTTATTATATTCGTAGAAGAAACAATTTTTTAATAGTCATTGTTTGTAATTTCCTAAATTTTCGTTACTGTAATTGCATTTATCTTCTTGCTGAAAATGTCTTAAATATAATAAACCGCTTATTTCCCTCTTTCGAAAGTACCACCTATTATAATAGCTAATTAATTTAATTATGAGTATATGTGTTAATTATTAGTAATAATTAAAAGACCCATAAGCGCTTTTTACCAAATATCAAGAAAGTATAATAATACTCATTTTTATTTAAAATAATATTTTTTATGTAGAATAAGGAAATTGTCACAATTAAAAAAAGTTTTTTTTAAATATATATATATATATATATATATATATATATATATATATATATATATATATGTATATATATATATATATATATATATATATATATATATATATAAACTTTCGATGTTTTAGGGTAAAATATTACGTCCTGATAACTCAAAACTTGGTATCTAAAATAATCTGAATTTGTAATTTAAGAGATTTGAATAATCCATTGCGTGATTAATTAATGATTTTACAATCCAATATTATCACACAAATTTTATTATAAAATTCTTCAAAACGGGTTTTCATCAAGAAAAATATGCTTTAAATTAATTATGACACTCTGAAAGTTTACATATATAAAAGAACATTTTATTAAACTGTTATTAATCAAAGTGACTGTCACTCAAATTATTATTTCAACTAAAGTATTGTTTACACCTCATGCTTTTGCAGAACTCACAGAGGCTTAGTGCTAACACAGAGATCTTCCGAACAGAAGTACCGAGTTCATTCCTAGCCACTGTTGAACAACCTGAAATGGTTATTGTGCCGTTAGCATGCAATCCTTTCAGGGTGTGTACTTACTTCCAAGTTCTCCAGGTATGAAACGTTTGAATAGGGACTACTATCTAAGAAAACTCTTCATGGAATGTTTTTTTTTTACATGTTGCAATAATTATAAATTTTTTTTAATAATGTATCTATTTTGTTACAAAAAGAATGAAATTGCAGCAAAGTATTTACTATATAAATTGTTTTGGTTATAGTTTCAATTTCTCAAGAAAAAATAACTAACTTCAATTTTAATGTCAGCTTTAAATTAGTCAAGTATTGTTTGTCTTTGTTTCCATAAAAAAATTTTTTTTAATCTTATTTACATTTTAAGTTGTATTTTTGTTTTTTTTCTCGGTTTGTTTTAAATTCAGTTTCTTAAATTTAGTATTCATTATCGCTAAAATGAATAAAATTTCAGCAAAATATCTGCTGTTTAAATAACTTGGCAGACAAACAAGAGAGAAAGTACTTCAACTGTAACGAGCTTTAATTTAATAAAATAGTCTCACACTCACACACAATCACAAACTTATTATAATTTACATTATTCTGTGTCAACTAAAGATTCTTTCTTTTCAAGATGATAGAATTTGTAAACACGGTAGAATTCTAAATATAGATAAGACTTATGATAAAGAAAACTAAATGTAGCAGATACTACTTAAGATATTTTACTATCTCTTCTTAAGCGTTGTTGTTTTCCAAGGTGAACTCTTCTGACCTACTATAAATGAAGTAGCCATTAAACAATGATAGCTTTGATATGCCAGCATAGCGCGCATACATATATAAATTGTATATATTTATAATTACTGTTGCCTCGTGTGCGTATACTGAAATATTTCTAAATATTTGTTGATTGCATCACACATCAATAGATTTTCCTGTTGCTATACTATAATCAGTGTTTTTTCAGTTCGTTTTATTTTGCCAATCATTAGTGAAATAAAAGAAAATCAGCAGATAATACAGTATTACATACTTGTAAATAATCTTTACATGCACCGGTAGGAAACGTCCTAAATCCAACATGTCGTATACTGACCATGATGAAATGGTTCGGAGGAGCAAGTAGAAAAATACTGCATTGCATTTGTAGAGAATAGGATATTTTTTCTGTTGCTTTCAGGATTCCAGCGGAGAAATGGCCTGTTCCCTCCAGGGAAATGTTCAAATAACCGCTCCTACCCATATTTTCTACAACATCTGCAAGCAAAAATAATATATATATATATATTTATATGTTTGATATCTTATCTATAATTTAAATATATGTATACAATACTTTGTGGAAAATAATTATTTACGCAATGTGTAGCATGCACTACAAATAAGTCACGCGACTCCAGAAAGTTCTTTTAGTGCAAAAAAACTATTATTTTCTAATGCCCTTAGAATTTTATCCTATTTAGCGTTACAAAGGGTGAAGGTGAAATATTATACATAAATACATAGTGGTGTAGGCGAGCTCCGGACTGTATCTTTAGGTTAACGGGTTTGAATTACTCGGCCATCACCAAGTGTCTCATAATTTTGAACCACGGTCAGGTGAAGAGGTCACATTTGAGCTGGCACATCCTCGCCACACCAACAGAAGGACGTTGTATGTCACAGATTAACGTGGATACGTCCGTAACCCATTGAGATTCAGCAACCAAGTGAGGGTGAATGTGGTCACCTTCCCAATCAATACCCACGTCAAATGATGCTCCACTTTTCTGATCTCAACGGAAAGCTACTGAGCCACTGGATCTCAGTCTCTTATACACTGAGGTGGCCAGTGGGCTTGCCATATTCGCCCCGAAAGTGAAAGAATAAGGAAACATACACAGAAAGAAAAGAAATTCATACCCGAACCAGGATTTGAACGTTGGACTTACTGCTTCGCAGTTAGCCATACCGTCCTCGGCCGGCTTGATGCAAAATCTAGCGGAAGTAAACAGCTTGAAACGGACAGATTCTAAGACTCAGGTCACCATTTTGGTAACTGACGAATAAAAACAACACATTCCCATGAATATTTAAATTATGGAATTTAATTGAATCACTGAAGAAACATAGCATCAATGCAGCAGCACATATTTAAATACAGTAAGCTCCGAGGCACTTGCCATGTCAATTACTGGCAGCTTTAGTGAGGTACTCGTTATAATTAGTGTCTCAAGATGGAGAACCCGATCGCCGGATCCAGAAGATTTTGGCTATGATTCAATGACTTGGCGATGTAAATAATGCGATAAATTTATCTGGTTTGCTAGTTTATCTTGTTGAATATTTTTACTCATTTCTTTTAACTTACCTTTTCTAAAACTAGCATATACGTGTATAAAACACTAAGTGCTTCTAAAATCTTTTGTACATATAGCTGAGAAAATTTATTAAATTTTGTATTATTTATAAATTTCTTCATCTATAAAAATTGAAATCTTATTTTTTTTCAAATAAATGAGTTATACTTTGAATGAAATTACAGATATTTATTGTATTGGTTGATAGCGATTTATCTTAGAATTTTTAATTTGAAAAACAGACAATCTACACTCTAAATAAAAAAATTCTAAAATTCTGAAGTTTTTTAATTTAAGCTTGTTAAAACAAAAATCATAAATTAAAAAAAAATATTAAGTAATTTTTAATTAAACATAGCACAAATTTTAATTAAATTAAAAAAAAAACAACTTTAGCAAATAAATTTATAAGTAAACCAAACATAAAATATAGTTTTGTAATATGATCATAATAAAATGAAAAATAAAAAGAAAAAACTACTTGAAATAATGAATTAAAAATGAAACCAGGCATTTGTCATGTAAGCATTGTAAAGTGACAATTTGTAAATATTTTGTTTGGTACTTTTAGAAAAAAAAAATTATTTGATTTTACCCTCAATTTTTTATACAATTTTATTCCCATTTACATTTATAATATCTATTAAAACACAGAAATCAGAAGGAAATGTGATACTGGATGTCTTTAAATCTTTTATACACATAAATGAAGAACTTTATAAATTTCTCCCATGTTTAAAAATCAAAAACTTATTCCTTTCAAATAAATTAGTAGTACTCGTAAATTGAGCTACAGATGTTTAATATTTACAGTTTGTGATTAATTTTAATTAGAATTCTTAATTAAAAAAAAGACAATGTACACACCAAATGATAAAATCATTTAATTCTGCAATCTTTTAAATTTTTTTTATCGAAGTTTATATTACATCCAAAGCTTATTAAAACAATCATGGGTGCAAAAATAAATTTTTACACAATTTTTAATTTGAATTCATAAAAACTTTAATTTTATCTTTGGAAAAAAAAACTTAAGATATTAATTTATAATCAAAACATGAGATGATTATTCAAATAAATATACTGTTAAAGGTTTTAATTTACTTATAGAAATTTATTCTTTACATTCACTTGTTTATATGTAATTATCCGAAATTGGTTTTCGTATCTGTTTTTAGTTATAAATCTTAATGTTTCCTATTTTTATTTAGATTTCCATTATTAATAAGCTTTAATTTGCATAAAAAATGCTTTTAGCCTTTTTGACAGCGACAGATATTTAATATATGCTATTTTATAACATTAGTGGCTTCTTATTTATCGCCCACAAAAATCGAAATGGAAGGATTATATTACACATATATTGTAACTTACGTATATACCCCTAAATAAATATATGAAAGAAGTTAAGTGATGTTGAAGATATTGTTTTGAATATTTTATGTAGTTCAACTATTAAAATGTTTTAATTTTGATACGAAAAATATCTAATTTTAAGAAAATAAGACTATTAGAATTTATAAAGGCCATTTACCTATTTAAAAAAATGCAAACAAAAAGTCGATATTTTTCTCCTTTTGCTACGACAAGAGTTTAAAATGTTTATAGTTTTATTTACAATGTTATTTAAATAACAAAATTTCACACAAGTAACGAAATAAAACAAATGTATATGAAACATGCATTGTAATGCACTGAAATGCAAAATAATTGTTAAATAACATACAATACCAGTATATTTCGCATTTATGAATACATCAATGATGCATATTTTTCTGTTAATTATTATAAAATATTTAATAACAATAAAAATTAATATGATAATTTATGTCTTAAAATATAAAACATACATTTACACTGTAGTCTTAAAATTGTATCAATAAGTTACCTTAAATTGCGTGAAATTAAATGCGTTACAGATGCATTTAAAATTTAATATGCAATGCATGTGTATATGCAACATTAATGGAAACTATTATACATATTTAGGACTTAAAGCCTTTATTTGAGTAATTTACACCAATACAATGATTAATGACATATTGTCGTATAAAAATTTAAACACTTGAATTAACACGCTCATTCGGAGTCACAAATCAGTAATCAACCGCCTAAGAAAGTTAAAATCTTATTAAAATTTTATTACCTATGAATATTTAAGCAAATTCTTTTTAATACATTAGCTAATTATCTTCCAGACTTATAAATAAATAAAAATTTTCTTTTATGCATAAATAGGCAATGTGGCTAATGTATTCAAACTGAAATTTTTGTGCAAGAGTAGGCTGAAGTGAACATTACGGTAACAGAGGGCTAAGAGTAGCCAAATATGGTGAAATATATATTTTATGATTCTTTTTTCCTTGCCAAATTAATTCACCAAAAGTTATTCATCGTTAAATGTAGACAGCGAACTTGCGAATGTGTTATGAGCGCATACTCAAAATCCGCTGCCATAATTATTGGTAATTCGAATTTTCGTCATTTTCATTTTTGATTTTGCATTTAATGCAACGTTTAAAACCAAAACTTTTCATTTTTATTTGAGTAATTTGAGAATCGTAATGTAATTACAGAAGAAAACTGAGTGTAAGAATTTTAATCAAATCATTTTCTGCAGGCGCAGAACTCCTAGAATTGTAGTTTAAGTTATAAATTTTCAATTGTAAACGAAATGCGGAAATAAAGAATATTGAAAAATTTTGAAAATTGTTTTGTTTTCAAAATTTTTCAATATTCTTTTCTGTAATAATTTTCCATTCTCTATTAAATTCATTAAATTAATTTCATTTTAATGGGTATTTTTTTGAAAATTTATTCCAGATTTGTTTTTAGTTTTACCAGTTTTTTATTTTAATCGGTAGCTATCGCAGTAGTTATAAAACTTGAGGAATTGCAAGGAACGATATTTTTGCGAATAAATTAAAGAATTATATTTTCCAGTGTATATGTTCAATGGGATAATATTGTATAAAATCATTGAATAAAATTTGAAAATGTTCTAATGACTTGCAGAATTCCATCTTAAATCATATTTTAAAATCGTTAAATGGTGCTTGATAATTTGTACTTTATGTTCTAATGACTTACAGAATTCTATTCAAACCAATTGAATTTATCAAAATTATTTTATTCAACATATATCTAATTATAAAAATTCATTTGTTAATTCCTAAATTCTTCATTTTATTTATATTTAAGTGGATTCATTTAATTAGATTCATTAGTTACAAAGTCCATTCATTTTATTTAGTTTTAATAGATTAAGAATATTTATTATAGTAAATTCGATTTTTTATAATTTACATAATTTTTACTCCTTAATTTCCTCATATTTCTTTCAGTTTTAATTTTGAAATATTTTCAAAAAGTAAACTTTAGTCACTTAATTAACTTTAAAAAAAGTAATATTTTCAAAAAGTAAACCTCAGTTTTTAATGCGATTACTTTAATCCCATATACTGTTAAGAAACATTTTCAAAATAAAATTTTAATCAGTTCAATGGAGATTGTTGAATTATATACCGTAAAGCTTAGCTCTTTAAAAATTACGTCATTTTTTTACCCGATGTCGTCTTATATGGTTGCTATTCTTCAGAAAGAACTGATTAGCAGTCATTAAGGTTGCTAATCAAATTCCAATACTTATACTCCAATACTTTTTGGCGAAAAAATTATAACTAAATGGTGCTTCTCTGATCGTAATATTCACTTTTACACAAGAGTAAATTTCTATATACCTCTGTCGAGGTCAATAGTCTTCGAACTTGTGACTAAAGCCTGCAATTATTTTTTATATTTAACTGAAAAATTAAATTTAATCTTATTTTAATCAACATTAGCTATTTTAGTTCAATATCTCATTGTAAATAGTTATTAGTTTGAGTAAGTTGAATTGGAAAAGTTTGTTATACATACACCATGAATTTAAACAGATTTAAAACAAATGCATATTTATACACAGAATATAACTTTAGTTCATTGCAGAACTTAGAAAATATAAACAAGTTGTCTAGACACTAAAAATTTAATTATTTTATAGTATTAAATGTTAAATAGTAATTAAGAGGTATGAGGTTTAATGCTGTAACTTGATAAATATCATATTATGCTAAATCATTAACACCAATTTAAACCTTGTTTCAATTCAAGATCATGAACTATGTTTATTTAATTTCAAATTCTGAGAGAACTTATCTTTGAATGTTACTTTCTGGTACTCTAGTTTTTGCAATGGCAGACGAAGATAGTGAAAAAACTTCTCTTCTTGGTAATGTATTAATTTTAGTCATCTCAATAATTCCGTTGACAAGATAGAGTCACATCGATTTTTTGATGTGTTCAGACACTTGAATCAACGGCTGGCCTAATATATCTATCGCTATAAGTCTATATAAGATTGCTTTTTTTTAAATAAAAGAAAATTATCTTTCAATTATAAATTTTTGTAACTCAAAGTATACAATAGGTTTCAAACAACTGAGAAAATAAGCGACGTGTATCTTTTCTTTATAATTATAAAAAACATTAAAACTGATTACACATGCAATTTAGATTGATGACCTAAAGAACACACCATAACAAAAATATTTGTGAATCATGTGAAATGTTATATTTTCTATGCAGGAAGCTATTCTCAAAGCTATCTTTGCCTACTTTGAAAATATTTTAAATATTTCATTGTTAGAAACCCCATACTGTAAATTGTACTAATGGCCTAAAGATTGAAAATGTCAGTTAATTTGTACCTTTTTATGGAGGATTTAGTTTACATTAAACGTTAATAAAAGTCGTACTCACACAATTGAAGTGAAAAACCAAAGAAGAATTTGCAAAAATGCATTTTCTGAACCATATTAAGGAAAAATGCCCCCCAAATCTTTCCCTTCTTTAATATTTAAGTATCAGTTGTACTTTTAATTGTAAGAAATTTACGTTATATTAATTTGTAAATTGTTTGTGACTAAAAGGGTACATTTAAACCTAAAGCTGAGTAAAAGCAAGAAGTTTGTAATTTTCTGGAGGGTCTATATACAGTAAACATTAAACTCATTGCATAATATAATGATTGTAAAATTATTAATTATAATTTTGTTATAACCCAGTTATATATATATATATATATATATATATATATATATATGTATGTATGTATGTATGTATGTATGTATGTATGTATGTATGATTGTATGTATGTATATATATACTAAATTTTAACTTTTTAGAAAATATATCACAATTTGTGTCACATAGAAAGAAATCTTTCAGTACCAAGCTGCAAAATTCTTAGTTTCTCTTTAAGACCATATTGCAAGACGAGTGCATCACAAGAGATTCATCATTGAGTACCATGAACGGTGCCACATATCCTTAACTTTAAAAAAAAAAAAAGAAATGTTATTGTTAGTCGTAATATTGATATTGTGAGCCATTGAACTACATACTGTTAGAACTGAAGCTTTAAAATTTATCCATCAAAACCAAAATGCTTTTCTGTTTGTGATACTTTCTTTTTATCCTACGCCCATCCTCGGCATCTCTGCCATTAATCATCGAGTTCAAAGGAATATTGTTAATTTGTAATTTCGTTATTTACTTATTTTGGATTTCTATTTTTGTTCTTCAACATTGTTAGCTTTAACAAAAGGAGAGGAACTGTTAATATGACTAATCATTTCTACTATTTTGGAAATGGCTACTTACTCTAATTACACTTTCACTGGATAAAAGTTAAAAAAAAAAAAAAAGTTTTAAAATCTTGAAAAAATATCTTATTCTTAATGGATACAAAGAACGTTCTAATGGAAAATGCATTATGCATATACTGAGATCAATCCCAATATATAATCTAATTAAAATGCGCTCAGTAACAAATTGAAAAAAATATTGGCCTTGGAAAAATTACAAAAATGAATTGATGGTGGTATTTGAGTATTTGCTTCTTGTTTATGAAAGTATTGAGGACTTAAAGTGAGAAATTAATGAAAATGCAAAGTTGAAATGGTACATCAAGGTTTTTTGAAACGATATTGATGAATAGCTCATGCTGGATGAATAATCTTTGTGGACAACATGAGCTTTTCGAAATAGAAATTCTGAGATTCCATTATAACAAAGGAGAGAGAAATATTTTGATTTTGCATAGGGAACAGCCAGTTGCAATTATAAGGCATCTGACAATCTCCCATGTTTAGCTTTCTTTGAGAAATTTTTGTAGATAGTGAAGGGTATTCACATACCATAAAAGAGAAATCTAGAAAACTCTCAATCATTCAGTGCAAGAGACGAACATGCAAAAAGATCAATGCAATGTCCATCTTCTCTTGCTCAATAGTGTTGAGACGAAATCAGTTATGTAGAAAAAAATAGTTCATGAAATTAACCAAGACAGTAATGTAATTCTGGTTAATACATGGAATTTTGTGTCATGCTGTCTGACTTAGCTAACAATGTCCCCCCAAAAATTAATTATATAAATAAAATAGCATAATAACAGAACAGTGGTGTTAACAAAATTATCAACTATTGATAGCTATATAAATTGTTTCATTTTACATTGCGAAGGAAAAGTATGGAGTATAAGTTTAGAGAAAAGATTATAGAGAAGAGAAACATTAGTTGAAGAAATCAGTTTTAAAATATAGCATCTTATGAAATATATAAAAGATGCTTACAGTTTTAAAGTTATCTATTATGTATTTTGGCTTCGAGGCAAGAGCATAGTAAGGAAAGGATTTGGAAAACAATAAAATTTCTTAGCGATAAAAGCTACCATTGATGATTTTATTTGTTCGTTTACTTACAACACATTTCTGGCTGATTATTCATAAATTTTACTTATTAACGAGATAAAAGTTATTGTTGACAAATGACACTTTGGTTATACAATGAATTCAGACTTAATTTGTTGGGTTTTTCTGATGCGTTTCTGGTAGCATTTTTTCTACTAATAAAACAATCATCGAACATAGCCAACTATGAAATTTTAGGGTGCATTAATGGAACAAGATTAACACCAAATTTTGCTCTCTTACATTAAATAACGCAGCAATTGGGAAGCACTGAATTTCTGGCGAAATATTTAATTTATTTATATCTTTTCAGCAAGGGAGTTCGGCTGGGCATAGTATCGAACATGCTAGTTTCTAAACACTATAACTATATTATCACACTTAGAACTAAATACAAGATTAATAATCAATTAAATTTGCTTGATTTTATTTATTTTATCAACGAAATTTTATTTTCGAAAACAAAGTTGTGAGAAGTATCAAAATTATATATTTATATACTTATATAAACACACATAAAATAGCCATTATATATACATATAGGTGGTTCTCAAAGTAATTGAAACACAGTGAATATAAATGGCACTCTGTAATGTGCTTTGAAAACAATAAAATATAATAATAGCTACCAGTTTCTTTTATAAATAGTATGTGATAGCCTTATTGTAGGTCTATAGGACAGAAATTTTTTCAAAAAGGCAAAATGTGATGTGCCCCTCAGAATTTCAGAGGACAAATTGTAAAATCCTGTCTTGAAAGAACAAGTGATTGAAATAATCATAACTTTTAGGCGTTTCTAGACGTATGGTGTCTAAAATATAATGATAATATATACACAATGTTGCTAGACAAGCTCTGCAAAGTAAAACAGGGAACAAAAAGGAAAGAGTATAATCATTGAATAAAATTATATACATATATTAACAGGTGGTTATCAAAATAATAATAAATATTACAAGTGTTTAAATAACTTTAGCTTTATAAAGAATCTTTCATTAGTATGTGTAGGACCATCTGGGGCATGTAACATAACTTGTATTCACTTAGGAATCTATTCATACAAGTGCTAAATATAATTTTAGTTCCCGTGGATATTGTGAAAGTTTTGGCAGAGATGCCGGATTCACTATTGAAGCTCTAAAATTAGACAATAACGGTTCGATTATACAGAGGTCGGGTGAATTAACAGCAAAATATGTTTAACTTTATTTCGCATTCATCAAACAATGATGGGACAAATACCGCTATATGGATAGGAGCATTATCATCCTGGAAAACTCCATCTCTTGCGGGATACGAAGTTTGCATCACAAAATAGATCTGGTCAGCTAAAATGTCTCTTTTTTTCTGCCCAATAATCCCCCATTTTGCTTTGCCACGCTGTGTGTGTACTGTCATGATTTTAGCTACCTTATTTCTAGAAACGCTTAAAATTTTGGATGTTTCGGTCACACATCCTCCAGCTTGACGATCATC
The DNA here is from genome assembly GCA_030067965.1 of Latrodectus elegans. NCBI lineage: Eukaryota > Metazoa > Arthropoda > Arachnida > Araneae > Theridiidae > Latrodectus > Latrodectus elegans. Next base: position 31,552,989 of record CM057812.1, read on the forward strand.
TACATTTCGGCCTCTGAAAATCCGAGAAGTTCGACATTTTACGTTTTTGAAACAATAAAAGTATCACTTACAGAATTTCAATAGGTCTAATGGTTCATAAAAGTCTAGCCGTTAGACCATTTACTCCTTTATTTTAATAAAATTACATTCACACCTAAATGAATCTTCACAATACATATAGTTCTTAATATTAAATAAGTTCCAACTAATTAATAACCTAAGGTAAGTGCTCCCAAACTGGTTGTACTTTGCATGATATCACAATATATATAGTAGCAATGATTAATGATATATGATTCATCATTCGGATTTCGGATTTAATTATGATATACAACTAAAACAATTGTATAAAGAATACATAACTTTTTTTCCTTTCAATTTTTTTTTCATTATTTCTTGTATGTATATAAATAAATATATATTATTATTATTTTTCTTGTTTTATTTAGAACACATTTTTTCTAAAAATATATATATATATATATATATATATATATATATATATATATATATATATATATATATATATATATATATCTTTTCTTTTCTTTTTTTCCATGTTATTGAATTAATTTTTAATTCACTATTATTCCTTATTCTATCTTTTTTATTCTTTACTTATTTAAATTTTTCCTTTTTTTTATATTAAATATATAATTACACAAAATACAATTAACACAATAACAATTAATCTTCCAGATTCCGAAAATGGAACCAGTCAACAAATACACATCTAGAATAAAATTATTGCAAGTAATCATTTCATTAGAGTTATATACAATAAAACCAACAGATGGCGCTACACATGTAACACAATTGCCTGTATTATATTTAAATACTGTTCCCTTGTTTACAAACAAACTTAAATGCTTACAATTGCTATTCGTTAGGACATTTTATTATTTTTTTCCTTGAGCGTAGATTAGTGATGGGATAGTTAGAATGTGATCTAATCCTGAGAACCGAACGTGGCCTATGGAAGTTAATTAAATGTTAGGGGTTATAATTATCAGTTTTTTGTATTTCAGTGTTGTATGTATTATAGAGTTTATCATAGAACCTAAAAGCAAGGTATTTGATATAACGCGAAAGCGTGAACACATTCCCAGGTTTTTTCTGATAAGATTATTTTTAAAATAGTAATCCGATTTTGATATTAACCAAAGTTTTACTTATTTTGCTGCCTTTCGAGAATCTTCTTGTTTTTGTCCGCTGCTCCACCCCAAACTGAAGCAGCATACGTGATAATAGGGCGCAATTAGGCCTTATAAATGAGCAAGCTTATTCATCAATGTGAGTTTTGATTTTTAAGCGATAAGTGGGTACAATGTTATGTGTGTTTCTGCTGGTATAAATTTGTTCTTAATTTTAGATATCTGGGGCTTCCAAGTAAGCTTTTTATCGATAGTTAATCCCAGGTAATCCACCTCGGGCAACCATGGAATTTCAATACCTCCTATCTAAATTCTAGGACATTGTGATAATTTCCTCGTAAAGAGGACTGACTAGGATTTCATTACATTAATTTTGAATTTCCAGGTTTTTAACCACTCTTCTATGGCCGCTAAGCATTGGGATAGGTTGTCGTGAATTTTAAGGCATTCCGAACTAGTGGATTGAATAGCTATGTTATGCCGGCATAACATAGTTTTATGATGTTGTGGGATATCATTTGCGTAAATAAGAAGAGGCCCAGCAGTGAACCCTGAGTAAAAATCAATATAAGCATATTAAATCCCATTGGAAATATATATGTGTGTGTGTGTCAACTTTATGCACAGGTGTTTTCATAATTTTGATAACTACCTCTATGTATGTATACATATAAATTATATTAATAGACTTTTTAGACAATATATCTTTGAACTAAAAGGAGTACCACATAAATTTTAAATCAATTAAAAGTTTAAAAAATTATATATCTATCTATCTATCTATCTATATATATATATATATATAAGCAATTTTTTTTAGTACTGTCCTGTGCAAATCTAAGTTCTATTATCGTGTTAATACAGAAGTTAGTGAGTGTGTTTTAGAAATTTTTTTTACCTATTTTGAAACTTGATGAAAAGTAATGTTCTTTTTTAGTTTCTATTATTTTAATTACCTTCGGTTTATATTTTTGAAATTTAATATAACGATGTTTTTATATATATTCTAGCTCCATTCATACTTAATGAAACGAACAACTAAGTTATGCAATATTATAATATTATGAAACCTTTCTCTCTGTCTAGAAAAACAACACGTGATTATATTATTATCATAACTTGCATATAAAAAAAAAATCAATTCAAGGGAGAAAAGTACTCACAAGTCTCGTACGCTTCTACTTCATTCATAATTCCCAGACCTAGACACGAGATAAGGAGGACTCTTATAAGAAAAACCATCCTGAAAGATTGAGACCACTGTCACTATACCGAACTGTAATAAAAACATATCCCGTTTCACGTCCGCGCTCTTTCTCCCCGATTTGTAGGTGTTTTGCGATATCCCGAATAGCGTTCACCCAGTTTTATCGCACGCATTACACAACTCTACGATCGCTGAAACTGATAACGAACTTATTGTAGTTAATTGGTTCTATTTTTCCCGCTGATTAGTTCAGATGCGTCACTCAATGTCAGAAGAAGAGAAAAACTGTGATTCTCTGTTTTAGGAGAAGTAAGTGCTTTTCCTAGTAATTGTTTTGTGATAGGATGAGAATTACATTAAATGGTGTGACAAAATACTAATGTGACCCATTGCATAGCACAATGCCACATTAATATAAGGGGCCATACATATATTTTGTAGTTATTCAACGGGCACCTCTGAAGCAAGTCACGGAGGCAAGTAGTGTTGTCCGCGCCATATCACCACAAACCCATTTAGAGGGTGGGCTACATTCATACATCATCATGGAAGAAAGGACAGAGAGAATAGAGAAAGAAAGTAATATTCATGCCTGAACCGGGACACACATCTCAGGAGTGCTAACCACTCAGCCATATATATATATTCGAAATTTTCAAGCATCCCCCCCAGACAGATGTGCGTATATAAAGCAGAAGTAGAATACAGAGAATGCATATAGATAGCAGAAATAGAATACGAAGAATGCATATAGATAGCAGAAGTAGAATACGAAGAATGCATATAGATAGCAGAAGTAGAATACGAAGAATGCATACAGATAGCAGAAGTAGAATACGAAGAATACATATATATAGCAGAAGTAGAATACGAAGAATATATATATAGAAATAGAAGCAGAATACGGAATGGAAATGCCATGTTGAACAAGAGATATCCTTCTCTTGTTCTATATGATATCAAAATCGGCACTTCCATTCAGTAAAGAACTTTACTATCACTTAGTTCCAGTGATAGAAATGTTCTTTACGGAATGTAATTTCGTGTTCTTAATTCGGCGTACCTAAAATGAATCTGTTTGACCCAGAGGGATCGTTGTAAGGATATTTAACACCTGTTGCAATTTTGCTCTTAGAATTTTTCAATGATAGCAGGCTGTATTGATAGGAAGAAAATCGCAAAACTTCCAAGACTTCTCCAACTAAAATGCATGTAAAAGTAAAAAAAAAAAAAAAAAAAAAAAAAAAAAAGAAACATACACACACACACTAGACTTCTTTCTATTTATAGTTGCCTAACAGGGGTAGTTTACCGAACTCGTGATCCTTCATTCTGAAAAAAGCTATGCTACCACAAGTCCACAGTGAGTACCAAAATTGATTGATAGCGGTTTGTTTGTAGTTCAACGGTCATATTTTGCACATGAGGGCTAATTACACAAGGACTTGTGGTTTAAATTGGATTCCGATAACACTATTAAACATCCCTGCCCAAGGAAGGATTCAAACCCACGATCTGTTGAATCAAATACCAGTGTAAAACACTCAATTATTAACTCAGCGATTTCATAGCACTCTCGTTGCTGTAATATTTACGGACTGATAAAGGAATTTTTATGACTATTTTCGGTGATGTTTCTATATAGAAAATCCTTCTAATGGAACTTCAAATAATAGGCCTATATTTTATTGAGTTTATATTGTTAAAAATACTCTTGTGTTAGAAGGATCGCGTTCTCCGGAATTCGAGGATTGAAATTTAATAGCCATTGTTCAACAATAAAGTAAGGAAAATATGATGAGTTTCATGTTTAGAATTTTTTCGTGTTTCCTCCCGTGAAATATGATCAATTATCTAGGAAATGTCCTTCTACACTTCACAATATGGTGGATGATGAAATTCCTAATAAAAGCATTCAGTATTATTGACAATGTATTATATTTTGATTAAGTTTATGACTGTTTTTTGGGTGAAAATGTACTTTGGGTCCCCTGCTTGGCGTATTTTCAAAAAGTAGCCAACTAGTGCGTTTTTGCGTGTTGTCTCTCGGAGTTGAATGCTTCGAGAGATACTACGCAAAAATGGCGTTTCTATAGCGACGATTGGTTGGTTGGTTGGTTGGTTTTTATGGCGCAAGGTCCAGACAAGGACAAGCTGCGCCAAACACAAGATAGCTTACACCAATTTTTTAAAGCCATTAAAAGTATAAAATAATAATATAGTTAAAATGCACATTAAAAGTACAAAATAGAAATATGGTTAAAATGTATATTAAAGGTATAAAATAGAAATATAGGTAAAATGTATATTAAAGGTATAAAATAGAAATATATTTAAAATGTATATTAAAAGTTTGTAAACATACAATATACACATGTATAAAATTAAAAATTTTATATTTAAGTAAAATATTTCTAAATCAGATAAAATTCATAAATCCTATGTCTTTTAAAAACGCAAATAGGTTGCAATGGGGTGGTTCCCCAAGCAGATCTTCTAATGTCAAAATGTTACCATTAAAATATCTAAAACGCTGATGGTTAAAATCTGGGCACACAATTAAAATACTGTAAAAGGTTCATCACACTTTTCACACCATGGTTGGAGATCACTTAAGATTAAATGTTTGTGGGTGAAGCGTGTGTGACCAATTCGAAGGCGAGTCAGTCTGACATCTGCACTTCGTGGAGATAAAACACATAATGGAATGATGTATGAAAATATGGAATGGAGTTTGTTGCTGACTTGCAGGTCCCAGGATTCCTTCCAAAGAGAATATATGAAATATTTGAATCCTTTTCTCATGTCCATTGATGGTATTGAAGGCAAAATGGAAGTAGCTGCAGATTTAGCGGCAGCATCAGCTTTCTCATTGCCATCTATACCTATGTGGCTTGGTACCCAACAAAACAGTATGTCAAATCCCTTGTTAGTAACAGTATCAATTAATTTGAATATCTTAGACACAACTGGATGGCAATTATAGTTGTTATTCCTCAAAGCTTCTAATACACTCATACTGTCAGTGTACACACAGAATTTACGTTCATTTTTGGTTATTTACCAACTGAAGTGCTCGGTATATAGCCGTAGCCTCAGCAGTGAAGATGGAGCAGGATTTGTGAAGGCTATAACTGTAGGAGGTATCATCAAGATAAACTCCACAGCCAACTGATCCTGGACATTTGGATCCATCCGTAAATACTGGAGTGTACATAGTGTACTGACAGCGATGGAATGAATAAAGCTGTTGAAGAATAGCAGTATTTGTGTCTGATTTTTATTCTTACCAAAGGGATTTAACACAGTAATGTGTGGATTGTACCAAGGTGAATGTGCGTAAAGGTCGGTAGACTCGATTCGGACATCACATAGGTCAGAAAGCAAAATAATAGATTTAATACGACAGAGAAAAGGTCGAATGCTTGATGGTCTAGCATTATATAATCTCTTAAGCGCAGCACTTGGAATCGTGGAACGCAAGGGATGATGAGGTGAGGACACGATTTTTGAATAATAATTAAGAGACAGCTGTATCCGCCGCAGGTCTAATGGTAATTGTTGGCAGATTACATATAGACTCTGGACGGGTGATGTACGAAATGCTCCACAGCAAATCCTTAAAGCAGAGTGGTGGACGGTATCCAATCTACGTAAAATGGAAGATCTAGCCGATCCATAAGCAACACAACCATAGTCAATACGAGATAAAATGATTGATTGGTAAATTCCGAGCAATGAAGTGCGATATGCACCCCAAAATGTATTAGACAACACCTTGAGGATATTCAGCATTCGTTCGCACTTCTTCTGCAGATATAAAGTATGCGGAAGGAAAGTTAACTTTATCGAAAATTACACTGAGGAATTTTATCTCGTTGACCACAGGAATAGGTCTCATTGCTTATGTGAAGCACAGGATCGGGATGAAGACTAGTTTTCCTACAGAAATGGACACAGTGACTCTTACTAGGAGATATACTAAGACCATTTCGTTCACACCAAAGTAGTTAGATTGTTTACAGCTGTTTGCAATTGTCTCTCAATTATATTCATGTTTGAACCCTGATATGGAAATTTGTAAATCATCAACATATAAATTCTTATGAACTGAAGATGGTAACTGATGAAGTATGTTATTGATGAAAAGGTTAAAAAGGGTTACGCTTAAAACGCTACCTTGAGGGACACCCTCAGCTTAAGTAAAAGTATTGGAAACTGTATTTCCAATACGTACTTTAAATAGCCTAGTAGCTAGAAAATTCTGTATAAATATTGGAAGATTACCCTTAAATCCAAGATTATGCATATTACGGAGAACACCATAACGCCACGTACGATCGTATGCTTTCTCAATATCGAAGAAAATTGCAACAAGATGGTTTCTCCTCACAAAGCATTTCCGAATTTGGGATTCAGATCTACTATGTTGTCAATAGTGGATCGTCCTCTTCGAAATCCGCTTTGTTGAAGGGTATGCAATTATTCTTCTCTAAGATGTAAATGAGTCTAGCATTGACCATACGCTCAAACGTTTTGCACAAGCAACTCTCGTGAGAGCTATTGGACGATAACTCAGAGGGTCAGATGAATCTTTGCCAGGTTTCAAAATTGGAATCACTATCGCTTCTCTCCATGATGTAGGATAAGCATGCTCAGTCCAGATTCTATTAAACAATGAAAGTATGTTTAACAAAGAATCATGATTTAAATGACGGAGCATTTGATACGAGATTCCATCTGGTCCTGGGCTAGTGTCGTTTGCTTTAGATAAAGCAGACTTCAATTCTGACAGTTCAAAATCACAATTATAGGGTAGAATATGTCGATCATGAAAGCTTAGATGTGTCCGCTCAGCGATTCTTTTAATCCTTAGAAAAGTAGGATTATACGAATCAGAGCTGGAAACACTAGCAAAGGTTTCACCGATGACATTAGCAATATCTACCGCTGAGGAGTGTATTGCAGCTCCGGTTTTTAATACAGGAATGGAATAATCCTGATAAATACCATTAGCTGCTTTAACTTTCCTCCATAATTGTTGACTTGTTGTCGATGAATTGATTGATGACATAGCGAATCCAAGATTCTCTTTGACTCTGACGTCTAACTCTTCGAGCTTGAGCTTTGGCTTTTTAAAAGCAACCAGATTCTCCGTAGTAGGGTATCTTCGGAATATATTCCATTGCTTCCTTTGTTTCTTATAGGAGAGTTGACACTTTTCATTCCACCAAGGTTTCCTGTGTTTATGTGGAATGATGGAATTTTTAGGGATAGCAACATCCGCAGCTCGGATTATTGTGTCGGTGACATATTTAACGGCATCATCTATCATATCTGTCTTAACTCTTGTCTCACTGATCACAGCCAATTGCATGAAAAGTGTCCAATCGGCTCGACTGTACACATAACTAGGTGGGGTTGTGACACACACTATTACTTCCAGCCTGAGTCACGATTAGAGGAAATGATCACTGTTATAGAGGTCATTTCCAACAGCAAATTCAGCAATGGCAGGAGTGATGGAGAACAAATAGCTAAGTCAAGAGAGTGAAATGTCCGTGATGGTTCATGAAAATAAGTCTTCTCGTCGGTATTTAGCAGACAGAGGCAATTGTCAGAAATTAATTTTTCTATCTGACGACCGCGAGAATTCGTATCATCACTACCCCACAGAGGACTATGTCCGTTAAAATCACCAAAGCAATAAAAATGGAGCTGGAGTTGATCAAGTAAGTCGTTTAGTTCCTCCTCTTGGATGACATCATTCGGTGGTAAGTAGAGGCTACAAACTGTAATCAGACACGCGGTGTGAATTCTCACAGCAACAGCCTGGAGTGTAGTTCTTAACTGATGTGCTGTACTGGGATAATTGTTTGATGTAAATATACAAACGCCACCAGACATAGCAGCATCACCACCATTATCCTTTCTGTAGCATTGAAACCCACGCATTTTGGTGATGATATTGGGCTTCAGGAATGTTTCCTGGAGTGCCACACATGCGGGGTTATAGGCTGACATAATGGATCTGATATCATCAATTCGAGGCCGAAAACCACGACAATTCCATGAAACAAAGGAAGTCATTAATGGAATACAGTCTAACCATTGTCACTCTTGCTCAGTGTCATCTCAGATGAATCTTCCAATATGAAATCATCATCTGAAGGATGCAGTTTGACAGTGTCTGCATCCATAGACAGAAGAGCTTTTCTGGCAGTTAACGAAGACTTTCGAACGCCTTCCTTGGCCAGTTTTAATTTTCTAGCCTTTAAGGCTTTTGATTTCGCCAAAGCTGATTTGGCGATTACAGGTGTACCAATATCTATTGTTTTTGCTTTGAGAGCAAGCTAAATGTCGAAACAGAATTTGTCTCTGTTTGGGTGCTGCAGGATCAGGTTACTTTTTTTGTTATATTTGCATAACTTACACCAGGAGCAGGAGTACGTGAATTAACTAATCTGCGAGCTTCTAAATAGGAAACATTGCTCTTGATTTTGATGGTAACAATTTCCTTTTCCTGTTGACAAACGGGACAAGATATAGAATATGAAGTGTGGTTACCTTTACAGTTGACACACACTTCTTTTGCTTCATGCAGTAGTACTTTCATGGCCAACGTCAGAACAACGGGCACATGTGAGTTTTCCTTTGCAAGCCATTTTAAGTGTCCAAATCGTTGGCAATGGAAGCATCTAAGCGGATTAGGGATAAATGGCCGTACTGAACATCGCATATAAGCCACTTTAATATTTTGTGGCAACTCTGGTGAAGAGAATGTCAAAATGAGATGCTTTGTGTTTAAAACAATGCCATCTCTCTTCATCGTGATTCTTTTCACAGCGCAGACTTTTTGGCTTTTTAAATTTTCCAGTATTTCATCGGTGGGCGTGTGAAACAAGTCCTCCGATGAAATAACACCTCGTGAAAAATTTAAATTCCTATGAGGTTCGACGGTTATCGCTATGTCACCAATTTTTTTCATGCTCTGTATCATTATAGATTGCTTTTCGGTAGCAGTTTCTACTAACAGAACACCCGATCGCAACTTCTTTATTGACTTAACTTCTCCAAGATATGAGGTTAAGCCCTTTTCAATGAGAAAAGGAGAAACATATTCAAAGCTGTTTCCAATTCTTTGTACAACAAAATATTTTGCACTGCAAGTTTCCATTTGTTGCTCCCGAGGAGTGAAGAGAAAGTTTTTATCCATTTAGGATGAGAATATAAATTCGGGGACTAGACGGCACCACCCACCACGGAGCCCTACGAGGGGATACAGGTTATTGTACCAGTGCTAGTCAGTCCCTATATGCTCACAGTACATCCCTGAAGTGGACTCCACCCTTAACGAGTCACCCAGTAGATGTACCGATCGCTTGATCCATAAAGCCGATTGATGTGCTGAGGACCACAACACACCTCCCGTTTACCTGAAGCAGAGGCCAAAGCAATGTGTTGGACTCAGGAGGCCTCAATTACCAGGATCCTCCTTTCCAGGGACACGGGTCTCCACGCACGGCAAACACGTGGGTGATTCAGTCCTCAAGAGTAGCTAATAGCAACAGAGCGGCGAAAGCTACTCAAGGGGAGCCCTCAACCTCTTACGAGGCAACCACAATGAGGGAGAAAAGGAAGAAAAAGCAGAAGAGTAGAGGAGAGAAGAAAATAAAGAAGAGGAAAGATCACTAGGGTACCTCGGGATTGTGACACCCGTGTTTACCTAAAGAAGGTAAACCCCCTGAGGGGTTCTATAGCGACGAAGATGAAATAGTGTTTTTAACGAATTTCAACTTTGGTATGGCAACGAAAAAAAACAATGTTTTTTTTTTTTACGAATTGTATAATAAAAAATACACATATAATTGCATAACAAAATATAACAAAAAAGTCAGGATTGCCACAAGGAGTGAATTTAGGATGAAATAGTCAAGGTTACCACGCTTTGCGCGTCTATCGTCTATTGGGCGAGAAAGAAGTACTCAAACCAACCACAGATTAACCGATTTTTGTAACTAAGCTGAACATTAAATACTTTTCAATTAAAAAATGTAATTTCAATTAAGAAATTTACTTTTCAAACGAAATTTTAAAACCTATAGAAAACTATATATGAAAAATCACCAGTCAAGTATTTAATGTCATATACATGGATTACTTTTACCTGTAATAAAAATGTGATACCAGTAAAAAATATTAATACATTTTTAATCGTATAGGATACATAAGATAATGTATAAACTTCAAACTGAATTTCTATCACAAGATTCACTAAAAGAAAGCTTAGGATGTAGTCCAGATACTAATAAAAATTAACGAAACTCCATCATCGCTCGCTGGCTTAGCAGGAGGTTTGGTTTGTTCGTCGCTCAACTGTCATTTTTTGCACTCGAGGGCTAATGAGACCGGTACCTACGGTTTAAAGTGGATTGCGAACCACTACAAACATCCTTGCCCAAGATGGAATTCGAGCCCACGAACTGTTGAACCGAAGGCAAGAGCGCTAACCATTCGGCTGCTTAGCAGGAGGACCGAATTCTGCAAAGCGAAGATTCAGTCTGGTTTTCTTTTTTCTTTTTTTTTTTTAAATTTAAGTTATTGTTAAGAAATGGGAGAAGAATGTTAAATTTTTCCTATTGATCGAGATGAATGATTAGAATTTTTTCCCGGTTTCCTTTCTTGTGTCACTTGAAAATGATCTATTATATTATGGAAAGTCCTTTCAGAACACAATTTAGAGGTGAATATTAAAATGTCTTTTACAACACTCTCAAGTCATCTGGTTGTTAGTTGAGTAGTATCAAAATGTTTGAATGTATATCTAAATAGTTCACAATATAAATTTAGGAAATAATAACCAAATTTTGATGTTTTCTGAGCCTTAAAAAAAATTAAAAAAAAGTATTTTTTAACTATTAAAATGGAATTGTGAAGAAGTCCATACATATTACTCTGGGTATTTTTTCAAATCAATTTTTATCTCTTCCACTAACAGGTCATGGAAAACTGATAACTTTAATGAAACATTGATATTAAATCAAATATTGGTTTTATTTCTACTTTATCATCATAGAAAATGAGGTTTCTCTTTAGATATATATTCTTTTAATCTACAAAATTAATTATTTTAAGTTGTTTTACTCTAAGATTTTTCTAAGCCTAAAATTCAATTTCCATATAACTAAATAATCAAACACTGCTTTGAAAAATATTAATTAGTTATAAAAACAAAAAAAATTTAGATAATTAATAACATAAATTGGAGAACAAAAGTTCCATTTATGAAATCAATACATTGATATAGAGTTTCAGAAGCAATAAATGCTTGGTGATGATGTGAGTAAACTGCCCAGGATTTTCGCGAAAACATTCAATCACTTACCACTACATACAATTTAATCTAACATTAGAACATAATTAATATGGTCTAACAGGATTTTTTGTGATGAAAACTTCAAGATTTGAATCTACCCAAAGTGAATGTTGGATTTCAATTTAGAATGGCCACATTTCTCAATACCGAAGAGTTCTTTAATAACTTTCAAAATACATCAATATCATTTATATATGAAGTGCCAAGGCAGACAGCAATGTTATGTTTGTCCAAAACAATTCAAAATATCCATGTATTTTTGTATCATTCAGAATAAAAACTTGCGAAGTCAGAGATATGACTATCAGAGGCGTGACTACTAGATGAGGGGGGGGATAGTGGGGTTATCATGCCCAGTGCGCAGCTTGCAAGAGGGATGCCAAATCATTTCAAAGGTAAGCAAAATTTTTCAGAAAATTTCAATCTTAGTTTTATTATAATATTAACTTTAATTGGTGCAATAAACTTTGCATTTTATAATTGTGTCATATCCAGGGAAAATAAAAAAGGCTCCAGGGAAGAATCTGATTTGGGAAAAGTTGTTGAAAAATGAGGAAGAGCTGCAGGAGCGTCCCATAAACGACACTCTTATTCTTATATTTCAATAATTTGACATAACTTAGTTCCTTTTAAAAATTGTGTTTATTTAACCATGTTTTCGATTTTCATTTCTTAATCATTTAGATTATCAGTTTTCATTCTTTTAACCCCTTGACTGACGAATTAAATGGAATTTGATGCGACAAAAAAAAAACTATTTAATTTCGCTTAATTGAACTACACCATCAATTTACACCATCATCCCCACTTTCATATAATGCATCCGGCTTATACATGTTACGGGGATTATTTATAATCTTTACTAAACTCAAATATTGGCTAGTATAACATTCACCGTGCGAGACTTCTGCTAAACTGAACTCTTACTTTCAGTGTGCTTTTTTAAATGAGAATCGTCGAACGAGTGAAGCAACTATGTAATCTAATTGTAACTTGCACGGCGTCCGCCGAAAGAAGCGCTTGACGAGTCTGACTCGTCAAAGTCTGTGATGGCCCAGGAAATCAATGACGAGTCAGACTCGTCAAAGTCAGTCAAGGGGTTAATCCTTTTCATTTTAAGTTTTTTACTTTGCTCAAAGTTTGTGATACTATTGTTTTGTATTATGAATCTTGTAATTGTGTAAATAACGAAAATATCTTAATTTTTTTCCTATAAAATTTCTGGAACATTAAATTCGTCACTTCCATTTTAATGCATATGAGAGGTTTTCATTTTAGTATAAAGTTATTTATTGAATTATTTGTATTAATGCTATATGGTAATTTTAGGATCTGTTAATTTAGGCAGATTATACAGGAGAGTAAGCTCATGAAAGACACCTATTTAATTTTGGGAATACGCCAAGATTCACAGTGTCCTTTATGAGTCTTAATTGTTGTACAGGTTATCTAAGTAAAGTTACATTCCTAAAAATAGAAAAGTCATAATAATATTAACAAAACAAATAAGTTTGTTTTACACAAAATAAAAAAAAAACTTTTAATGAATATTATTTTCATTGGACCCTTCTGAATGTTATAATTATTCAAAAATAACTTAATAAAATTTTTGTCGAAATTTCAGTGTTTTGAAATATTGCTTTGACGTGCTATTTTTAATTTCTCATAAGAGATTGAATCCTTTTATTTAACAAGTAGTATTTCATTAATATTTTTAATTTCCTTTTATGATTAGACAAAAGGGAAAATTTAATCTTGTGTTGACAATATAATAACGTAATAAAAAATTATGCGCAGAAAAAGAAAATTTCATATATATATAACTGAAATATTATTAATGGAAACTTGTAAGAATTTAAATGTTCTAATAGCATAAAAAAATCAAATTTTACTTAAGTTATCAAGAAGAGATATAGAAAGATTAGTTTCAGTTGTTATTGAGACTTTGGAAAATTATATTATCCATTGTCCCATCATAAAAATAAAAAAAAATCCTTGTATTTTTATCTCAGGCTAGCCTAGTGTCCGTTATACTCGTGGGAAAATTCCTTCTGAAACATGTTTCTTATTAGTGGTTCCCTTTGCCCCTTCCTCCATGGTATTCGGCACCAGACTGACCTTCAAAGAAAGAGAGGAAATTTTCATAAAATAGTACCACAGTATGTCGCGTAGGGAATTCTCTTCCTGGAATCGAAATGGCAAGGATCGAGAATTTTATAATTATCTCAAAATTCTAGGAAAACACATAGACTTTCTTTCCTTTTCATAATTCACACGGTTAGTGTTTCCGTTTGTTCCCAAACATCGCTTCATTGGAAACAAAAATGAAAAAATCTGGAGTTATGACATTTAAAATATTATTGCTGTAAGTTGTATTTTCTGTCATTTATGTATTCTTTCGATTTGAATATTTATTTCATATTTTTACTGGTATAAATATTTACTAACATGCTTGCTAAGTATTGAAAATTAAATATTAAATTACTTATTAGTTAAAACTATTAATTTAAAAGTAATTTATTTAATATTTAAATATTTTTGTTTGGGGAAATAATTTTTATTTGACTCTTAATTTTATCGGCTTTACGTTAGCACCTTATATTGAAAAATTCTTTTTTTAAATGACAGAAGTTAAAAAATGAAGGGTTTTTTTCTCTTTTTAAATGTTTTGTTCCCTTTAAATGTTTTTTTCTTTTTTGTATGCTTAAATATACCGAATATATTTCTTAATTAATTTGTTCAATTTATATAAAAACAAATCTCCTAACTTGAAAAATTCATTCAAGAAATTTGTAAAGAAATCGTAGATATTTCTTATTCTACAATGTAAAATTTTGAAAATAAGATCGTTTTAATTGATATAAATTTACTGAAAGAAAAAAAAAAAAAACTTTATGATATTGCATGAACAGCACTTATAGTTCAGAACAGTTATAGAATTATAAATAATTCTTAATAGAAATAAATGTTGATTTTAGTAAAAAATAGCCATTATTTTAATAATAATATACATTTTAATTACTTAAATAAGCAGTTTTATTAAATGCGTTAAAAATACGAAGAAAAATTTCACTATGATAACTGATTGAGAAAATTTCTTTAAATAAAATTAGGCGATTTAACAGTTAAAATATATTTTTTATCTCAGCACTTCTAATTCTTGATAATAATTTGAATCACAACGAAAAACTTGAAATAACAATATAAAGTGCATCACAATTTGGAGAAAAAAAATTGTTTAATAATATGATATATATTCTCTGATTGAGAATTTCTGATCATATTAAATATCCATAATTTTACTTAAATTAATGTGTTTTGATTTTTGATTTAAGAAATTTTCAAAATATTTTTGAGTATAACTATGATATTAGCATCTAAGTGATTTCTCGCCAAATCTATCGCCCTTTGTTTTTTATTATAGTGTTGTCAAATTCAGTTTTTGCTACTTCACAGATTTTTTGATCGTGTTTTACATTGTTTTTACATCATACATATGTTAGTGGCAACAGCATTTTTAGTTTTACTTCGCATTTTTAGCACAATTTGTATTTTTGCCTTGTTTGTTTTTCTTATCGGGTATAAAGCGCGGTAATTTTAATCCTGTTTTTTCATATTTAGAATAAGTTTAGTATCCTCATCTGTATGAATTCTTATGAAATCTGGCTGCCTTTGTTATCATCGTAGTGTTGCCGATTTCAGTTTTTGTTTTTATTGTATAAAATTATGTTTGTTTTTATTGTAATAGTGTTGCCAGTTTTTGTTACTATTCTTATTTTTTGGTTGCCAGTTTTCGTTTTTCTCGTGTTTTACCTAATTTTAATGTTATATATGTGCTTTTCTTCAGTGGCAACACTTCGCATTTTTAGTTTTACTTCGAGTTTCTTTGTTCTAGAACTCTTTGTTCTAAGTTTCTATTGGAAGCGATTTGACTTCTGTTTGCTGTTGTTGGAGCAATTAGGGGATTTCCCTCAATTGTGTTTCGTTGTCGCCAGCGTCCAAACATCGTAAAATTTTCTTTTTTACACTTTCTTTTACATTATTTATTAATTATATCTATATTTTTATTTGGTTTATTTACTATATATATATATATATATATATATATATATATATATATATATATATTTATTTATTTATTCATATATTTTCTTTTATATATTTAAAATCGTAAACTGTTCATTTTTCCCCAATTTCGTTTTGTGAATTTATTATCTTAAACATTTTTGTTAATTTATTGTTATATTTCCATTCGGAAAAGGTGTAATTATTTTATTTAAATTGCTTACATGTATTTTTTTTTTATTGTATTCGTGCTTCCTTTTCATTTACTTAAAAAGTTATATATTTAAGAAAATATTTTTTTCATGTTTTTTATTTAAATTTTAAAAAATGTATATATTTAGAAAAATATTTTTTGCTTTTTTTTTGGTAATATTTGATAATTATTTTTACTGAAATGTGACACTGGTGACAAACGAACAAAATATCGAAATAAATATACCAATCGGCATATCAGTTTAACTTCATATGTAGTAAGTCCATTATTTACATTTATTTCCCTTTTTAAATTTTCTAAAATGCTTATTTCTCGAACTTCAGGAAATTTCCCGTGTTAATAAACGCGCGCTTAGCTTGGCGACTTAGCGAAGAAACAAATTCGTCGCTAGCTAATTGATGGGGATACTGAACTCGGAATTTCAATTCTGTCTTTAATATTTGTTTTGTATTTCACTATGGATATCATGCCAGAAATTAAACTCTGACTTTTAAATTCATTTTGGATTTTGCTGTGAGTGTAGAGTGCCGGAATAAAAATGAAAGTAAGAATTTTATTTTACTAATTTTCTGCAGGCATAGAATTCCTAGAATTGTATTTCAGGTACTTTAATTTCGAATTGTAAACGAAATTACAGAATCGTTCTATTTTTAGGAATATTCTAAATTTTTCTAATTTTATGTAGTAATGATTTGTAATATTCTATCTTAAATGACTGAAATTATTTTATTTTTGGTTAATCTGTGCTTTGAGTACCCCGTTCTCGCCAAATGAGCGATAGACGCGAAAAGCGTGGTAGCCCTGACTATTGCACTCTTTGTGGCAATCCTGTCTTTTTTGTTAAACAATTATATGCGTATTTTTTGTTATACAATTCGTAAAAAAAACCATTGTCTTTGTTTTCGTTACCTTACCAACGGTGAAATTCCTTAAAAACACGGATTTCGGTTTCGTCGCCATAGAAGCCGTTTTTGCGTAGTATCTCTCGGAACATTCATCTCCGCGAGACAACATGCAAAGACGCGCCAGTTGGCGACCTTTTGAAAATGCGCCAAGCAGGGCACTCAAAGCACATTTTCACCGACATCAGGTGGAGGGGGTTCTACCTGCGAATGAAAAAGATGCTGTTGAATTGTTACAGGGATATGGAATTATACCGAACGAACGTACTTGTAAAAACTCTCATAAAATGAAACTGTCTTTTGGAAGGCAAATCTTCTGCAAATGTAATGTCGAAGAGAGTGCAATCAACACTTGAGTGTGAGAACCGGAAATTGGTTTGAAGGTAGCCGAATTTCATTTGTGACAGCGGTGCGCTACATTTATTGTTGGTGTAAAGAGTTAACCTCAATTAAATTTTGTGTAGAAGAGGTGGGAATTTCTGACAAAACTGTTATAGATTGGAACAATTACATGCAGGAGATATGTACCCTTGAAATGGATGGAAAAGAAAGAAAGCAAATAGGCGGCGAAGGACTTATTGTGGAAATAGACGAAAGTTTATTTGTAAAAAGAAGAAAATAACACTGGGCGTGTACTACCACAGCAATGGGTTTGTCGGCGGAATTTGCCGAGAAACGAAAGACTTTTTTGGTTACTGTACCTAACAGAAGCGCTGTTACCCTCATGGAAAAAACTTACGAAAATATCAAGAAAGAAAGCATTATTTATTCGAATTGCTGGAAAGGATACAAGACAAGTCAGTTGGAAAATGCTGGATTTCTTCATGGAACTGTTAATCTCAAATATAACTTTGTGGATCCCGACACGGGCGTTCACACATAACATGTAGAGCGCACGTGGGCCTCAGCCAAATAGCGCAACAAAAAACAGAGTTGAATAGCCCGTCATCATCTTGACTCATACCTTATCGAATTTATATGGCGCCAAACTCAAGCTGTTAATGGTGAAGACAGTTTTCAATCAGTGCTAAAAGCAATAGCCTAAATATTAGAAAAGAAATCAAACCTAAAACTTAATTAGAACTTCCAACATGCCTTATATCATATGGTGAAGATAGAAAAGGTTGACATTCAAATATTTTTAACTATTTCTGCATTAATTGCAAACTGAGAATGTCCATTCAGCAAAATGAAATTAATTTTGACATATTTCTGATCCACCAAGAGTCAAAACCATCTAAGTGAATTAACAATTTTAAGTATAGAAAAAGAATTTAAAATGATCAACTTTGTAAAGTAATCGATCAATTCGTTTCCGCAAACGCTAAAAATATGTGAATAGTGTAT
This sequence comes from Latrodectus elegans, assembly GCA_030067965.1. Taxonomy (NCBI): domain Eukaryota; kingdom Metazoa; phylum Arthropoda; class Arachnida; order Araneae; family Theridiidae; genus Latrodectus; species Latrodectus elegans. Next base: position 31,571,254 of record CM057812.1, read on the forward strand.
ATTAGGTATCAAATAATTATATCTATGATAATTAACAAATTATTTCATGTTTCAAAACTTCTTATGTTTTTAAAATAATTACATTAGTATATAAAATCAGTATTTTTATAATTCTATAAATCACACTAGTCCGATTAATCTAATGACACTTTTCCGAATCCAATATAAGTGTTTTTTGTAAATTAGAATTGAAGTTTGTTTGAATTTAAAGATTAGTTTGAGACTTTAAATTAATATATTTTCGATTATGTTATTGTTGGTACAATATTTATATTGTATTCTTTATTACAATTATACTCCCTTTATGATAATGTATTATACATCACATTATATTATTATACATCCCTTATTACTTAATACATTTTATTCCCAAATTTAAATTGTATTACTATTTTTTTAAATGGGGCCGAGAAAGGTATTGTTACCCGGGCGCCAGTTCTGCTTACTACGCTACTGTGATGACTTCTCTAGCAACTAAATCTGGTTATAAATAAATGAACTCACGCTAATTGTCAACTAGAAGAATTTATTCACAGAAGTGTTATAAAAGTTCAGCACATGCCACAGTATAATTTTTTAACATTTTGTGTCATGTTTTTTTTTTTTTTTTAAATTTTTCTTTGAGAATTACAATTGAACATTAGAAAACCATTGAAAGTCATATTCACAAACATATTTGAATCAGAAAAGTATAATCACATATTAAGCTCTAATATTTTTGAAGGAAAGAAATTCTTTTGCAATGTTTTGGCACAATATAATTTATAAAAATTACATTTATTTGGTTTTACAACAATTTTGTACAATAATTAAAGTCAAAGTGGTTTTAACAAAATCTTACCTTATATTTTTTTCCCATTATATACATGAACTAATTAATCGGTGACAATTTTAATTATGTTAAAATACCAATTCATAACCAACCTACTGAATTTGTATATAATCACATACAGAAATAAAAATCTTGAGTATTAAAAGTTGAAATTGAAGATAGTTAAATAAATGACTTAATTATTACTTTATGAACATATAATTTTAATCATATAATACACAATTAAGTTTGTTTGAAAAATTTCAATTATGTAAAATTCAAATTTAAACAATAAGATGCATTAATCAAATTTCGTGAGTTGAAACAATTAAAAAAATTTCTCTTATACCCATTAACACAATAAGGTTTAAGAGATGTAATGAACAGAATGTTTCATTTTCAGATTTGTGATTTAAATATATTCACTGTAAATAATTTCAAAGCAAAACGTCAAAATTGAATCAGGCAATATAATTTTAAACCACTTAACCACTTTGAATAGTCTGTTTAAAATTTTAACTCCCAAACAAAATTTTGACAAATATACATATTAGAAAGATCAAAATCACCATGCTTGGAATACATTTTAGATGGAATGAAATACTTTTTTTTTTTAAAAAAAAATTTAACATTTACATTAACAAGTACTAAAAAGTGTTGCAAATCTTCAATAAACTTATTCCCATTTTCATTAACTATAGAAATAAAATTCTTGACCTTAGAAAACCATCTAGTACCAGGTAATATTATTTAATTTACATAAATGAAAGATAATCATTTTAAATCTTCCACAAAATGCAATGTTTTAATCATGGAATGTTTATATACCATAAAAAATGGTGCATATATATATTGTCAAACCTTTTGTGTATAAATATACTATGGGTTTTTAATATCTTATATTTTGATTAATATAGATATATTTTGATTCTTATAATTCATAAAAAGCTATGACATTTGTTCATAAAATATATTTTTTTAACAGTTTGAAAATATCTTCAGAGATGATTTCTTTTCCCAATTTGAATAACTTTTCAGTAAATATTGTTTTTGTAAATTAATAGCTGTAGACAATTTTGTCCATGCTAAGGATATATTTTTAACTGTCTCTATTGAGTACTTTGCAAATAGGGATTTAATTTTTGGGATGTAGACTGCATGACATAACACAACAGGATATTTTCTATGAGAATACATGATGAAGAAAGTTTAGTGAAGGAATGTGTCAAGCATTGGTGATCTCTACATCAGATTTACAACTACAAGAACTGTATAAAACAGGGTTATATTATTTAATGTACATAAATGAGAGATGTTTACATGTGAAATCAACTATTGCCATCATGTTTTTTTGTATGAGGAAGACACTTGTTAAAGGACATATAAATTTATCGACAACGACTACTATGATATTTTAATATAACAATTAACATTATTAACTTATATCTATCTTTATTATTCTTATTTTCTAAATTATTAAATAAAATGATTCAACCACTTGTCAGACGTAGAGCAGTGCCAATTTCTTACATATAGAAATTATTCAATAGAAAACTGGCAAAAATTGTAACAACATTTGAAGTAACTTAGAAATTTTTTGTGTATATATATATATACATATATATATACATATATATATACATATATATATATATATACATATACATATATATATACATATATATATATATACATATATATATATATATACATATATATATATGCATCCAATTAAAACTTCATGAGAATTAAAAAAAATGCTGCTGAATATGCAAGAAATTATTTACTGAAATATGGAAAACCTAATATTATTCTTATTTTCTAAATTATCACTGATAACCAACTCAATGAAGTGCAGGAGAAGATTGTAAATATTTTAACTTCCTAATGTGTATAGGGATTATTTCAAACGAAGATAATGGCTCTTCATATTCTATATATATCTTAAATTAGAGATATCAATAAACTCATTACTCATATTTCTAGTAAGATAAAAGTTATGTAAACAAACTAAAATTTTGAAACATTATAATACAACTTCATTGGTGTATATAGCCACTGTAACCATGTCTGAAAATTATTTGAATATTCTGTTGAAAAAAATTCATAATGATATCAAGTAAAAAATTGAATTTGAAAGTTTAATAAAAGTCAAAAAAGGTAAACAAACAAAAAAAAGTTGAATTTTTTTTTTACTAAAACATTTGCTTGACAAAACAAGTCATTCTTATAATAAGTTTCCAGGCATTAATAATTTAAAAATAAATTGGAAGAATTCGATGAAGCATTATGAAAGATAATTTTTTGCAACAAGTAATAATAGCAAGTAAATTTAAAGAGTTACCATCGCTTGCCTAGAAAAATGAGATTATGGTTTACATGTGGAATGCAATACAAATCATTAAGTACTTGAATATTTGCGTGAAATATTTAATCCCAGTAAAATACCGAACTTTAAACAAAAGTCTGGAGAGTAGGCTGTTTAGCAACTAATTTAATCTGAATATATAGTTAAGAGACCACAAAGAAGAATGGTTTGGTATAAGAGAATGTTTTCACAGAAAGGATAATTTAAAGGATATACATTTTAAAGACTACAAACATACATGTCCAAGGTAGGAGATGGAATCCATGAATTAAACTGAAGGCAATAAGAAGCCAATTATGAAACGAAGAATTGAAAAATAAAGCATGAAAAATTTTGAAATCAAAAAGATCATTACAAAAAATCTGATAAAATTTTAACCATTTATAACAAAACATTTACCAATGAAAGAAAAGTGCAGAGAGAAGGATCATACTTGTAGATTTGTTCAAGAAAAGATGGTTCAGAAAAACTGAAATCAATTGTTACAAATGAAAAGAGAAAAAGTAACGTTTCTTTCCTTGAACAACCTTATATTATTTGGATTATAGTCAATAAAAGTTGGGTTATCTTAAACACAATTTGCAAGACAAGACCAATTATAGCTGAATAAAGATGATATTGGAGATATACATGATTATTCAATTGAAAAAGACAGACTATGATAATCACTATTTTTCTATAGCAATCAACAATAGAAAAAGAGGAACTTAAGGTTTTGTTGATAATTTTCTGGTTGTCCTCTAAAATCACTTTTTATATAAAGTTTACTTGAACTGGAATTTATAGTTTCAAGGGTATTTTAAAACATTGTAAACATACACATCTAAAAATGAGAATTCAACTATTGTTGAACTGAAGAGCAGAGTGCTAATCATTCAAAGGCAAGTTCAACTGAAATTTTCTTAAAATTGAGGCATATGAAATTAAATCAAAATTGTAGCTGAGGAAGATTCTACACTGGATTTTAATATGAAGAGAAACAGAATTTCAAATTGAAAAATTACATAACTTCACAATGATTTAGTATAATTTGATTATCTTATATGGAAAAGGAAAAAATGCATACAGTTAAGTGAAATAAAATTCTTTTCAAGAATCAAATACGTAACAATGTAAAATTTCTACATAATGACTTTTAAAGCAGTTGAAAAAAATCATATTAATAAATTTGTAAAATTTTCTGTCATGCTTTAAACATTGATAATTCAAAATGTCTTTAGAATTTCCCTCATTGTGATACATTAAGGTTTGGCAATGTATACATATATAACATGAAGATACATGAAACCTAAATAATACTTAAAAAATTGATGTGAATACTAATATCACATTTCAAACAAATATGAAATTTTATGTAAAACATATCAGAAATTAGTGTAATTTTAATGAATGAAATAAGAAAAATATATTTTAAATAATAGAGGAACAGATTCTAGTTAACACAAACTTTTTCATTACTTAATATATATCTACCATTCCTTAAAAAATATACATACAATGGCTCCAAACAGAAGTAAACTATAAAGCAAAAAATAAAATTATGCAATATATATATATATATATATATATATATATATATATATATATATATATATATATATATATAAATTATACAGAATGAAATTTGTTCAGTTAATAGTTTCCAGTTAGGTATAATACATGGCTTGGTTTTCATAAAAAGTTATGAAAATGAGAATAAGATTAATAAAGAATTACATTAATTATTTACATATACACAAATTATACAATGATTAAAGAGTTTAAAAGTTTCTCATTCAAATGCATGCACACATTAACAACTATACACATACCATAATATAATACATAAAGAAAGTACATTTCAATGTAAACAGATATCAAGTACAAGAAATTTTAAATTAGACAAATAAAATTTTAACAAAATAATAAAATCAAAATAAATTTAAAATCACTTATTTTTATTTACATTAAAGTAATTTTTATTTAATGTAAAAAAAAAGAAAGAAAACTTGAAAGTTAAAAACTACAAAAATAAATGAAATGTCATATCCAGCGGAAAGTCAAACAAAAACTTCATATTATCATCAAAAAATATTTTTGGATTTGCTTCATGATCAACATGAAAATTCTAAAAATTATAAAAAGATTTTAAAAGCATCTTTAAACAGGATGATTATAATAAACAAAATTAAATTTTATTAAGAAATGAAAAATCTTTTCATGTAAAATTTAAGATTTATATAGCAGAAAATTCCACCATATGACAAACAATTAGCTGAAAAAAATTAAATATTTGATTAAAAATATTTAATATATTTTTAATATAATATTTTCATTTGAAAAAAGACGATTAACATGATAATATAAAATCCGAACAGTAATATTTTAAAAATATTTACATTCAAGATTCTCTTGAAGGAACTTAAACTACAATAAATAAATTGAAATAAATTATTTGTAAAATTCCTATACACTACCACATTATTTTTATGAAAATAATCATATTAGTATGTTACAATAATTAAAATTAAGGAAACAATATTAATATATGAGTATTTTCCATATATGTTTACACAGATGCAAAACAACCATTGCCAAATTTTTTGCCTAGATTTTTTTTAAATCAACAAAGCATTCATATAAATCAATCAGAAAGCATAAAGGAAGTGATATGCTGAAAAAAATCAGTAGTTTAAATTGTCAAAAAACTTCCAAACCATAAATATTGTCAGCATACCAAAGTTTACACCAGTAATAAAAAGTTTTAGTTTGAGCTCTTGAAATAAATAATAATTCATTAAATTAAGCATTATAAATTATATTTATTTTCATTTTTACAAATTAGTTTTGTATAGAATATCTAATTTTTAACTTAATTTAAGGGCAAAAGATTGTAGTGCTGTGCATTAATGTAAATTTATCTGTAAGACATCAATTTTTTTTCTTTCTAAATAGCAACATTTTAACAGAAGATAAAAGTTGCTGGATTAAAAAGTATTTCTTAATACCACAACAAAAACATATTTTAATAGTTAAAGAAATGCATGTAAAATTTACAAAAAAATTATTTCATCTTAATTATTTAATTTTATAAAAAATAAAATTAATTGAGAGAAAAATTATGAGTATCATGGCATATGAAAATTAAATTTCAAATATTATTTCAATGCCAAAATTATGAAACAAAATACAACATTTAGGTAGAAATAATATTTACAAAAAAGATAATAAATTAAAAATTTCTATAGTATTCTATACAATATATACTTCTAAAACGATAAATAAAATATAATAAATGGAAACAAAATATTAACATGAAACAAAATATTAACATATCTTAATTCCACAATGTAAAACTTAACACAAAATAACAATGAGGACATTATTTGGACTATAACATATTTACATAATTCAAACAAATATACAAATGTAATGTTATAATCACAAACAAATATATAGAAAGAATGTAATTACATTTGTCTTGATACCATAGTAAGATTGAATTAAAATAGAAAATATTACATTACAATCCCAATTAACAAACATGATACGAATGATATGTAAAAAATATCACATATAAAATCATAATCTATAAATTTGTAATGTAAATGTAGATGATCTTTATGAGTTCTTTTAGCTTTTGGCACACTGGATCACATTTACTTAAAATTTTTTAAAGCTTACAAATTTTTAAATAATTTTTATTATTCTTTTATGATAATTTCATCTCTAAAGATTTTCAAAAAAGTTTTGAAAGATAAAATGAATTATATATTACTATCAAAATCTGTAATAAGAATTTTATTTTTTAAAACATTTTTCAGGAACTTCATTTAGAATGGTGGAACTTATTCACTTAACCAAACGGAAGCATTGAATAATGCCACTTCTGTCTAGTATTTGATTCAAAGTCAACATGAAATATAATATGACACATATATTTGATTCCCAGAATATTATTTCCAAAGATAATCAGCCACATTTGCAGCTCTGAAGAAAAAAAAATTGTGAAATAATGAAACACACAGAGTTCTACTTTTACTTTACAAGAATATTTAGTTGCTTAAAAAAAGCACCTTAATAAGAATGATGCATTCAAATGTGTAATTATTAAGAGGTCAATAATGGTTCATCTGAATGCACAACATGGGGCATTTAGTTTAGATCCCTCAAGTGTTGAATAGGGGATAGTGATTTACAACATAGATCCATCAACTATGTACTTACAGATCTAGTAAATTATTTTCAACTCTTTAAATCAGTCTATACAGAGAATTAATTTAAAATGTGATCATTAACTTTCTATAATAAAACCAGAATTTTCAATACTTGTATAAAGACAGTAATGCACAATTTGTAAAAAAAAAAAAAAAAAAAAAAAAAAAAACACTATTATTATATAAATTTTGTAAAGAAACAATGTAAAAACTTAACAGTGTGCATTACCATTAAAAAGAGAATTTTGATTTGCCATTTCTACAACATTTCCCTTTGATAATTAATGCATATAATTTAGAAAATTAACTATGACCATCATAGATGACTGCAAGCTTCCCAGCTGCTGCCAGATGACAGCATTGAATCTCTAAAGTCTAAAGGAGAGCTGATGTCTCCTACAGAACGTGAGCCTTCCCCAAAGCATCCACTTGCAGAGCGGCGCATGGATGAGGAATGTAAAGCTGCAATATCATAATCTCGTCTGGATGTGCCAGAGTTCACAACCCAAACTGGAATGTGTCTCATTGCTCCATCATCTGATGTTTGAGCTTGATAGCTATGCCTGCTACTCATTGTCCTGTCACTAACCATTATGTGTGAAGACGATGCATAGCGAGCATCAGAGTATCTGCTACTACCCTCATTTGGGCGATTCGAACGAGAAGTAGTTGGTGAAGATCCTGCAGATCGATGGTGTCTTCTTTCTCCAGTTTCAGAGCAGATTGAGCCAGATCTGGAAATGCCTTGCCTGTTAAGAGAACGTGATGACTGAACACTGTGAATATCAGCTTGAGCACCATGGCTCTCACAGATTGAATCAGGACTAGAGGCATTGCAGCATGCAGGACAATTTCCATCTATGGTACCACCTGATACAGTAACAACTGAGGAGCAACAGGGAACATCTACATATGAAAGATAGCTTGGACCAGCTCCATCATTTCGCATTGATACCTGTCGATATGGTTGCCCTGGAATGTTGATACTAGTAGGCCTAACCTGTGATGCCAAGCCACTACTAGCTAATTTATGACCAATATGGGGATTGATAGCTTCCAAAGGATGAGAAATATTCTCAGTAGAATTTCTTGAAGTGAGATCTATACCATCTTCAAATACTGCCTGATGTGCTGTATGTAAATTATCTGGTATCGCTTGGCAAACAAAACTGCAACTTATTTCATTGGGTCTGTCAATACGACGTTTTTTCTTTTTGCGTTTTATTAAAGAAAATTTCTTTAAATTTGACAATGTTTTTTGAAAGTGAGGAGCCTTTGCATTATCTTCCTGCAATTCACGTAGATGAGCTGTATTTTCATATGTAGGTTCTTTAGAAGATAGAGCAGATCTATTGGATGTAGTTCTAAAAGAAACATTAGCAGAAGCTTGACCCAAGCGTGTATCTTTTACAAAGTCAGCATCAGCAGAACTTGAATCACTGGTGCTAGGACTTAATGTTGGCTGATCATAAGTTGGACTAGAACTACTTGAAGATTCACTGGCTTCTCCACACCAAACTGTAGGATCAGGATATAGATTGTTGTTTTCTTGAGTTGAAATAGTTGGATACATATTGTAATGCTTATCTTGGTTACTTCTACTGGAATTTGCACGAGAATTATTGTCTTCAGTCAAATCACAACATGAATGGCGTTTAGATTTCCCTTTCTTAGATATTAAACTGCATGTACAAGAACTTGTAGTCGGGACAGCATTATCATTGCATGCAGAACTTGTACTAGGCATATTAATAGTAGATACTTCCTCAGATTGGGACTCGGAAGTTGCTGCAGCTGCTTCTGATTGTGATGTACTGACTGACCCAGCAGCATTTGGCATATAACTACATGACTCTTCATATTGTATATCCGGAGGTAAGACAGCTCCACTAGTTGAATTAGCCATATTATTGAGCTCAATGTCCACTGCTGTGCATATGCTACAGTTTGCAACAGGAACATTTTCTGGTGGGTTAGCAGTCGCAGCTTCTGAAGATGCTTGATCACGTAATGAAGACTCATGATTTTCAACATGAACAGATATAACAGCTTGGTGTTGCATTTCAACTGCTTCAGCTGGGGCATAGCGAAAACATTCATTATTGGAGTATGGGGCAGTCAACTGGACAGATAAATCATAAGGTGGTGGAGCTTCTCCTGGGGGAATGTACATCTCGGGTGGTTTCCAGAGAGTATAAGGAGGCGGTGGCTCATCATAGCGACTGAAATCGAGTTGATCATGTCCTACAAAATAACCTACACTACCATCATCATCTTCAGAAAATCTTCGAGATAAATGAGCATTTCCATTATCCATTCGTCTGGCATGGAATCCTATAGTAATAAAACATACATAAATTGAAAGCTTGATTAAAAAATATATATATTATAATAAACAAAGGCAATGGGTAACTTTTAAAAATGAATTATTTCAACTTTGAGTTAAACTAAAAGAAAAATCATTGTAATTTGAAATACCACTCTAGTTTGGGAAAATAAGCAAATAGAACTATTTGGAGAAAACTATGTATTACTGACAGAAAAAGACTCTTGATTTAATATTTCTTTATAGAGTAAATGATCAGTTAATGAACATAATCCATTACAAGACTATGTTCGCTATTCAAGTTGTTTAACAACCGATCATCAATTTACCATAATTTTTTTTTGAAATCTATTAATTTTTCCTGGAGACCCTAAAAATTTAATTAAAAAAAGGATGTATAATTTCTAAGTAACTTTATTAAAAAATAATATATATGTATAGTCTTGCATATATTAATCAGTCTTTATCATTTTTTGTTTATGGGTCATTAAAGAATAAGTCAAATGTTGATTGGTTTTTTCTCTTTTTTAAGACTTTCCAGAAGTGATTAATAGCATTGTTGTTGTAAAGATCCCTAACATTACTGATATCATCTTGTTTGAGTGTGATTCTAAGACAATTGCTCTGACAATCTTCCACTTTTTCAAGGAATGAATGAATGGGAATGTGCTCAAAAAGAAATCATTCAGTTTTGAATAAAATCAAAACCAAAACTGATGGTCTACTTTGGTTATAAATATATTATTGGAAAAACATTTCCAGTAAAGAACTTTGAAGTTTAATACACAAGCAACATAATTCAAGAGAGATGAAAAACGATTTTTGGTCCATTGAGTTTGGCAGCCATACACATCATGCTCCAAGAGTCGAGGTGTGTTCATTAGAATTTGTTTTAGCTCATCTGAATATATGTTTGTTGTCTGAACACAAAAATCTTTTGTGAAAGTGTTCATTGTCCAATTTGTTCACAGTCTGAACTGTTAATTAACTGATTACACAATGTATAAAACAAAAACGATTTCCATAAAATAAAGCAAAACAGATAAGAATGAAAAAAATTGAATTAACTGCCTTTATTTACAACATTTTAGTATGAATTATCAGTAACAATCAGAGATGCAGATAATACAAACTGAAATAGTTTGTTAATTGTTCAATGGTAATTTTTTACACATGGGGGGAGAATACATACTGGAAATTTGCTAAGCAAATCAAAAGTGCAAGATTGATAAATACCAATTCATTCTCAAGATCATTAAATTAAAAATCACGAGGCTAATTTTAAATAGCTATTTGTAGTTAGACTAGTGGTTTTTAATTGTAGTGGTGCCCATTCCTAAATTTAAAACAAAGGATTTTGAGATTGTATAAGAAAAAGATTAATATCAATGTATTTATTTATAATAAAAGTCATACACATGGAAAACTGAGATACCTTACTAAGGTTAGTTACATTATGATAAAAGTTATATATTATTGCTCCTTATAATCAAGGGCTTTATACAATTTCTGAGGTACTATATCAAAAATTGGAAAAAAAAAAAAAATAAAAAAAACTTAAAATATGATTATGGTGAATCATTTAAGAAATAAAAGAATATTTAAATGAGCAAGTAAAAACTCAAACTTTTGCATATATTTCTTGTTCTTAAATGTGATAAATCACTTTGATATGGATTTTATTAATATTTTTAGCACTAAAAATCTTTAGTTAATTTTTCAGCATTTTGTAAAGTAGATTCAAAGAGATTACAGTATCAATGTTTGGTAAAATTTATCAGTGATTACTCGAGACACCATAATTTTAATTAAAATTATAATTTGCATTAAAAATGACCATTTCCTAATTTTTAAATTTATGATTTCATTAGCATAACAGAAAATTTAAAAATATACAGGTTACTTACATTCAAAATACTTTCACATTAAAAATTTATTGTGTTTAAGTAAAACACATAATTTATATAAATAATAATAAGATAAGATGTAATAATGAGATTCTTAAGAAATGATTTCTGTAAAGTAAAATGAGTATAAATGTTAGTATGGAACTTCTAGCAAATTAAACAGAATATGAACACTTATAATTCTAAAATCGAAATTCTTAAAAGCAGTTAACAAAATTGTTTTAGGTTGCCCAGCTAAAGACATTAAAAAGAATCTCCTAAATGGAACCTCATAAATACACCCCTGGTAGTTGCGGTACCTTTCCTATCATTGAGCTCCTCCAAAGACCTGATCAGTTTAATTGGATGAGCACTCTCTTCTCTTTTGACACAAAAAGCACAAGGATAAATATTTCCAACTCAAGCTTTGATCAATTTTCCCCACAACAGCTTATTTCCAAGTCATGTTTTTATAACTTCTAGTAATAGCTCTAAATCTCTCACTTGTACTTAAGATGTGATAGCCAGATACTTCATACTTGATGAAGTGAACAAAGTTTTAGCACACACACAGATATCTCTTAAACCTATATAAAAAATCGTACTGTTCCCTAAAAATATTTATAAATTTTAAGCTCTAGCCCAGAAAGGAGAATAGTCAACTTCTGAAACATACTCATAAATTACTGTTGTCTACTGTTGAAGGAGGCTTGCTCAATGATCATTTTTGGCATAAGACAATTACACCTGCATTTAGAGTTTCACAAAATGATTCTAAACCACAATAAATATACAAATACAAGATGAGAATCAAATCTCAAACTGCTGAACTGATACAAGATACATAAAAATTCCAAGTGAAAAGTTAAGTATCATACTTAGAACAATAATATATAATTTAATAAGCATGATGAATATATTACTTTCTTACAAAAAATAATAAATCATTCCTTAATTTATAGGAAACAATTAACAAACTAAAATCAGAGAAAGTACTTGTAAATTAATATATCAAACTATTAAATAGATAGAAACTTACTTCGAATCATGAGCAGAAGTCTTCTTTGGCGTAGACGATGAATCATGAAGAGCAACAGTGCCAAAATTAGGAAAGAAGTTACAGTGCTTGCAACAAGCCTTAGTCCTAAATTGGTTGTGCTAAGAGAATCTGTGTCTGTAGGAATATCAAATGAATTTTAATACAAAAACATTTATCAACATAATTTAGTCAATATAAACCATTACTACTTTTAGAAAATATGTTTTATTAACTAAGATTTAATATTTAGAAACTTTACAAGTATTCTTTATTTATCCTTTAACGCTTACTTTTATTTTAAAAATAGACAAAGTTTAATATCATTAATTTTTTTGGCTTAATTTAACTTGAACAGTCTTTAATTATTCTGAAATAATTAATAAATATATCTTAAAATAAAGTGGGTTTGATTTGTTTATTGTATGATGATAATTTTTTTTTTGCACTTGCTTTAAATAATGCATCTACTATTGCTTTATACCAAGTAATCATCTAAAATTGCACAACTTAATAGATATATAAATTAATAGAAATGAAATTAAATTTAAATATTTCCCATGTTTCCAATTTTAAAAACTGAACCAAATATTAATGACTAATGAAACCAATATTCATGTACATGATATTCACAAAAATTATCATAATAAATAATTAAAATACATGACATAAGCTGGAAATTATCAGAAGTAAAATAAAGAAAAATTACCAATATTGCAATTAAAGGTAAAATACCTTTACTATATTAATTAAAAATGATGTAATGAAGTTGTATAATGGCAGCTTCAAATAAACCAGTCAATCAGTAGGTTAAGGCATATTTTATTCGGCTGAACCCACTGTTTGACTAAACTTAAGTACTAACCATCCTTGCCTGGATAAGTTCCATTCCCAGAAGCTTTATTTGGAAAATCTCGATCCAGGCATACAAATTCACAGCATTTATCACTCAAAGCATGGTACTGCTTGCAGTTCTCTGGTGGTGAGCAAAAGACAGCTATACACATTTGCGGTTTTCCATTCAGACACGTACATTGAGTGCAAGGATCACTGCCAAGTGGGAAGAAGCGATCACCATGGGAGACTTGCTTGCCTTTGTGATCAAGGCAATTTTGATAGCTTTCACTTTCAGCTGAAATCAAAATGTTACACAATCAAATCTCACATATTTGTCCTTTAAAAATACATTTATAGAAAAAATGAAATGTTTATTTAAAACAAACTTGTTTAAAAACATATGATTTATAAATTTTTGGAGGTATACAAAATACTTAATGTATTTTCAAACCTAACAAAATGTTTCATATTTTTTTTGTTTGACTTCATTTCCTTTGATAATAAAGGAGGCTAATTTTAGTTAAAAAATAAAATTAGTTAAAAAAATTGAAATATTAATTATTTTATACAAATATTTTATTTATTAATTTATATTTATTTAGTTATAAATTAAATATTAATAATAAACTTTTATTGGCACACACACATATGATTTTTCAGTAAATACATTTATAGACATTGCAAACATGATTAAAAATAGTTTTTTTTTTAATAAATTTTTGATAAGATTGTTTTATAAAGAAAATGAACAAAATCAATTTAATATAATTTTCAGTTGCAAACTAAGAAAAATTTAAATACACATTTTCATATTCCTGTTTTGTGTTTTTGTTTTCGTATAATAATAAAATGTAAGAAAATTGAAAAATAGTTGATTAAAATTAAGTTTAATGACATAATAAACAAAATGAATTATATAACAAACAAATGCAATAAGTTTATTTCATTAATAAAACAAGTTCTATGACACGTGATGAATAAAAACATTGCTTCTTTGATTTTGTTATGAAACTGTTATTTTGTCAGACAATTCTCTTACTAAAATATATATACTAGCTTCAAAATAAAAAATGATCACATATTTTGTCAGATTCCATGAGGAAAAAAATAAATGAAAAGTAAAACTATCATTTTGAAACACAAATAAGTAAATCTTATAATGAATTTGCCTACACATCTACAATGTAAGTAATTCTCCAAAAAATAATTAAAATTAAATGGTAAGTATATAAAATTAGTTATTTAAAATGTAAACATTCAGGAAAAGAAATCATTAGGAAATATGATACATATCAGTAAAATGTAAGGAAATATGCCAGTCATAAAATGTAAAGATGAGCAAACAACAAATTGAAAGATCAATCATTTTCTCAGAAAAATATTACCTGTATTGTTAGAGAAGAAATGTGAAAAAATTGATAAGTTGATTAAAGTGAATTAGCAATCATAGTATGCATATGAAATTTAATTTGGCATTATGTGTATGTTGTATTCACAAAACGAAGAACAAAATATTCTATTCATAAATTTCAGATTCTGACATTGAAGAAAGCGAAAATAAAGATAAGGCAAAGTTACTTTGTTTAGTAACTTATTTGGATATGAAGAAATAGAAAAAATAAAAAAAATCTATCAGGGTTAGCCTTCTATAATTAAAAAAAGTTTGTCATATATTTTAATGTTTTGCTATTCAAAAAACTGTTTTGCAAAAATATCTGTAAAGTGAAAAAAAAATTATATTAAATATATAATACACCAGAAGAATTAGTTCTCAATAATAGTATTATTTTAAAAGGTAAAAAATTAAATTCAGAAAGTATATATAAAGGAAAGATATTGTGACTGGGAAATATTTTGAGATACTTATTAAGATTATAAAGAATTTAAAAGCAATAAAAAAGGAGAAGCTAGCAAGGTCAAATTTAGTTATGTTTATTATATATTTGCAAAAAGACGTTTAAGAAAAACAAAAACTATCCAAAGGCATTTATTAAAGATGATGGTGTGTCTTACTCTGAAATTAGGATTAGCATGAAAATTTTTATTAACACTTTTATTAAACAACAGATTTAAAGTTTTAGAGAGACCAAATTATTAGAAGACTGAATTTGTAAAACAATTTTGGATGATAGACACCTATCATTATCAACGATGCTACCAACCTGTGGAATATGTGAAATCCGAGTAATTCTAAATGGTGTAACACATATAACGGAGAAAATATATTCCAGATATAATGATAATTTTATTGATGCATTATGACCATCATGGCCGAATTTAAAAAAACATGCACACAAATTTTCACTAAATTAGTTTTTCTCTACTAATAGATATTGTAAACTTAACTACATAAAAATATGTTTAAGTTATATTTATTTCTTTGAATATGATAATATAGATTTTGTTTTATTATTGTCTTGTAATATAGAAATAATATTCTTTTATTTTATAATGTATACATTATTTTACAGCTCTTAAAAATTTGAGATGGCATTTGATTCTTCATATTTCAATATAACACATATATTTATATTTTCCTAGTTCATGATTTTTTATGTAAAAATGCACAATGCTTAAAAATCATTTTCAAAACAAATCATAAGTTGGTTATATGAAGCAATCTATGCTAGTGTAGTAAACTATACACAGTGAATGATTTGGCTTATTTAGTGATAATACTAATTATAATTCTTTTTTTTTTATCATAAATATTTAAACATTTTCTTATTATAAACATTTATAATAAATTTAAATATACTGTCAAAAATAAATGTTAAATTACTAATTCATAACTAGCTTTCGATATCAGAATAAAATTTTTTTCTAAATGCCACCCAATTTCAGCAAAACACTCATTTATAAGTCATTAAAGAGCAACAAATTTTTCCATGGTTTAATATAAATATTGACAATAATTCCAAAAGTTTACAAAATTTTTGAGATGATATATATTGTATATCTTAACATTATGGCAAGCAGAATTCCTTAATAATGTAAGTAATTTGTAGCTTTATTCATCCTACATGGTGTGTGGCTAATGATATGTAAGCAAATAGTTGATTTAAAAATATATAAATTTGAAATAAAAAAAAATAATAATAAAAAACTATTGAGAAGATTCCATTTTTCTAAGCTTGTATTGAAATTATTTACCTAATAATAATGAAATGCAACAATATTTAGTTGAATTCCTTTTACATTAATGATTGAGAAACATTGTAATAAAGTGTTTAGAATGTCACATTTCTTTCAACTTCAGTCTAAATTATTTGATGAATTTTACCTTGAAAAATCTTTTACTCTCAGAATGAAAAACAAAAACATTCCATTTTGTGGAAGACTAAATGGGCTACTTGAAGAATCCAATATTGCTAAATTATCAAGCCGTTCATTGCCAAAAACCTTATAATGAACTAGAACTAAGACTAAAGTAATATTATTAAGCTGGCCTAATTAGTAAGACACGTGCATTCAAAGAAATTTGGAATCAACAAATGCTTTTAACAGTATATGAAGTGCCACTTGAGTGTCTTAGCTGATTGTTTGTTTATGTCTTATTCTAAAATAGTAAGTTCCTTAGGGAGGATTAATATTACCATTATTTCATCCTGGAACAAAATACAGAATTATCTTAAACAAATGATGATGCTAATGGCTGACTTTAAACTATGCATATTCATTTAGTAAAAGCATTGATTTTTCAAACCATCAGTATTATATAATTATAATGCATCTTTCCAATACATTCCTGTCATATACTCCTGGTTGTCAAGGCAATGCTTGGTTATTTAAGGATATTGTCTAGTTTCAGAATGTCTAATCATAACATTCTGATTCATTAAGATTAAGTCTCTTTGTTTATCCAACCACATAAGTTTATGGACATATCGGTGAGATTTGAACTACCCTTGACAGTAAGTTTTCAATTTTATATCTCACCATATTTAACACATAAATATAAGAGAAATCAAGTATTTTAAATATATCAGGTATTTTAACAGTTCTTGAAATTGCAAAGCAAGTCATTTTTTTGAAATTTGCCTAGCCTAGTTTTAACATATTTGACTTGGATTTTAAATATCAGATTATAGTGACATAAACACAGTATTTTCCTATATGCAGTGACTTATTATTCACAAGAACTTTTTTTGAGAAGAAAAGTGTTGCAGAACTTGCAGCAAAATATAATCCCTGCCAATTTTTTAGTGAATGGTTGATAATATATATTGCTGATAATGTGATGTTACATAAAATAAAAAATACACAGTATGATTATAAATATAATAAATTGTACAGAAAATATTTATGATGAAAAACATCTGATTGGACTCACTTCAGCAATTAGTGTGATAAACTGAGATGAAAACAGATCAATCATCAAAAGAGATAATTTCAAAAATATTCTAGTAAAACATATAACTTTTAAAATTAAGTTAGACATATTTTAAAGACAATGTATATATATTTCATGAATAATTTAATTAAAGAATTGAATTATTTTGAACTGTGCACTGGATACATTTCTCCTTATTTATTGAACATGTTTTGTTTCTCAACTTACAATCACTTGATTTGCCTAATTTTTTTTTTATTTTTGCCTTCTTGATAACTTTTAGTTTAAAACCTGCTAACTTTGTATTCACTTTCACATGACAATATATGAATTTATAATTACTGAATAGAACAGCTCAGGCCAGAAGAAAATGTGAAATCACAATAAGCAATAGTAACTATAATATCGCACTGTAATAGTCATAGTGGTATCTGTTATTTATTTTATAATATAAATAGCATTTCTTTTAAAAGTTTATTGTAAGCGTTCCTGATAGAGAACGTTTTTTATAATTATCAGTAACATGTATTATATATATGTATTAGTATGTAATATGCCCAACAGAATTCAAAACTTTAATACATAATCTGCGGTTTATATACAGGAAAATATGGTAATAACTTGTTTTTACCATTATGTTAAAGAACTAGAAAACAACCTTCGACTTTGACACCCCGTATGTTCCAACAGTTCTTTTGCATGCATGCATGTATATAAACATGTAACTTTCTGTATGGACGTCAGTAAATGGATATTTAATTTAATGTGTAAAAGTTCAGTATAATACTAAGATATTTAACATGATTAACCACTGGAATTTTTTACTATCCACAATTTTAAGTCAGGTAAGTTAGTAATACATTTGTTTGAAATATATTGATTTTCATGATTAACTAATAGTTTTCTGTCATTGCATCAATGACCATATTAAGGGATCCTGCAAAAGATCATAAAATATATTTTGAAGAATTTTTCACGCAAGTAGAATAATGTTGTCAGTATATGATTGTATGTGGAATCTTAACTGAGATACTAATCTGAAAAGATTAACTATCAATGATCACATGAGAGGTGAAATGACAATTCCTTGTGGATAGTCTTTAATTGCTTTGATTTTAATCCAAAATTTGTTCAAACGTTGATAACAAATTCCTTATTTAGGAAAAGTTTAATAAAATTTTTACATTGATTCCCTACTTTTCAAGGCTTTATCAATAGCAGCAATCAGTGTATTATCAAAATCTTTTTCAATACATAGGAAAACTAGAGCAAGTTATTTATGCATCAATATTCCTTCAAACTTACTCATTAAGAGATGTAGAGTAGTTTCTGTAGATTTACCTGCCTATTATGCATGTAAAGGAAAATTCACATGATTAGGTTTTCAAGTGTTTTTAAGCAAAAACATGGTGATTGGCCTAAAGGATTTGATTTCTCTTAAGTAATATAGCAATGGTAATTTTCCTGAAATGATGCAAAAGGATTTCAATTTCAAACATTTTGGCAACACAGTAAAAAGATCATATAACTCCCAATTAAAAGTAATTATAAAACTTGTACAATTTGGTATTTATGAAAAAATTTAAAAAATAAATTCAACTTATGATGGTTATAAAATTTTCTTCCATGAAAAAAGCAACTCTCTAATTTACATTTTTATCTATAGTGTGATCTTTGAAAACATAACATTATAAATTGAAGCTATTAGATATAACATCAAAATAAAAGTTTTTTTAATAAAACAATTTTTTAATGTTATTAATAGAGTTTTAAAAATTTTGAAATAAAAGAAATAATTTACCTTCATTTGTCAGATCAACAGATGACCAGAGTGTAAGTCCAAAAATGAAGTTTACAATAATTAAATTCATGTTTACACTTTGAATTCAATCAAACTTTAATTGAGATTAGCAGTCTTGAATAAATACATTTTTCCACCTGTGCAGAAAATGAAATTAATAAACAGATAATACTGATATTTATTTGCTATATATTTTATATAATTTATATATCAAAGTTTGTTTTAATTATTAATAAATCAAAAAAGAATATAATGTAGAACTTTTTTGTTTTGATGTTCAATCCTAATAATACCATAATTGTGAAATATTAAAGAAAATTAATGTTTGCGATTGGTAATGAAACAAACTGATCAAGTGACTAGTTAGTTTATTGCGCTAATATTTTATATTAAGAGGTAATAATTTAACCAAATAAATGAATTGAAAACAAATATATAATATAATAACTTGTAAATGCATTCCAATCAAAAATAGTGATAACAGAAGTTTACTAAAACTAGCAAGTTTCCATTACAGAATGCTTACAAATACCTTGCGAAATATCAAAAGTTAAAACAGTGCCTTACAGGTTGAAAAATATATATCACAGACTTTGATCAATTTAAGATAAGTATGCATGAATATCAAACATCAAGTCGTAAATAATAATTGTTTATAATTTTAAATGTATAGATTATAAACTCAATAAGCTCAATTTAAATACAAAAACAGGGTACTAAGATAAAAAGTGACTTCGAAATAAACATTTTGAATTATATTTTGAAACACAAAAGCATGATTTTTGTGCTACATGCTTATCAAAGAAATTTAATTTATATGTTTGTTAAATTTGCTTAATATTTTTAAAGTGAAATGAATTTCATGAATAAAAACTTATACAAAAAATAACTTCAAACTTATACAAAAATAAAGAACTTCAAACAATTAAAAACAAAGCGTTTTATAGTTTTAGCAAACATTAATCAAGTGCAACAAATTCTAGATTTCGAAAAACACTGTTATCTCTGAATTTTCAATGAAAGTTGAATTAAAGATCTATTTTACATTTTAAATATTATGACAGCTAATGTTTCCACTTAAGAGTACTTTTTAACACTTCATAAAATAAATATATTTTTAGACTTTAAAACATTTTTGTTTATAAAGAAAAGTTATATATATTTTTTATAAATGTGTGTGTGAATACAATTTTGAATGTCTTCATAAAGATGAATTTTCATCTACATTAAAAATGAGCAATAAAGGGAAGTTATTATTTAAGACTTAATAATGGATGAAAGTAATAAAGATGAAATCTAACATTTTAAAGTTGGTATCAAAAATATAATTTGTAACATAATCATATATATATTATTAAAAATTGCAGTTTATATACTGTCACATATGAGTTATAAATTAATAAAAAGTTGTAATAACAAAGAAATATTTATTACAATATTTAACTGAACATGAATTTAAAATGCTTTGGTTATTCAATTTAGCATGAGCAATTTTCAAAATTAAAAATACATAAAGATTTGATAAACACTTTTAATTCTTATTCATACGATAAAAAATTTAAAAAAAGATAGGAAAAACTTTGAAACAACCAAACATATTTAGTGAAAATAAAATGAAAATTTTTTTGAAATTTGTTTTGAAAAAATACAATTCTTACATAAATTATTTCTAGGAATATATATGAAGTTGTAACATATTTTGCAAAGATAAAATAACAAAACATCTTGATAAATATCAAAATTTTACAGCCATCATTCATGAAATTTATTTTTATTAAGAAGAAATTTATAATTATTAATTATTTTTTTCAAATATAAGATTATTACACTATATAAATTTATAGAAACATTTATTTGCATATTAAAATGCTTCAGTCAAAATTAAGATAGGGCTGCAGAAAAGAAAACAAGTAATAATTTTCTTATCAAATTTTTGTAATTCTATAAAAGCAAAAAATTATAATTAAATTAAAATTGAACAATGGCATAATTAAAAAAAAATCTAACAAATCTTTTCATAAACATATAGAATAATAAAATAAATAATATATAAATACAACTGACAAAAATATTTGTTTTCATTCAGAGGTTTAGAATTTTTATATAGAATAAACCTACGCAAAGATCCATATGCATTCCTTGACATTAATGTCTACATACATTTATTTAAAAACCATCCTCATCTAATTGGTAATAATTTAAGATTGAAAATTAACTAATTGAAAAATTATAGAAACAGGAAATTTTTTAATAATTTTTATATCTTAAAAATATGTTTAGAAAAAGCGGGATATCAAGGAAAAGATTATTAAAAATGTAGGTTGAAGCGCTAAACCTTAAAGTATATATATTTCAGTTAGTAGGAAATTAAAGTTTTGAAATTTAAACAACAAATATTTATTCAAAAAGCTTAAGCAGTTTAATTTAAAAGCGTTTTTAATAATTCTAGGTCATTTATAAACAATATTTCTAATGCATATCTTGACATTAACAAATTTCTTTACTCAGATTCATAAACAAAACAAAAACTGTAACTGACAAGAAACGTCTGATATTGCCATTCTTAATTTAAAACTTTGATGAGAAATATTACTAAGTAAAAAAACTGTCAAATAATAAAATTTACCTTTCATTTTTTTATTACATATTATGTGTGATGTTAAAATTTTCTAAACACTTGCGAAAATAATATTAAATTTTTTTGTTATTCATAAAATTATTTTAAATAGTGGCAACATAATAAGGTCTTCGTCAATGTAAAACTAACGTGGCCTATTCTGTATACAAATAAATATTTCTGACCCTTTTCAGTTTCACGATGTTTACTCTGTATTGTAGATTCCTATTTTCCCTGCTTATTTTGATATGTGTAACACCTATTATAAATTGCTATTTCGTAAATGTAGATGCTCATGCTGAAGAATGTTTCTTTGATAAAGTGACTGCCGGTACTAAAATGGGATTGACGTTCGAAGTTGCTGAAGGAGGATTTCTAGATATTGATGTGAAGGTAATGAATATTTTAATATATTTTGTGTTGAAAAAAATTTAAAAAAATTATTTAGAAGGTGATATATATTCTCAGTCATTTATGCAGACCTAAAGCTATTTTTTCATTCTTAATTTTATGTCTTCAATTGGGTTAGAAATTCCGATTTATAATAATATTTTATTCTTTAAATTTACTGTGTAATAGAAGTATAAAACCTTTTAAAATATTATTTATAAATTTTTAGCTGCTATAATTATCAAATTGGGGCAATCTGTGTAGCATATGTTATTTAATGTATTTTTTTGCAATCTGTGTAGCATATGTTATTTAATGTATTTTTTTTTTATACAATTTTTTCCCTTTGTGGTCGAATGTATTTTAATGAAAGGCCAAGCTCTGTTATTGGTTGAGTTTTATATAAGTTTATAGTACAGATTGATTTAATAATGAAAACAGTTAAGTGATTTTTGTTATCTATTAATTAGTTAAGTGATTTTTATCACTATTTATGTGACAAAACATTTATTTCCTTAAAATTTTTATAATATTCTTTATTCATTTAAAGTAATTATGGCTAAGCTGAGTATTAAGGTTTAAACCAGGTATAGGCAAGCTGTTTTAATTGAGGCCAAAATATATTTTTCTAAAATTTTAAAAACAAAATATGTATAAAAAAAAGCCAATGGCTGGACCTTAAAATGCACAATCTACCACAAGTGAAGTATAATTTACCAATTTTGGATTCTTATATGTCTGCGCTTTGAGAAAAAGATAATGCGTGCTGGTACTAATCTGCAGCTTTAATTAACCAAAAACTTCTGATTTTAACGTTTTGCCGATAAAAGATGTCTATGTTTACTATTGCTATTGATTTATGTTTTGTAGAACAAGATCATCAGTCATTAGAAAAAAGAAATAAAAAAGTATTCAAACAAATTAAAAAAGGAGATGGGAACCTGTTAATATAGTGATAGTGCTTTGTCACAAATCTGAGACTCAATTCTCAGGTTGGCTAATTTCAATTCTGTATTTTATAATCAATTAGAACCTATTTTATCCACTTTTTTGTGAAGAGCAAAATGCTACTCTAAACCTGCAGATTACAATGTTAAAAGGAATTCTGTAATATAAAGAGTATCAAAGTGCATGTTAATCTTTTGTATCTTGGGTGAGTTGTCAATATAAATGATGCTGTAGTCAAACACTAAAAAAAAAAGCCGCCAGATTTGACGAGAAATCATATATGGGGATACTGAACTTATACCCAATTTTTTGT
Organism: Latrodectus elegans; assembly: GCA_030067965.1. NCBI lineage: Eukaryota > Metazoa > Arthropoda > Arachnida > Araneae > Theridiidae > Latrodectus > Latrodectus elegans. The sequence continues at coordinate 31,595,116 of CM057812.1, forward strand.
GTTATCTATTAAAAAATGCAAAAATTTTCATTCAAAAATAAATTTTTTAAAATGTTGCAGAAAGTTTCAAATATGTTCTATATTTTGATCTCATAATCGTTAGCAATCCATCATATAGCATGACAAATATTATTTTAATTTAAATAGTTAATTAATAAATAAGGTATGTTTTAGGATTAATCACATATTCTTTTCTTTATAAAAATGGTTAAAATTGGATTAAGCTGGACATCGCTAATATTCACATGTTACATAACAAGCTTAATTTTTTTCAGAATTTTATCCATAATAGAATAAATTTTGATTAATGAGAAAAATAATGTATTAAGAATCAAAAAATGTTCCAACAAAATAGATGATACATTTTTCCTGTTAAAAATACTCATCCAGTAGTAGCCATAGCTGGGGAAAAAAAAAAAAAAGTTGTCACAATTATCATATTTATGGAAGATTTTCTAAAATGTGTGTTTGAAGGTTAAAATTGTAATTTCTTAAAGATTTGATCATTTAATTTATCAATGTGTAAAATAATTAAATATATAAATTCTCAATATTTATTTTGAAGTTTGAATTGTTTATTTTTAGTTTAAATACTGAAAATCAAAATGTTTATCATTGTATATTGTAAGTAAATTATCTTTGTATACTGTAAATGAGATAAAAATGTCAGTTTTTAAAATTTCATTTTAAAAATTACTTAAGAAAACAACACAAGAAATTAGATAAACTTGCTTAATTTTTAAATATATGTGCTAATGTGAATATACAATAAATATTTCATGTATAAATGTTATACTAGTTAAATTAGATAGTGTATAGGGGAATTTTGAAGTGTGGATTTTATTAACTAAATATAAGCAATTGAAAAAAATTATTATTCTTGTTATTGGTTTTGTGCTATTACTCAGTATTAAACCTTGGTTAATTTTTGTTTCTTAATACAAATATTTTTCATATCTTACAAGTTAAATTGGATTACTATTATAATTGGAATTAAATAAATTACAGTGAAGAAATACTGAAGTATTTGTGTTTGTTTTGATTAATTATAAAAACATTTTTTGTAACCAGAGTTGCTTCTCACATTGATTTAACACTATTGCTAAATTATTTATACATACTCAGAAGCTCTATTTATATATTTCAGGACATATTCCTTTTTTAATAAATTTAAAATAAGCATTATTCACATTAGAAGGCTTTTAAAAATATATACCAATGCCTGTTTAACTAAAAACCAAATATTGTATGAACTTGCTTTATTTTCTGCTTGTCAGCCACTGTCTTGAGCACTACTTAAGATGTTTCTTAAGTTTGATACTTTTCAATTAATTAAGAACTAATATTGGATAATCTAATATCTTCTTTTACCATATGTTATATATATATGTGGTGAAAGAAGACAGGGCTGGCTTGATTTCCAGTTTCTGCGCTAAGCTCTGCACAGCTTTTCGTTGACCTAAATTATGTCATTAAGCGCAATATCCGCTTGCTAAGTGCTGATTGCATTCAATTTCAACTTTGGAAATGTGTGCTTCTTTTGATTCTAAATATTTAAATTTTGAATATTTCATTATAATTATGTACTATAGAAGTATTAAAATTCTAATAACTAGAAAGAATTTTTTTAAAATAAAATTTTAATTTTAATATACTGAGCAGAAACGCCTACCTTTAAAAAAAAAAAAAAAAAAAAAACTCTTGTGTAGTGCTACCTACTACAATAAAGCTAAGTTTCTAACATTAACAAATAGCATTTTTATTAAAACTGGAATTTTAATATAGTGAGCAGAGGCTCCCACCTTAAACAATATTCAGTGTAGCACTAACTACTGCAGTGACAACTGGGCCATAAAACTAAATTTCTAACATTAACAAATTGCATTTTTTATGCAAACTTGAATTTTAACTAACCAGGCCTGTGCCGCATACCTTAAAAAATTTCAGTATGACAAAATCTAACATTAACCTAAAACATGCAATAAAGTTTACTGAAAGATGCATTTACTTATATAAGTTACATTTTTATTAAAACTAGAGTTATTAACAATCCCTCGAATGAAATTTTATTGAAAAATAAAATAATTCACCTGGCCGAGAAAGAACGGTTGCTTCAAAAAAATTTCCTACAGTATTTTCTTAGTGGTTTCTCTGCCATACATACTCTGAAATGTGTGAATTGAACTGGTCAGGCACATGATTAGTGCTCCGTACAGATAAATCTTTTATTGGCAGACCAAATGAAAATTTGAAATAATATAACTTAAAAAAAATTCAAACAATATAGTTTTCAAAAATTTGAAACGATAATTTAAAAATTAAAGGCAATAGATCTTCCAAAATTTTGAGATAATATAACATTAAAAAAATTTGAAGTCCAATAATGGGAACAATAAAATAGCAAATTCTAAAATTTTAAATAAATAAAATTACTCATTAAACACAAGGGTTGCACATGAAATAATTTTGCGATTTTCATACTATCTCCATGCGTCATAGAACAAAAATCTCGTGCAAACACATTCTGAATCATTAAGCCAGTTTTGAGCACTTTATTGCATGCTTGGTGCATTTCACCCTCTGTACAGTTCTCTACTCTTTAGTGATTAATAATACATATATTAAAGTCACATATATTTACATTAAAATCTGGAATATTATTTGTGTTTATTTTCTAGAAAAAGATAGTAAGAAAATAGTGATTTGCTGGAACTGTATTGCATGACTTTAACACATGATTTAAATTTTAATCATCTATCCTTAATAAGTATGAAAATAATAATAGTGCTTACTTTTTTTATATTAAATCATATAATATAGCCTTCTTCTCTACATCTGCATTGACATTTAAATGATTAGCACTCTGACTTTTTGTTCAACAGTTAATGGCAGCAAATCCCACCTCGAATCCTTATCTGGCAAATGAATGATTAAAACCTTAGTTTCTAGTTCAATTGTTTGTGGGTTCGACTCTCATCTTGGGCTTAGACATTGTAATAGTTTAGAATCCACTTTAAACTATTGGTTCCAATCTAATGAATCCTCATGTGTAAAACAATTACCAATTTGATTGATAAATCTAACCAAGTTTGTAATGATTCAGGTTCTATCATAAACTCTAAGTTCTGATCTAATAGACGCTTGAGTATGAAAATTGATTGCTAAGCAGCAAACAAACTATCTACTGTTATTAATTTAGAATATTGTTAATGTATTAATCTTAGATTAATGTACACATTATATGCTTTTCTTGATTAAAATTTTCTAAGTGATCAGAATATGGTGTGTAATTTTAACTTTATTCGTATGTTTTATATTTAAAGTATTTTAAATTAATTTTTTTCAGTTTGACAATCTTAGCTGATATAGATTTAGGATGTCAAAGAAACTAATGAATTGAATTTTTTATTTCAGATTACTGGTCCAGATGATAAAATAATATATCAAGGGGAAAGGGAATCTAATGGCAAATATACTTTTGCTGCTCATGTAGATGGTATCTACACTTATTGTTTCAGCAATGCTATGTCAACAATGACGCCTAAAATTGTTATGTTTTCAATGGATGTTGGTGAGGCTCCAAAAGCTCAGGATCAAGAAACAGAAGGTAGAGTGTGTATATATATAAATTGCTGTCTTTTTAATAAAGGAAAAAAATATATGTTCACATTTGATGTTAATGTCTTGGTTTTGAAATATGACTAATTTTGATCAGTATTTGGAAAAAAAAGTAGTGGTTTAGAGATCTAAATGTCTATTCCTGCTTATTTTTAAAAAGTCTTCCTTCAAACAACTATTTTCAGTTTATTTTCATTTTTATGCTGAAAAAAAAAAACCTAATTCGAATCCTTTTTGCCTAAGAGTAGAGAACTGTAAAGGGGTAAAATGTACCAAGCGTGCAATAAAGTGAGCCAAACTGACTTAATGGTTCAAAATATGTTTGCATAGCGAGATTTTCATTTTATAACGTTAGTTTATCATATGACATGCGCGAAATTAAATTTGTGTGCTACCCTTGCATTTAATGAGTAATATTTGTTAACAGTTTAGGAATTTGCTATGTTAATGTTCCCATTATTAGACTTCGATTTTTTTTTTTTTTGGTTATATAATCTTGAATTTTTGGAAGATATATTGTTTATAATTTTTAAAATATTATTTTGAATTTTGAAAACTATTTTGTGTGCTTTTTTAAATTATTTTGAATTTTTATTTGGTCGGCATATAAAAGATATATATGGGATGCTGATCAGTTTGATTCATACATCACAGGGTATTTATGGCAGAGAAACCAAAGAAATGTATATTTTTTTTATGAAGCTCTTAAAACTGTTCTTTTCTTGGCCAGATGAGTTATTTTGTTTTTCATTAAGATTTCATTCAGAAGGATTATTAGAAACTCTAGCTTTTATAAAAATGTATGTTTACATAAGTAAAAGCTTTATTGCATGCTTCATGTTAGTTTTAAATTGTGTCGTACTGAGAAATTTTTTGAAGGTGGGTGTCACATTCTCGTTTAATAAATTTCGAGTTTGCATAAAAAATGCAATTTGTTAACATTAGAAACTTAGCTTTATTGTCTGGTTGTCACTGTAGTATGTAGTGCTACCCTGAATTTTTTTTAAGATGGGTGTCATTGCCTGGTATTTTAAAATTCAAGTTTTATTAAAGAATTATTTCTAGTCATTAGAATTTAAATATTTCTATAGTATGTAATTATAATGAAAGATTCAAAATTTAGTTATTTAAAAGTCAAAATATAGCGCATGATTCCAAATGATTCATTTTATGATTTCATTTTAGTCCACAATAAGTCTACATTATACAATTTATGTATAATATTTAAAAAATTAATTGTCTACATTATCATTTTTGTCTGTTTGCTATATAGATTTTGTTTTTTGAAATTTTTTAATAAATGAGGTTAATTTCTAGTTTAGAGCTACTGTAAAATATTCTTTAAATGGTTTGATGTTTTGCTGAATCCATGTTTTGCTGAATTTTTATGTGTTAATTAGATTAGAACTTTGCAGATATTTATTTAGTCACATTATAGATAAAGTTGCTGTATTGGTTGGTGTTAGAGACCTGAAAGCCTAATGGCTTAGTGGTAGTACTTCATGCTCTCAAGACACAAGTCCTGGATTTAATCCTGTTGCTGATTAGGACTGATTGAACCTTTAATTTCTTCAGTAGATCAATAAACTGATTATCAAAGATAACAGGTTTCGTGTGGGGCCTATCACCTAATCAAGACAATTGCTTTGTACCCTAAGGCTCTCTATTAGAAAAACAGATATGAGCACTGTAAGCCTTGATCCACATATGAGCTATTCTACTTATAAAAAATTATTTTTTTATGCAAATTAAGAAAAATAACTAAAAATAAACTTATTTTTTTATTCATATTTTTTAAAATACATATTTCTTTAATTCCATTAAAAGTTATTAAATATATTGAAGTTATTTGAAAAAAGTTGATAATTTTTAAAAATTATTGTAAATACTTTGTGAAGCTATATTATTACATTTCATGAATACAAAGTAGTACTGAACAAAAATATTTCAACTATGTTTGCAATAAATCACTTGATCTATGTTGTATTAGTTAAATAAAATTTTGCTCAAATACATGTTTATAAAACTATTTGTAAAGCAATATTTATAAAATGCTATGTATGAGAAGAGTTCAATTAATAGGACCAACTAAAGATAGCGATAAATTTAGTGGTTATGAATTTTTCCGATCAGTACAGTGAACATGACATTTAGTAAAAAGGTCAGGTGTTTGCAAATGTCAGGAAAACGTTACAAATGACAAAAATGTATGCAAAGCATCAACCAGTTGGCAAGAGCCATTGTTCGGGAACTGTGTACAACAGCAAACAAGTGTTGCCGATGAAGCCATTTTTTGATTCTATACTGCATGCATTATATTTATTTTTAGTACAACTATGCTTTCATCATTGATTAAGTATGAAATGATATTTCTTTTTTTTTAATTTTAAGTATCAGATGATTTATTATGGAGTAATGGAAAGAAAACCTGGTTTTTTAAGTTTTGCTCACTTGTGTTCTAGTTTGTTATATTTTTAGATTTATTTGTAAATTTTGTGGATTATTATAAGTTTTCACTAATTTCTGCTTGTAGGACCATTCTTGAAGAAGTTATCTATTTTAATATGCATTTATTTGCAAGTACAAACATTTAAGACTTTGAAGTTTTCTGAAACTTGATTATTCAGTAAACTAACATTTTTGGTAGTCTCATTGATTTGAATGATTGTTTGATACTAACTTTAGTTTATTTTTGATCTACCAATATTTTTCAAAATTGAAATGTAGAATTTTTATTTTAAATTAAAGGAAACTAGTCATTGTGTTTGAGAATTCCGCATAAATATTCTGATATCAAGATATAATATAGATGTGTATATATTGTTTCTATGTTAAAAATCATTGTATTGTTTGTTTTTATATTATACTTAGAGCCCTCAAATTAGAGAGCTAAGAGCAATTTGTCAGAAAAAGATGTTAATTTTGTCAGATATGTGTGTGTATGATATGTTAATAATGAAGATATTTATTGATGGTATGGTAATTATTATTCATTTTTATTTTATTATTTTTTGTCCAGCTCATCAAAGTAAATTAGAGGAAATGATCAAAGAATTGTCAACATCTTTAACATCAGTAAAACATGAGCAAGAGTATATGGCAGTAAGAGACAGAATTCATCGTGCAAGTACGTACAAAATATTTCACAGTTTGAAATATAAAATATTTACTTAAATGTTTCTTTAAAGCCTTGATAGCTAAAACTTGTACAATTTTAATTTAGTTTACTTAAAATCACAATTTCTTGTCTTGTCTCATTCAATAATTTAAAATGTGTTTACAACTTTTTTGTTACAGAAATATATAGTGAAATGAAACTAAGTAGCATTTAAATATTGTATTAAAAATACAGCTTTAAATAGCATTTTCATTCATGTTAAAATTAGATACAAATTAGAAATTTTAACATGTTTTCAATCATGTTAAAATTTCTAATTTGTATCTAGCTACTGATCAAGTTTCAAATTTAAAGTGTTAATTCTCTGTGCTTGTATAAATTATATGCAAATAATTGTTATAGAGTTATATTGATTTATCTGTTTTTATTAAGTAAACCTTTTTCATATTAACCTAGTTGAATCATCAAAATTTGGTTTTCAGTTCAGCAGTTCATAAATCGAATTTCCACTTAGGTTATGAAAGGTTTTAGCTATTCAGTTTAAGTTTTTGGTTCATGTCATATCAATCCTTGTATTTAATTGATAATGGAACATTGAATAAAGAAAATAACTTTTACATGATGTAGTTTGTCAAAATGTTTGCACATAATTTTTCTTGCAAAATGTGATGTTTTAATTTCATTATATGATTATTTGAAATTATTTATTCTCTTCCTCTTCAATCTCAGTGATAAAATGTATAGCAAAATGACTAGAAATCATCCTTTTATATTATACTGATGAAATGTTAATGAACAGAAATATAGGAACTGTTTTCTTTGATAATTCATGAAACTGATTTAGTTGAAAAGAAGTTTTTTAAAGCATGAAATTTTTTTGTGCAGATATGTTTCATAAGATTAAAATTTTAATCCGCCATAAACTTTCCAAATGGTTTTTAATTATCTTTAATTAAATGTAAATAAAAATGTCATTTGAATTGAAATGTTTACTTATTTGTTTCATGTTGTAGTTCAATAAAATAATAAATGCACATGAAAACATATTGTATGATAATTGTTAATTAAATAAGAATTTTTAAAAATATTTGATAAACATTGTGGTCATAAATAATTCTTCACTTTTCTCTACCACTCTGTTGCAACACATGAATTAAAATTTCTGTTTTCCAATTTAAAAATTTGAACTCATTATGTCATCAATGGTTCTAATGTTCAAAAACACATATTTTAAATGTTTCTAATTCAAGTTTAATGACTGTTAATCCAAATTTCAAACTTGTGGCTTTAAATTGATTTCATTTCTGAACTGATCACTAATTTTTAACTAAACTGATGACTTAACTATTTTAAATTGATTGACTTGATAACTGATTACAATTTTAATTTTCAAAGTCAGTGTTATAAACTTTGGGAGAACAATGTCTCCCAAGATGCATTGTCTGTCAGAACTGCAGTCAGTTTCTTCATAGTTCTAAAATTGTCTTGGAATCACAATAAACTAACATAGTTTGAAATTTGTCATATTAAGGAATCCATTTTGGCATTGTAATTTGGTGACTCGACACTGCACTTTTTAATAATAGTCCAAATAAGGTTCAACCATTAAATCATTATGAATTAGTTTTTAGTTTGTATTGCTTTATTTATTTCAATTTTATGTATGTTTTCAATTAGTAATAAAAAAATTAATTTTTATCTATTTGTAAAGTTTATAGCTTGCATTAGTATTTTATATTTTTTACTGTCTTAATTTTTTCTTGTGTATTTTTTTATTCAATAACATTAGATGTTTTTAAATGATTTTATTTTTTTACTTTTTAAATGTTCAATATTGTTACATAGGATTTATATATTTATTTTTAAATAAGTTATTATTTTAATAATGAACTAATTAAACAAATTTTTTTTTGAAATTTCAATTATTGTTTTAAGTTACATTGTTATTTATTATGGCTCTAATAAGAAGTAATAAATTATAGTTTTACATATAATTTATTTTTTTTTTTCAGTAAATGAAAATACAAATTCCAGAGTTGTGATGTGGGCTTTCTTTGAAGCAGTTGTTCTAGTTGCAATGACTTTGGGACAAGTATATTACCTAAAGAGGTTTTTCGAAGTGCGGAGAGTTGTATAATTTATTTAATATTATGTAGGGTTAAGCACAATAAACATTTATTTTGTATATTTTGTTTTTAAAGTATTTAATGTCTTTCAGGATTATTGGCATTTGACTTTTTGAAAATGTAAATTTCTTATTAACCATCTTATATGCTCATTTCATGCCCTTTTAAATAAAATGAAATACATTTTTAAATTTGTGATTTTTATTAAAATGTGATTTTTCTTGAAATGTTTTATGTTTGGAAAAAAGTTCATATTACTTTTTCATTGTTTGTAGCAATCTGATTTTTGTTTTCATTGCAGCATATGTTAAATTTTTTCATTTTGAAGACAATATCACATGGAAAGTTTATTTTAGGAAATTGTGATACAAATGTGTTGCCATTTTGTTAGTTATTTTTTGATAATTATTTTAATTTGTAATATTCTGTTTGCTAATAAAAATATAATGTATAATATAAACACACTGGATTGATAATTAAGAATTTGTCTTCTGTAGGATTTATAAAATTATACTTTTTATGGAAAATATTAACAAAATTGTTGGCATAACTTGACCTTTTTTGGACCTTGTGCAATCTGACTAACTATAACAAAATTATGATCAAATTGTTATGAAATTTATTCCTTAACTGTGTAAAAGTTATGAATTTGTTTGAAAAAATTTAAATATTCAATTAATTATTACCAAATTTTAATAGTTGAACACAATTTTTTTAATAAATATTATTTCTTACATTATTTTCTATTTTGTCACATGTATAAAATTAATTTCAATAATTACTAAATATTGATAATTGTTTTTAGGATTTGTTAAATACATTTTATAAAATTTCTTATTACTGCCTTATGAGTAATATATAAAATGTCTAATAAAATTTTTCCATAGAAATTTTTTTATGTACTTTTTGATAAATATTTCAGTAAGAAACATTTATTTTTTTCTGAAATTTTTACTAAAATGTTACACCAAATTTTTTGTTAGTGAATTATAAAATGATTAATCATTCTTGTGAATTATACTTTTTTGATGAAAAAGAATCTTTCAAATTTGGTTATATCACCAGGAATTTCAAAAATTATTGATCAATTTATATTTTATTGTAATTATATATTTCAAGTTTTAGAATCCTCTGCAATCTATTAACTTTTATTTGATATTTTTTTGTAGTTCATAAAGTAATTACTTTTAAATGGGTAAGAACATTAATGGTTCTTCTCTTTTTCAGTTGAAATGTGGTCAAATATTTTTTTATAAAATAGAAAACGAATATTTCTGTCCTCAAAATATTAATGTATATATAAGTGCTTTAGTTTAATATGACTTTATTGCATTAAATATTTATCTATAAATCATAGCATACTTTCAAAGTATAAAGTTACTGAGAAAAAGTTAATTGGTAATAAGTAAATTTACTATATAAAGTTACTTATTATCGAAAAACAAAAGATTTTTTGTTAGCTGCATAACTGGAATGAGCTCTTTTACTTGGATGGATTTAATTTCTTTTTTTTGTAAGGTTGTCTATGAAAATAAAATTACTTTTATTCATGTGAATATACATAGTTATGAATTATGAGTAACTTCTAAAATAATTTCCTATATAACTCAAATTTCTTGTTCAAAGTGAAGGAATTTTGCTTAAAACTTTTACTATAATTATTTATTTATTGTTTTTTTCCTTCAGTTAATAAATGAATCAAATTTTAATGAGAAAATTTCTTTAATTGTAAACTAACCTTTTGTAATTAAATAGTATGTACTCTGAATAAATGTTGTTAGTGAAGCCCCATATTTACAACAAAAAATTCTTATGTGTGAAATTAGCTTATGTAACAGTCATTACTGGTTTATAATGAATTGGGAAATCCTGTTACAAAACTGTAATTCAAAGTAGTGCTGTACAATTTGAGTGCTAATTTTAATTATTGACTCACTAAATTTGGTCATCATAATTTGTGCTTTCAATATTTGTATCATACTTTATGAAATGTGTACTCAGTATTTGTAAAATTACTTTTTTACATAAAAGTTTCATATGGAATTTAAATTAATATTTGGATAAGAATAATTGTTTTACAATTAATATTTATAACAATTATTGGTTTAGATAGAACATCATGAAGATATTTTATCATATGCTATTTCAATAAATCTTATTAAGTCTTTGGATTATGTTTCTCTCTTAATAAAAGTTATTCCAAAAATATGTAATTATTTATAAAAAATTTCTTATATAGATCTAATTATATTTTCCATTTATAAGAGAATTAATAATGAAGATTTTTTTTTGAATAGACATGAACAACTATTTGTGTTCAAACATCTTAAAAAAATGTTAATTAAAATAGAAATAATGTTAATTTGTCATGTTAGAGGGAAACACACTACAAAGTGTATTCACCTTGTTTAATTTTTTATCATAGCCTTGATACTGCATAAAACATTGGTTATGTAGTTTTCTATTGTAGTTTAGATTTTAAAGTAAAAAAACATTTTTTTTTATAAATAACTTAAAATCTTTCACTGCAGTGTTCAAAAGATAAACAAAAAACATGGCAAAAACAAGTGAAAAATTGTAGGAAATAATATAAAACTTATATATTACTTAGAAAATAGAAATAACTATAAATCTTTGAAAGTGAACTTTAGGATATGTACCTATTCAACTTATGTATGCAATAAATTGTGAAACAAGTTGATTTTTCTGAAAATTTGTCTCAAAAGTTGCATATGGTATACTGGTAATTGAGGTTAGATATGTATGGAAGCCTGCAATTCATGCTTTTATTTCACCTTCTTTCCTTAAATTAGCAGGGCATTAAGTGTATTCATTTATTTTTGCAAATTTATGTTCCTTTTAAATTGATTTATTATTTTTTTAATAATCCTTGAAAATACTTGATATTGGATTCAACTCTCTTGAAAAATTCACGAAGTTTCGGTAGTATCATCCCATTGTGATTGTGTCCGCATTGCATGTTCTCTACTGCAGGCTAAATGCGGCCGACAGTCAGTTGCCACAAGTGGAATACACTTAACAAGCCTGCCTTATTTGATTATTTTAGTTGCTAATCATAATAGTCTAAAATATATCCAACTGCCTCCTTTCAAAGTAAATATTTTATATCATTATTAAATTACATTTTGAATTACATTGATGCAATCTTTGAATTTGATGTCAATTCTTTTAGTGCTCTGGACCAATATTTTAAGAGTTGAGCTGGCAGTTGAATGACAAGGTCTCTGACCTTTGATTCAACAGTTCGTGTGTTCGAATTTCACCTTTGACCATAGGTATTTGTAGCGGTTTGAATACACTTCAAACTATTGATCTCGTTCTAATAAACCATTGTATTTAAAGAATAAGTGTAAAGTGACAAATTGAGAAACCAAACCAATGATTTATGAAATAATTATAAGCCACTGATTTGCAGCTTTTTTCTCTTTATGATACAAGAATTTATATAAAAAAAAATTATCTTTGTTAAAATAAGATTAGAAAATAATGAACTTTTTCCTGTCTTATATAAAGGAATATAATCTGGGTACTTGATATTGTACACATAATATTCTCTTAAATTTCTTGTTTCTTCTTCATTGTTAGTTTTGATTTAAGTTCTTGAGCTTGTATGAAAGTTTTCTAGAAATAAAACCCATCTGTTAAATTTTGAAGCATGAAAAGGTCTTTACAATAAAATTCGTATTCCTCATAGTGTTTCTCGTTATCCACTAATGTAAAGTAAGTTTCTTATTTAACCCACAAGTAATTAATTTTGTATATTGCAAAAAGTATGAAAATTATTATTATATAAAGTATAATACATAACATAAAATTTTATGCTTTTAATTCTATATTTAATTTAATTACAGAATGTAAAATAATTATCATTAAAACAAAAAAACTGTATTCTTGAGTTAAAAATGAAATTTTTATGGGTGTGTTTTCAAATAATCCTGTACAATGAAGTCAGATTGTTTTGGATTTAATCGAACTTAAACACAATTTTCTTCCAAAAGAGTATGAGAAATTTTACCTTACAAATTAAAAATCTGCTCCAATTATATACTTATTGAATCTTGGACAAATACAGGGTTATTATTTAAAAAAAATTATCGTGAGATTTGGGCCTCTGACTATTATACCATTCACAGAAACAGGATGAAATTTTGGCATAAGGTATTTTGAAGAATGCTTTCAAGAATGGAAAACAACAGTGTCACTCAAAAAATTACTGTTGCAGTGAGTAAGTTTCAAATGGCAACACCAGCTTTTCGTATTGGAATGCGATCTCCATAATCATAAACATTAAATAGCGTTGGAATGGCACATGTAGCACGAAAATCCCCGGAACAAAGAAAGTAAAAAGGACTGCCATCCATCAAGGCATTAATGTTCGTTTCATTCACGTCACACCGTTTCTTCAGGCGAAATCCCAGCTTGATTGGCACTCTACGAAACGAGAAGTAACCAAGAAACTTAAATTTCTGGCTCTACGTTGGACACAGTCATGATTGACGTTGTCACACTTCGGGAAAGAAAAAGCACTGCGAAATGCGAGCCGCTTATGTTGTTTTCTGCCATTTCGAACAAGACACCGCTTGCAGATAAAGAGCGCGGGTAAATTGTAAAGATTTATTACCTAAATGGACAAAATGCTGCAGAGACATTGCCTGTGTTTACTGCAGAAACCATGGATTACTGAGAAGCCCGTGCACTGTCGAAGCTCTACGAGACTTAATTCATAAATATGAAGAAACTGGTTTGATATGAGAAAGACCTTAGTATGGACGACCTTCCCTTTATGTGGAAGCTGTTTCAGAAGTTCATCAGACGATAAGCACTGTTCGTCTCGCAAGTGCACGTGGTGTTTCACGTATTCTGAATCTGCCGAATTCAAGTGTCTGCAAAATTCTGCGCTTTGTTCAAAATATGTTTCCGTTTCGATTCCAGCGTGTTTAGATGCTGGAAGCGGGTGACTATCAACTACGACTTTATATTGTGAATCAATTCCTTATCTGTTATGATGAAGATAGCAGCTGTGGCCTTTACACATTCTGTGGATAGACGAGGAGCATTTTTCATTAACTAGTAACGGGAATTCGAAAAATTGTGTGCCATGGGCTGAGAATAATCCACATGATGTGCTTGCACGTCCATTACACGAGGGAAAAAAGACTGTGAGGTGGTATAACGAGTACGTTCATCCTCGGCCCTTACTGTTTTGAAGAGGTTACTGCCGATGATCTGCAAACGTGTACTGTGACGAGTGCTCTCTATACATATTAACTCGTTACGCGATTTTTGCATTTGAATGGGAAAATGCTCTAGCTGAAGTTGCGTAGATGCAAGAGGGAGTTTTTCTCCATGTAGGGTCTTCAAACATGTTTTAAGCCAACAGTTTAGGGACAGAGTTTTCTTTCGTCATTTCCCATCTACATGGCCGCCAGGGTCTCCTTATCTGACTCTAATGGATTTCTGGCTGTGAGGGTATCTGAAATAGAGATGTAAAATTCCCGAGGGTTTTAAACACAGGAATTAGGGATTAAACCAGGAATTTTTTTTTGGAAATAGCAGGGATTTAAATGAAACCCTTCAACTTTCGTTTAATGTATTGTCTTACATCAATGAAGGAAAGCAAAATAATTAACGAAAATATGTAAAAAAAGAAATGTCTGTGTTTTCTAGTAAAGTTTATTAGTTTCTCTCGTACTGAGAAAAACAAAAATGCTTGTTAAATGATAAAAATAATGGACTAATATATCAAGATATATTATTCAGGACTGTCAGAATAAATATGGACATTTTCATGCTTCTATCGTTATAATTCTTAAATTTATACAAAGATAAAAAATATTATTTTCTCAACGTTAATTTTTGAAGTTATTATAAATTGGTCATCAACAAAAAATCATTTTCTTTTCCTGGAAATTTCCTATTACCGCAATTAGTAGTAGAAATAATAAAATAAGGATACTTTTATATTTACTTTAAGAAATATCTTATAACAAAATAACTTCCAAAAACTTTTAAATTAGTAAAAAACTTTCAAAACTCTCGGGAATTTTTAAAATTCCCAAGGGAGTACATCGGGTTTATTTCCGGAAATAAATCCGGAATTTTCCCTGCTTTACAACACTAATCTGAAATCCAAAGTGTATTAGTTTCGGCCGCAAACTACATCTGATTTGAAAAAGGCCATCAGAGCTGCGATTTTAAGAGATTTCTATTGTCATGGTACGTGCTGCAGTGGTATCCGCTATCTGCCGCATGCAAAGTTTCATCGTGTGTGAAGAAATTCATGCAGAAAAGCTGAGAAACACATTAAAATGCTTTATTTTACGCTTCTTTTCTGTCTTTATTGGTTATTCTCAGTATTAGCCTATCCACCGCCGGTGAATTTCATTCTACAGTTACCGTTCGAAAGCTATTTAGGGTTTTTCGCAGTGGAGATCACATTCCAACACAAAAGTACTTGGTGTTGCCATTTGATATTTTCGAAATTTTCTCTTATCACTGTAATTCTAACTGTTAGAGTGACATTGTTGTTTTCCATATCATTCTTAAATGTATACCTGAAAATACCTTATGACAAAAATTCATTTACTTTCTGTGAATGGTATAATAGTTAAGGGCCCATATGTGTCGGAATAAATTTTTTTATAATCATTCTTTATATTAACTATATATAGAATAAGTAACTACTAGACATATGATATATATATACTGGGTGACCATAATTAAACTGATTATACTCACAGTGTTCTGTAGTGCGATCTATTTGGGAGAATGACGCCGCATTTTGGAAGAAGATTAAACAAGACGGGGGACAAAAAATTCCGCAAAAAAAAGTTCCAAAGGTTTCCACTAGGTGAATATTTAGCGCTGTGTAATAGAAAATAGAGTGTTATTAAATGCAAATCAATACGGAAATTATTTTTTATTTTGCATTCAAATGAGGTTCCATGCGGCTGCCATTGTTGTGGACTGCATATTGCATTCTGTGCACAGTATGCACAACAGCAGAAAGTAACATGTCTGCAGGAATCTCCCGTACAGTCCGTGATATGTTATCCTTCAATGTAGCCAGGTCCTGTACCACTCCTTGATAGACCTAGGATTTAATGTAACCCCATAGCCAGAAGTCACATAAGATCCTGCGAACGAGGTGGCCATGCATTTGGAAAGTAGTGGCTAATGATTCTATCTGTTGTGAATTTCTGTCCTAGCATCTGTGCACCCGTGCAGCAACGTGTGGAGGGGCTTCATCTTGCATAAAAATGATTTCCCCAGGCATTGTCTTTGTTGAAGTGCCGGAATGACAAATCTGTTCAACATGTGGCGGTATTTCTCTCCGGTAACAGAACAGGCTTCCGGTCCTGTCGGGGTAATGTTCTCATAGAAGAATGGACGTACGATAAATTCCGTTGGGAACCCACACCAAACAGTTACCTTTGGTGAATGTAAGGGAACTGCTGTGATTGCATGTGGTGATTTGTCATCCCAAATTCGGCAGTTCTGAGTATTCACAGTTCCATTCACGTAAAAGTGGGCCTCGTCTCTCCATAAGATTTTCCATGGCCAAGCATCATCCACCTGCATTCTGGCAAGAAAGGTGAGAGCAAAAGTCAATCGCTTATCATGGTCGAGATACAGTAACTCCTGTACACATGGCTGGCTGATCTTGTACGGATAAAAATTGATAATCTTTCGTAAGATTTTCCATACCGTAGTCTAAGTCATATCCATATTCCGAGCTACTCCACGAGCGCTAGAGGTGGCAGCAATATTCTCTGGTCCTCTTTCGACAATCGCCGTGGCAACTGTTTCGATTGTATTCTGTGGTACAGTTTTTGTCCTCTGCCTGACTGAACCTTCAGAGAGCCTGTTTTCTCAAACGTCACAATCATTGCTTTTAGCTAATTAACTGGCATAGGACAGTTACCTTTAAGCATTTTTTTGTGCGTTCTTAAAGCATGAAGAGCGGCTGACGCACTGCACTGGTTGAGGTAAAAGAATTTGATCAGTAACGCACGCTGGACTAAAGAAGGAGACATTGCACATAAACTTTCAATCCGATTGATTCGAAGCGTAACACAATACCTTTTAAAACTGAAGCAGCAGGCACTGTGCCAATGGATGTAACGTGAAATTTGAATAAAGAACTTCTTCTGCTCAGCGTATGTGATATTGCACATCATGAGGCTTTATCGATGTTTATGTAGATTTTAAGCTTTTTTAAAAGTGTTGCCATATTGCACTTGAACTACATCAGAAAATGTGCATAATAAAAGGTAATGTTATTCCGCATTAATTTGCATTTGTTTACACTCTATTTTCTATTACACAGCACCAAATATTCCCCTAGCGGGGACTTTTCGAACTAATTTGTATTTTTTGCGGTATCTTTCGTCCTCCGTCTTGTTTAATCTTCCTACAAAATGTGGCGTCATTCTCGCAAATAGATCGCGCTACAGAACACTGTGAGCACTGTCAGTTTAATTATGGCCACGTGGTATATACATATATATGTATAGATATTAATTAGCAGATGCAGCTTTTTGTCTTTTCTAAAAAATTGAAAACAAATAACTTTTAAAATATGTATATATAAAAATGTACATTTGTTAATAAGAAATGTCTCGTGCTTTTGGAATAAATTTCTCCCATCTTCTAGTGACGATTGAATTATGTCATCTAAGGGAATGTTTATTCGATGTGGTGGACCTTTACTCACCTAGTATATATTGAACTATTTAATTATATAAGGATATCACGCCGTTTGTTTTATCAAATTGTATAACGGCAAAATACACCCCAGCAATGCAAAAAAATCAATTTCTTTGCGAAAATGGTGAAATTTCAAATTTTATTATGGATAATGAGAGGTAAAACCTGCATACAATCATTATTGTCTTAGAAGTAAAATTATATGAATATCTGAATATCTTTCGAAAGTATGAAAACAAAATAATTTTCTCTTTTTCATACCTATCATAAGCCCCTTCCCCTCCCCTATGTTATAACAATTTTGAACTCTTATTAAATATGTTACCGCTGTAAAGAGCGCCTGTTGGAGAAAGGTCAAGTGGGGACCGGAAGGCGTGGAGAGGAAAAATCAGGGGTCCAGACCAGTCGGTGAATGAACGTCGTGGAGGAGAGGTGTAGCACTCGTTGCTGAGACACTTTAAATTTTGAATTTTCATCTACATGATTATATATATTTGTATATGAGTGTATTGTTTTGTGTGTGTCTTTAAATGTAATAAATAATTAGTGCAAATATCTCTTTTAATTTAGCTACACCACACCGCATGTGACATGAAATGTATATCGTTAATATTTGATTAAAAAATGTCATTAAATTCGGATGCTCATCCTTATACTATATTGTAAATTCCTTATAATATATATATATATATATATATATATATATATATATATATATATATATATATATATATATATATATATATATAATTTTTCTAATCACTTTTTATTCATGGTTAAAAATGGGAAAATATTTCGATGAATCCATAAAAAGTAATTCGCTACATAACATTCTTGTGAAGTATAAGTGCCATGATGAGTACAGGTTTCACAGGTTAGTTAACCATGTTTAGTAAATAAACTAGATTAATAACAGTTAAAAATATTTTGGATTATCTTCAACGCTTCAAGCGAACTAACATTTACTCTGAATAAATGTTAGAGCTTAATCACATTCTAAGTAAGTAAATTTAATCCTAGTTATAAAATATATAAATAAAGTTAGAAGATTTTAGGATTTTTAACAGAAGAAAATTGGATTGAATTATCTTAAAAAAAATGCTATATGAAAATTCACAAATAAAATAAAATGCTTTAAAATGTCACGTGATGACCTGTAAGCTAGATTGTAAAAAATGTTGAATATATCCTAAGTATAAACTTTGTGACCATAATAATTAATATGAATACTGCTAAAATTTTTTTTAAATACTGCTAAAAAAAGGCAATATCCGCAAAGAAGAAGAAAAAAAAAAAAAAAAAAAAAAAAAAAACCCAAACTAAAAAGGATGCATTATCTGTGACAAAGCAATTGCTCGTAATAGCTGCGAAATGTCAATGTTCCATTTGTTAAACAATGAACATTATAAGATATATCTAACAAGCAACACATATTGAAAGATAAACCTTTCTATTATAATAGTATATAGAGTTTTCTGTATACTAAGGTTGTAATAAAGGCGTATTTACTAAAAGACTTTTAACCATTGACTTTGAGGCTAAGTATGTCATATAATTGATACTAAATTTTATCTTTAATTTCTGCTATAATATACTTTCTACTATAAATGAAGTTACTTCTGAATCATAAAATAAATTGAAACTATAAGGAAATAATTCGATACTTAAAAAGTAAAAAAGCAAAAACTAAGAATATATTGCCAGTTAAAAACAGGGAATACTCTGAGTTTTTACTTTTTTAGTTTTAGTCTGATTTTTCTCATTATTTGAATAAATATGATCTTTTAATAAAATTTTCTATTTATTTAAATAATCCTAATTTTTATGCTAAATAAATAAAGAGAAAAACTATTTTTTAAATACTGCTGGTTATGTTTATTTTTGTAGTTGCAAGATTTTAAGGAGTCAAGAACTACTCGCAGAGTTAAAATTCCTATTAACTTCTTTCTTTTTATTGTAATTTCTGTAAAAATTATAATTTAAAATTTTATTCATTATATAATTCCTAAACTCCCATTGTAAAGAATAATTAAAAAAATAAATTGATAAAATCGTTGTATATTAATTTATGAAAAGTTAAATGTGAAGGGAATTATTGATTAATTTAATTCTTATTTGTTTTCTGAAAATGAATCGAAATAAAATTTTGTTGACTTGAAGATTTTATGAGAGTGAGAATAAAATTTGCTAATTTAAAAAGATTCAGGTTTTATTTAGAGTATTGTACACTAGATGGTAGCACCATATAATCATTAACTTATTTTGTTGTGAAAGAAATTTTGTGTGTGTGTGAGAAGAGATGAAATTTTGTTAAAATTTTTTTAACTCTAAATTGAAAAATATATGTATCTGTGACGTTTTTCTGTAGATTTTTATTTTGTTATTGTTTAAATATATTTTTTTAAATGTTTTATTCATATCTCTATTTCAACAAAGAATGATGTATCGATTCAAATGCATTAGAATTTTTTAAATACTTTTGTTAGGTTTCAAATTTACTTTTGATAGAGTTTTAGTTGTAATTAATGTATTGCAATTGTTTTTATCACTCTATTCAGAACACTCTTTTATCACTTTTCTATACAGAATTTTTCCTCAGTTTCTCTATAATTAAAGTTTTCTTTACACTAAGAAATTTAATTTTCTTTCTTTTCCTTTGATTACGTTCATAATACATATTACTTTATAACAAAATCCAGACATAAATCTTCATCATTTTAATCTGAGAAAATCATTTTTGTTAAAAATCTTGTAGCATTCAAATTCCATTTGCGATGAAAATTGAATGTCATAAATGCTACGTTCTTTTTAACGTGTCTCTTTATATTTGTGCACTTGAGCTTATTTATTTCATTTCATGTAATATATGTGTTAATGAATTTCTTTAAATAATTTCACATGAATTTATTTCTCTTATGTGACTATAGTATAATCTATTCATCCACATTTTTTGATAATCAACGTCTATCTCATTCTTTTACTTTTTGTGAGTTTCTTATTATTATTGAGGAGGAGGGAATAGTGAATTTACAGTATAATTGTCTCTTAACTTTTTTCCATATTTTGTTTTGCTTCACCGAATTGAATGGTTGGTAGTTTAATCAAAGGAGTAAGCAATTATTATTATTATTATTTTTTAATAAATTTAATTTGATTTAGATTTTGTTATTATTCTATCCTTTTGGCTTCGATCGGACTGTTCGTAATCAGAAACAATGGTCAGGAGACGAAGACAACATTTGAGTTTTTATTTTCTTTTAAATGCCACTCATTAATAAGAAAGAGACATTGAACTATAACCACAACTTCTAAATATACCTAGGTGATTAATTAATATCTTTCTCTAGCAAAGAATGAGCTGTATCAAGCTCTGAGCTGTATTTAGCAAAGAATGAGCTGTATTTAGCAAAGTATTTAAATAAGTTATTCATATAATAAATTCAGGCAGATAAATTGTACAATTTTTATTCGAGGAATTGAACATTTTCTTTGTAAAAAAAGGAATTTTCATTATTTGAACATTTATTTCTATTAGTTGCATACTGAACATTTCATGACTTTTAATGAACAATGTTTGATTTTGTCAGCCGTAGAGCATTGAGTTGTGTATTTAAATATGTTAGGTTAACAATATTTAAAGTTAATGCTGTTTACTTTTCTTTTACTCTAAAAATAAAGAATTTATATTACAGAATTGTGTATAGTAATTAGAAGGTTCGATATAGTTTTGATATTATATCATACCAGGATTTTAATTTGATGAATAATTATATTTCAATCATCATTTTTTGATTGATATTTTTTTTAATTAATCGTTTCTTTTTCACACCACGATGAAATTCCTCTCTATCTGAAGGTAATAAGTTCAATTCCTCAACAAGTCAAAGTTGTTATATTGACAAGGCCTATGTACGTTTAACTTTTATAAGATTTTATGTCCTTTTCTTACGAGTTGTACAGAAACAGAGATGAAACCGTGAAGCATGAAGGTAATCTCCTCAGTTGTGTCTGTGGTTTAAAATCACAGGGCGATTGACAGTGTTTAATGACTACAGATTGTTGAAATTGAAAGACCATCTGACTGAGTCCAAGCTCCCTCAATGTGATAGAGAAATATGCTGATTCCAATGTTGTTCTCGATAATGAATCGACGAGGTTGTTGGCTCTGCTTAATGGCTTTGATCTACAGAAATATGCTGACGGAAAAGCATCGCTATAAGCTACTTACTTATGGAATATTACCCACTCCTTTTTGCTTAAAGTCATGCCGATCCCAAAATATTGTACACTACAGGTTCTTGATTGCAATCTATTGCCCCATCTATTAGTGTTATTTTGTTTTATTTATTAAGCAGAATAATTTTTTCATAATGGAACATTAAACTCATAGAAATATACATAATGAAAAGCAAAAGTTATAAAAATATGCAATATTAAATTAATCAAATATGAAATGAAACTATAAAGTAATTCACACAACATACAAATGATTTTATTAGTTTTATTTGCACTCTTATTTACAAATTCTAGTTTTTACCAATAAAGTTTGGAATTCGAAAAGTTAAACTTTTTTAAGTCAGTAGAATTAGTTTTCTTTTCTCGCTCGAATATATTTTACACAAAAAATTAGGAAAAAAACCTACTCATATATTTTGTTTTCTTCAAAAAGTTAAACTTTTCGAATCCAAAAATATTTCATTTGTACATATATAGAAGCAAACAAGCTTTTGCCATCAACAATTGAGCAGAATTCCATAATAATAATATATGAAAAAGCAATTAATTGAATATTATAAAGATTGCCAGTTCACAATATAATTTATTAAATAAAATTTTAATTGACAAGTTTCTCTAATAATATTAGTTTATTTTAATAATAATTGTACTACCTTGAAATAATTATTTAACTTTTATTTTTTCGCTTTTATATACACATTTTTAAAATATAATTTGTTTCAATCAAAAATTGATTTGAAGATTTTGCCATATTTAAAATATTTTTGTTGAACTAAAAATTCTTAGTATTATTTAAAATATAAATATTTTAAATATTAAAATACTATTTAAATTATTTTTATTGAAATGAGGACTATTATATGTTTGATGATTATAATATCCTACTATTAAAAATATTTTTGCCCACAAGAGGAGTATTCCTTATTTATAAAAACTACTGGATAACCTAAAATCAAGGCATTAACAACTCATATATTTTTATAGGAAATCTTTATTTTATATTAATTATTTCTGTATAAATCATGCAATTATTTTTATATAAATCGTGAAAACAAATGTATTTCAAAAAGGAAAAAATGGAATTTAAATTTATAATAATGCTTGAAAAATTATAATTTTTTGAAAAGCAAGATTCGAATATGCATTTTTGAAGCATATTTAGTTTTCAAGAAATTCAATTTCAAGATAATGTTAGTAACTCCTTCTATTTAATAACCGAAATACTTAGTTGATTTATTGTGTCTATTTGGGAGTAATCTTCTTAAACTCTCACATGATATAAACTAGAGAAGCTTTGGAGACAAGAATCTGAAAGATATGAAATGTCTTTTTTTTGTATTTATTTTAGAATCTAAAAGCTTTTCAAATGAATGCATTTGGATGTCATCGTGGATACATGCAATTAAACATAATAATGCTTCTCCAAAAATAAAAATATTTTGTTCAAAATACTAATGTTAATTTTAAGTAAATCTTAAGTTTCATCGTAAAAAGTATTAGTAATATTGCTTTAGTATGAAGTTTTTTTTAAAATAAACTTTAAGAAAGCGAATTGGATGCACATTAAAATAATGAAGAAAATTGTGTGTTTTAATTTTCAGGTGGAATTTTATATTGTGCTGACACTATAAGTTAATGAATAAAATTATTATCAAATAAAAATTAAAAAAAAGAAAAAAAGAAAGAAAAGTGAAATACTTTTTTTAAGTTTGAGGTATTGGAACTTTTAGATACTCTGGTTTAAATCAGTAACTTTTGTAATAACTTGTCTTACACACAGCATATGAAATTCTATATACTATTCGCATATTTCATAAATATATAAGTAGTTCGAATAGACATTGTGAAAGTTTTTGTCTTAAATTTATATTATATTTGATAGTTTACTCAAATTTCAATGATAAAATTACACATTTAAGATTTTTATAATAATGTTTGATATTTTGTTTGATGCTTGAGATAATTTTTTTATAGTATTGCTTGATATAAGAAAAATATTTTGGAGTAAAGTATATATGAATTGCTTTTTTAAAAGGTAATACGAGGGTTATTCTGAAATTTTTGAGATACATGCAGACGAGAATTTATAAAATAAAAATAACGGTTTAATTTTAAAATAAAAAGTATTTTAACACAAAAGACGATTCTTTACTGACTTACTTCAACTTGTTCAGCGTAGAATAAATTTTAAACAGAAGAGAAAATGGAGTTGACATGAGAACATTTTCGCGCTATGATTTTCTTCCATTTTAAAGCAGTATTAAGTCAAGAAGAATGCGTTCTACGGTTGCAATTAGCATTTGGTGATGAATCTTTAGCTCGTTCTACTGCATTAAGATGGTTTTAAGAATTTAGAAGAGGTTGCAATATTCTTCAGGATGAAGAACACACAGGAAGGCCGCCGTCGGCAGTAATCCCGGATAATGTGTCTGCCATACGAAAAATGTTAATGGATGATAATCACTGTACATATCAAATGATACAGAAGGAAATTAACATTGGATCCGCAGCCATACACAAAATTATTCATAAAGAATTACATGTGAAAAAAGTAGTTTGCCGTTGGGTTCCCCATAATCTAACTGAGCACCAAAAAGAGGAGCGTGTCAGAATTAGTAAAGAAACTCTTAAATTACTAAATGATGGTGGCCACCGCAGCATCATTTCTAAAATTGTAACAGGTGATGAGACGTACATACCGTTTTTTGACGTTCCACACGTCAAGAAAGCAAAGTATGGGTCTTTGAAGATGATCCCACGCCGACATTGGTGATAAAACAACGCGCACTGAAAACGTTATGTATGCCGTTTTCTTCAGAAGTACGGGATTGGTCAAAGCCATCAAGTTGGAAGGACAGAAGACAGTAACAGCAAAATGGAATACCACTAAATGTCTTCCAGAAATTCTACAAGAACTGAATGTTAGGGGACTAACGCTTCAAAATGACAATGCATCTTCACATATAGCCGGATTAACAGTTGAGTTTCTTAAACAAAAACAAGTTAAAGTGATCGAACATCCACCGTATTCACCTGATCTAGCTATGTGCGACTTTTGGTTATTGTTTAATCTAAAAAAGAATTTACGTGGACGTCATTTATTCATTAGAAGAAGAGATTGATGTGGCTATAAATGCATTTTTTCATCTTTTCCAAGAAATGAATGGCTTGAGGCATTTAATCTGCGGAAAATTCGTCTACTAAAGTGCATTGATGCTGGAGGAGACTACTTTGAACACACCTAAAATTTTGTATGCATAACTTTAAAAACCTAGTTGTATCTCAAAAATTTCAGAGTGCCCGTCGTATAATAATTCTTTTAAAATAATACTACCCTTGTATGCAAAAACCATAATCTCAAGATTTATTATTAAGAGAATAGAAAAAAAATGTTTTTTCGCTAAAAGTAAAATTTGAATCTACATTCTGAGCGAAAATTTTTAATTGTTAACTTTGAATATTGCCAAAATTTATGCGATTTATTAGTTTGTCGCGACATCTGTTGATCATTTGAAATACGAATAAAAAATATCTGCATTTCCTAAATTAAAAAAAAAATCTTTTGCCTTATTAAAGCTATGGTAAGTAACGAATTCACAAATTACGTAGTATTTCTCATATACAAGGAAGACATAATAAATTTGTAGATTTCTAACTGAATGATGCCATTCTGTTACGATTTCACTCTACCGTTGCGTGTGTGTGACATTTTGCAGAAATATTAAACGCATCAAATGTAAAATTTTTTTTATTTTTTTTTGAAAAAATGTAGTTTTCTCTTTTTGTGTGTTAAAATTAAAGTATTTGATTGATTGAGTACCGTTATAGTACAAAACGAAGAAATCTCGGACAAGTATTTTTGGTTAATATTAATGAAATATTACTTATATATGGAGATAATTCTATTATTATATAAAATTAGAATACGTAAAAAAATAACAAAATCAATTAGCAAAGTATTAAATTCGGTCGACCTGAAAAAAAAAATGGCGTCAAATAAAAATATTTTTCGTCCACAATTGAAAACTACATACGAAATACCCGTTTGTTACTTTGATAAGCCATTTTATATTTTTAAACAAGAGTTCAGTTCCAATAAACAAGTGTCCCTTCGAAAAGAAATTTAGTTTGAGGGTTCCAATACTGTTACTGTGACTGCATTCAGTTTTTTTTTGATTCATAGCTGATACATAGAATTAATAACTATCGAATGAAATATAATGTTATTCTTTTAAGTTTTTCATTGAAATAATTCTTAGTTTTCGTTAAAATAAAAAATTTAAAATAGCATTATGTTAAGCTATTTTTTAAATAAACTGTACTATATATATATATATATAACTATATATATATATATAAAACTATATATATATATATAGATAACTATATATATATATATAACTATATATATATAAAACTATATATATATAAATTTTTAAATTGTATTGTTCTGTGCTTTCTGTTTTAATTTTCATTAAACAGGAGCGGCTGAAGGATTTGAAACAATTTGGCGGTATTTGTGCCAAAATTCCCTGGTCAACATAATTTTACTGAAGTACCAATTAATATATACACTTTATTCTCTCAAGAATAAATATAAAATTATACATTCGAACCCATGGTTCCTCTTTTTGCTCTGTTTGCAAGTATTAAAAGTCTGTTTCTGTGAACAAGCATCTCCTGCAGATGCGATTGAATGAAAGATTAAATGAAACAAAAATATGTGGTAGTTGCTGAAGCTGTTATTAATGAACACATTTACTAGATATCTCTCGCATCCTGATACTTTTAATAAAGGTTATTTTTAATATCCTTCCTATAATATAGATTAAAAGTATGAATAGACTTTATGGAAATTATGAAAGACATTCTGAAATCAGAAAATGTTATATTTTTAGGATGAATTGCGCAAATCTATGTTTGCAGATACCTTTAAATTACAAAAATCTGAGGTTAATATAGTTAAATTTACGTACGTTTTCTAAAGAATATGAAATATATGTTTACAAATAGTACAATTCTCGAAATACAATATAGTTTCGATTGCTGAGACGAAAGAAATATATTCTCGTACATAAAAAAGAAGCAAAAAAAATTTAAGAGCTTTCTAGTTCAATTGAAACTTTTTAAGTTATTGTGAAAAACTAGATGATATTAAACATATATATTGAATTGTTCTCAGTTAATTATAAATTTAATTTCACGGAGGTTCCAAAATATAAACAAAATGTAATATTTTGGATAAATATTCCATGTGATTTACTGTGAATTTAATATTCTATGTGTTTTACTGTGAATCTTCGGTTAGTGTGGATTTTATAGAGCTAGTTTTGCAACAGCAAAAATCTTTGAAAATTTATGGTTAAATATGCCTTCAAAAAATAAATCCATCGTTTGTGGACATAATATTGTAATCCTCCCAACAACAATGACAGTATACTTTTAAAGTGTAAATTTCTTATTCTCATCATCTAATATTTTTCTTTTATCAGTCAATCACTCATAAACATATTTACAGACTATTTATAACAGCCATATGTAATAAAAGTACTACAGGAAGTACTTATCTGCTCTAAGCGCATAAGAAGCACTGAATGAAGACAATAGGTAGATGATGATTCTTAGTAGTGATCATCACAACAGATGTTAGCTCTCCTAACCAAACTAAGAGCTGGATGGTTGCCATTTTAGCTTTGAGTTTAATATTTCGTGGATTCGATTCCCTTATTGGGTGTAGATGATTGAAGTGACCTTGAATCCACTGTAAACTGTAAGTGTCGACTTGATTGGCCTTAGTGTGGAAAAAAAAAATAACCGTTGAACAAAAAATTAAAACCAGATTAAAGTCAGTTCCCCAATTAATACCAAATTTAGGGATTAAAAGCTGTAAGTTTACTGTGGATAGATTGCATCAACTATTTTCCTACTGGGTAACTCATGACTTAAAGATGTAGAAATCTGATTGATGATGATGTTGACCACGTTTTTGTTATTTTAGTATGTTTATCGTTCGATGAAGATTCTTTGCACATTTGATTTTATTGGTAGCAACGACTCACAGAAGGTCCGGAAACATTACATCCATTCCCGAATCTGAAATCGAAGTTAAGAAGATGTGAACTGAAGTTCAGAGTAGCTTTCGGCACGGTTTTGATTGGTCTTCTTTCACCCAATTATAGAATAGTTCAGATCCATGAAATATTCAAAAGGCCAATAATCTGGCCTAATGTAGAAAAGGCAGAGTTTGTTCAGACGTTGATATTTTTTCTTGGTACATAACTGCGAAAAGGATCGTTGTTGTTAGCGATTTTGGTCCACTAATACAAACAGTCCGAACAAATCGAAATAAAAAATTTGTAGTAAATCAATGAAAGATCGATTTCCTTAAAAAAAAAAAAAAAAAAAAAAAAAAAAGCTACCTGGAAATAATTACATAAACTAACTGCTTGTGGTTGTTTTCCATATATTTTGTCATTAGAATTTTCTATCTCTGCCAAATTAATATCGTTTGTTCGTTTGTTCTACTTACTCAGATCATAAAGAAAACTATTATCCCGTTATAGTTTGCAATACAGCATTAAGATTTTCTATCAACCCCATGAATTTTTATTAAAGGACTTAATTAAGTAATTCATGGTAAGATGTTTAACATCTATCCATGAGAATTATGATGTTATTAACTTCAATTGACTACATGATGCTAAGTTTAATACTTATATTTTTCTTTCTCATAACTTACAATCACAAAACTTTCAAGTGTAATTTGTGTTCTGGCATTTTATATTTTTGGTGAACTTTTAAAGGAGTTTATATATCTTCCATTCAAGTTATTTGGATATACTTTTTTTTATAAAAATAAAGTGAAGGGGAGGGGGGGGGTCAAGACAACAAATTATAAGAGAGAAAATATCTTTTTCCCCAAGCTCTATTTTTTTCCTAATTTTACTGAACAATTGCTAAAAAAATTTTGTTTTTCAATTAGTGAGAATAATATTTTTTAATTAAAAAATCGTTATTTTATTTCTGAAAAGTAGATTATTATTATTATTATTTTTTAAAAAAGCCAGTTTATTTTATGATTATAGAAAGTATGATAAAAATGCATTCTAAATTAATAAAAAATACTTTGAACTGAAAGATCTATACACCACACTTTGATGAAATAAATTAAAAATCTATACAGCTAAATCTAAAATGACTAAATATCTTATAAACATAGGGGAAAATTTTAAAAATGAATTAAAACTTGTTGAAATTTTACAACATCTTATTAATTTTTATCGCTAAATCTTAAATTACCAATGAGTCACTGTAGTAACCAAAAATATAACTGTATTATTTTAACTACATTTCAACTGTTCAATAGCACACATATATAATCCATCAAAAAACATGGTAATTTGATGTAAGAATGGTTACAAATTTTACCGCTAGGATTCCATCCGTTACTCAATGACTTAAAATATGAGCATTATGCATATTTTAAGCATAAATACTTCTTTAAGTTTTATTTAGATGTTATGTTTCAATTCAGTTGTTTTCCTTGTAAGCTACAAGTTCCTGAGCATCAAACTCAAAAGCTGTTTTTATTATAACCTAATATTTTTACTTGTGTAGAATTAAAGAGAAAATTGGTTTCAAAATTGAAAATTTGAGTGTTTTTTTATTGTTTCTTCAGATTTTATTTTTTACTTGGGGAAATATATGAATTCTTTTCTATTTTTACTTAGCAAAGAAACAATTTTTATTAACAGGTAAACAAGTTAAACAAATAATTTTTAAAGTAATAATGTTTGTTTAATTTTAATAATTAACCGAAAGTGCTAGAATACTGCGTAAAGTATATATATGTATGTTCCAAATTTCCAAAACAATGTTTTAAGGCATTAAGTACATTTATATTTCAAATGATTTTCTCAAATATGATTTTTTAAAATTTAATTGAAGAAATATTTAAATTTATACCTTGTGTTATGCAGTATTAAAATAAAATATAATAATCATTAATAAATTTATGTAACAAAATACATAAATTTTCATTTAAAATGTTACTATTACCTTAAATCTAAAATTATTGAATGAATCAGTCTACTTTTTCTATTCACAGAAACAGTTTTTAACTTTACGGATGCAGAGCAAAAACAAATGATTTTAAAATTTGTATTTGTTGCTAACCCAAAATTAATTGTCGAATGAAATTCTTCCGTATTATCAATATTAATATCTCAGTTTGTTTTCGTTTTTTATTATTCATTTATATTACTTTTTTGGATAAATAGTGATATATAGTGAATACTTATTTAATTACTGTATAAATTAAAAATAAAAGATCATTAAATTAAAATTCAACTAAAAGTGAAGTCTAAAAACTTATTCTAATTACTATTGAAATTTATAAATTTCCCATTATCAGCTTCTATTATTAAAAATGTTTTGATTGTATCACTGAAGAAGTTTTCCTATACGATAGATGCTAAAAAATTGAATTGAATTATTAAATTATAGCAATCAATTATTCTCTTACAATTTAAAACAATATTTACTAAAAACTGAATGCAAAGCAATATGTGATTATGAATAATACCTTGACTAAGAAATACGTTAAATTTCCCTTTTCGAAATGTAATATCTAAAACTTTGGGCTCAAAATTCCTTTATTACCGAATTTTGTTTCAAAGTTCTAATATTGTAATTTTATCTGTTAAATTAATTTTTTTATAAAAGAAAATTCGATATTTCAAATAACAAATTTAAATGAACGAGACATAGGTTGGAGATCAGTTTTTCGTATTGCAATGCTTAAAACGAAATCTTAACGTCAATTTTATATATCTATAAATTGTGAAGTATTTTAAAGTATGTACTATAATAAAATATGTGCAATAAAGGGAATATTAGTTCTTATTGTTTAAAACAGTAATTAAATATAATAAACAAAAATAATTAATTTAAAAAAAATTAAAAAATTAAAATGTAGTTTGCAATAATTTTCTTTATACTGTGAAACTTCGATCGTTTCCTTGTAGACTATGATCGATTTCAAGTGTTCCACAGTTTAGCTGATGAAAATGTTGATAGCAATTGATTTTTCCTGCCATTAAGTCAAATAAATTTCAAAGCAAAATAAAAATAATGATGTCATTTGAATTCTTAAATCGTAGTCACAATGTCAGCGAATTCTATCAGTATCCGAAGTTGGAGCGAAATTCATAAATATCTTCTTAATGGGATTCGAAATCCTCATTATTTTGGTTTCGGAACACTTTTTCACGTTTTCCTTTCGAAACATAGTTCATCATAAAGCGCCAACTACGTTATCAGGCACAATGGGTTGTTAGGGCCTCAACATCTGGCCTAGTGGCAGAACAAGCAGAGTAACACAACCACGGACACCAGCCTCGTTGTCCAAGCGATTCCTTGAGCAGAGTTTTCGAGCACCGGTGGTCGATCTGAAAACAATAGAACAAATTTGAGCTGATTGGCAGAATCATTCATGTATATAAATTTTAAAAGCAATAAATAAATCGGTAGTTTGCTGATCCGTGATTAGAAGCTAATTCATAAATTGTACTCTAATGAATTAAATTGAAGCTCACAGATTAATTTTTTGATGATTTGGAATATAACTGAGCGCCTCCGTTTCCTTGTGTTCTGTTTAAATCATTTTGCATCTGATTCAATGAGCCTACAGTTTAAATCTTTTATGCTACAAGCTTAAATCTCTTATAATTTAGTTTAAATTTTACTACAAAAAATCCCGCTTATTTATGAACTAAAAAGAGAAAATATTAAATTAATACGATGAAATCAGAAAAGTATATATAAGATATATCTTTGTAAACGGCAGACTTAAACAAACAAAAACTTAAAGAAAATCTACAGCTTCATAATAAAATTTTTTTAAAAACTTTTTTAAGTTAATCAAATTAGAAATCGAAAAGATTATGTTTAAATTAATACGGTGAGAGAAACAGAAGCAGAAGTTTACATTAAATATTTTACATACCAGAAAAAAAAAAAAAAAAACAAAAAAAACAAAGAATTTAAAATATCATTTGCCAACATTCCAGTATATTTTTGAGCTGTGACGCCTTGAAAAACATGAAATCGCACTCGCTGAACAAAACAAAAACAATACATTTACAAAAATTGAAAAAAATATATTTTTTTGTAAAAACTACAATATGGGAGTGTAAAAATAGGGTGTTGATCGGTTACCGAAAATATTTTTTCCAGGAGTAGCGCATAGATGATGAATTTAAAAGAAGGAAAAGAATCACATTTCTTAAGAACAGAAGATATCCGGAGAAGAATGTATTACGTCGCTTAAATTAATTACATAGCAGTATAAGCAATTTTACGGAAAGTTTATATATATATTAGTTATATTCTGAAATGTTACAACAGCTGAGATCAAAATTTCGAAGAAAACTGTTTTACTTTAATTTAGTAAAAATCCTGATCTTAGTTTCACAGATAAATAAAGTAAAATTTATTTACGACATTTTAAAGAGATTCGTCTGATTCTAACCTAATCTAGATTTATTTGACATTTCTTATTGTAGAAATGTTTATTCAAATAATATGTGATAGATAAAGGCTTAATCATTGCGGAAATAAAAACATTTAAGAAAATTTTAAATTTATAGATACATTTATTAAAAATGCTTATTTATTGATATGATGATAAATGTGGATTAGATCAAAGCATAAGTGACAGAATTCGACTACAACTACCTAGAAAAAAGTGATCTTGTTAATAACGACAGTACTACGAATGTAATTGAATTAAACTAGGACTACTATGTCCGGAAGAGTTACTTTAAATTGATACTTATTGACAAATACAAGATTAAAGCTATACGAAAACAATCTAGTTTTATTAAATTTGCTTAGTTCGGAAACGTTTATTTCAACTCGCAATTACCAATTGTAAATAAAGTCTATCTCATATAAAAACATATTAAATTACTACTTGATATAAATGTTTCTCGATTTAGCAATCCAAAATTTAACAAAGACTGCTTAGAAAAGAAATGTCTATTTAAGGGTGGAATGTAAATAAAAATCAAACACTACAAAAATAATAGAAATTAATAAACTTCAATCTTAAAAGGTTAATTTAAAGTAACACTTATACAAATATTAATGATAAGTACTAAAATGTAGAAAATTTAAAAAATTTACATTATATTGTGCATAATGTTAAAATATAGCACACTAATTATTTTACGATTTAATTTACTTAAAAGTTTGTGTGTATGTCGAACAAATATTGCATGTCACATAAACTATTTCTTCATATTTATGCCCAAATATCGATGTCAACATTATAAATTACAATAAATTATGAGTCTAAAAACAAAATATATATATAATATATATATAGCTATTTTAAAAACCTATTTTAAACCACTTATTTCAGGAACTTTATTACATATTGGAGTAAAATATATATTGGGTTGGTCACTAATTTCCCGCAATTTTTTAAATTCCCTTCTCCCCGTTTTTAGTTTGAAAGGAACCAAATGATCAACTTGGCACTCTATGTGCAACAAATGGAACGATTCAACACGGCAATTCAATAGAAAAGACCTAATTGACAACATAAGCCGCATCACTGCACCCGCCCTCATACAAAAGTCAAACTTACGATTGGGAAGTGAAGCCACACCCACAATACTCTCCCGATTTGGTACCAAAGGATTTTCGCTTTTTTCGATATCTTTCAATACTGATGCAGAAATGAGAGCTTGATTGGATGATTTTTTCGAGTCTACGAGGGCTGCTATTTATATTTCTGGCCTAATAATGAAAAAACAAATATGTAGGATCGAAATTGATTTTATTGTTTTTCAAAATATTCTCCATGATGATCAATACACTTTTGCATGCGTTTGAACCAATTTTCAAAGCACTTTTTCCAGTCCGATTGAGGTAACTCCAAAACATGCGTTTTGAATGCATCAACCGCTTCTTCGGGGGTCGAAAATCGTTGTCCACGTAATTTATTTTTGATGTGTGGAAATAAGAAGAAGTCATTGGGTGCCAAATCAGGACTGTACGGCGGATGACCCATCAGTTCGATCTTTCGCTCCGTCAGAAATGCCTTTGTTTGAGTCGATGTGTGAGAGATCGCATTGTCATGATGAAGAATGATTCGCCTGTTCTTCTGCTTTTTTCGAATTTCTCCAAATACTTCTGGCAAACAAATGGTCGTGTACCATTCAGAATTGACCGTCCTGCGTTGCTCTAACGCCACTGTTGCCACATGACCGTTAATGCCGAAGAAACAGGCAATCATTTGTTTCGATGTGCTTCTTCCTCGAACAACTTTTGCTGGTTAACGTCTCGTCTTGGAAGACCCATACAGTTGATTGCTGTTTTGTTTCCGGCTCATATGCATAGATCCATGATTCGTCACCTGTGTAGATGTTATACACAGCCTTTGATGTACCTTGAATGTATTTTTCCAACATTTCCTTGCACCAATCGACACGAGCCTTTTTTTGAGTGTTTGTCAGATTATGCGGGTTCCAACGCGAACAAATTTTTTTTACGCTCAAATGTTCATGCAATATTTTATTGATGCTAATCATACTAATGTCCAAAGACGCCTCTATCTCACGGTATGTCACATGACGATCTTGCTTTATCAGTTCACGCACAGCATTAATCTTTTCTGGCACAACAACGGATTTTGGACGACCTGCACGGGATTCGTCCTGGATCGAACATCGACCACGATTAAATTCGTTATACCAATTTTTTACAGTGCTGTAGGATGGCGCTTTATCGCTGTATAAAGAATTAAGTTCATCGAAGCACTCTTGTCTTGACAATCCACGTCGAAAGTTATGAAAAATAATGGCACGAAAATGTTCACGATTCAATTCCATTTTTTTGACAGAGAAGAACTTTTCAATTTACTGTCAACAACACAAATAAAGCTATAATGGTAAATCGTCTGCTGAATTTATGTTTAAAATATCAAACTTTCGATTAAAATCGTCTTCGGTCGCCTAGCAACACTTACTGTTGCAAAGGCCAGAAATATAAATAGCAACCCTCGTAAAACAATTGATTTCTACCAACTTGTTGAATGTTGGGGCAATGTTGTAAATAACAAAGGAGAATACATTCTTGTTAAACTACTTGTATAAGTTTATTGAAAAATAACATTTTAGAAAACATTATTAAAAACGGCGGGAACTTAGTTGCCAACCCAATATTTTTGGGCTATTTGCTTTTTAAGAGTACCAAAACTCACGTTTTCCACAGTTTAAATGAGTATTTATAAATAAAATAAGCAGAAAAATATGAATAATAATATAAAGAGTTTACCAAGTTTCTAAATCATGTGTCGTATAAAAATACGTCTTTTAATTTGATCTAAGGTGAGACTCTTTGAATTATTGCTACTAATAATACACATTTTAATATTGTCAATCAAGAATTTGAAATATTCCATTGGTAGTTTGCATTGCCTCATGTTGCATAAATGTGAAATTAGACTAGTTTAAAAATACCATTACAAAAATTAAATTTCATTAGTTTAAATGCTTTTTTTATTTAGTAAAAATAATAAATAACTGGTATTAAGGGTGCCAGATAGATGTTTCTTCACACAAGATTTGTTTTTGTAATGGATGTTCAATAAGCGTTGATAAAAACTTAATAACATTCTTGAAAATAATTAATTTCTTAGTTTCATTTTCTGATTCAGTAGTTTCTTTCTACTGATACTTTTGATTTAAATAAACATTATTTTATTTATTAATTAAGGGCTTTCGATAATTACAGAAAAAATTATCTTTTCTTTACAATTTATCTTTTTTTCTTTTATTTACTGGCCTTCTTACATACAGGATATGGCTGGTAAAGTCTTGTTGAACAACCTTAACTTTGGACATCCGATATCTATGGCAATAAAAAAGTGTTGAAATATAGGAAAGGTTATCACCTTTCCTATACTTCAACTTCAAGAAGAAATAATTTTCCTGAGTGATAGCAGTAAAATACTAAAATAAAGACTCCTGTTTCGGAAATTAAATGAGAAAAGGCAAAATTGTGAAGACAACAACGATTTAAAGGAGATGCTCGGTTCTACAAGTTCATAGGGACGAAGAAAACAGTTCACTAAAATCATGAGATTAAGACTCCTGTTTCGGAAAATAAATGAGAAAAGGCAAAATTGTCTATTGAAGACAATTTTGCCTTTTAAGAACGACTCTCTACTTTTTTCGATATGTTACAAAGCATTTCATAATTATTTTTCTGATAAAAGTATTTCAATCTGGTTAGTCATTTATCTAGTTGTTTTATAGATAATCACATCATCACGTCATTTTGTTTTTGTGTGATTTCTCAGTTTTTTCATTCTCCTTCATCATTATTTTTCAATAATTTAATCATATGATAATTCTTAAGTATAAAATGTATGAAACTTTCAGAAAGACTTGAAATGAATCTTCGGGTAGCAGTGGCTACTTTGTCAGAAAAAATATTCTTCACTCAGTCATTCTCAAGTCTGTAACTGTAGTAAGTCTCAAGTCTGTAACTAAGTAAATGTTTTCGTAGCTCTCTTCAGTTACAGTGGTAATAAGGGCTGTATATCTAATTGACTTAATAACACTTTTTCTGAAAAATCATTTGAAGCATAGATTGACTAGTGTACTAAGTTTGAAACATTAAACGATTCCACACAATACCAAACCATGATCCCTCCTTGCTAAAGAGTTTAACAATATTTGCACTGTGGGCCATGGTAACCTAGTGGTTAGGGCATCAGACTTCCATCCAGAAAGGCGGGGTTTAATTCTCAATGCCGCTAAAGACCCACCGAGTACATGCGATATACGCGCACTTTAAATCCGTGGAATCCAAAGTCCTGTGGTCGGTCATTGATCAGTTACCATGGGTACAATGATCTGGTGAGAATTTCCTCTCCCTTCAGATCAATATCAAAATTGAAGGAGTGGTTTCTCTCGTGGTGTCATCTATTGGAGGATTTAAAAAAGAACAAACACGTATTTTCACCTTCATGGTGCTCTAATTAAACGAAAGACGTTCCCTATTGACTTAAATCCGCATAGCCAAGGCATAGTGAGCTTGGATTGCCCAAGTGTCATTAGCAACAACAACATATTTGCACTTGAACTATTGGTTGCACTCCATTACCTGGACTTTAAAACGGGAATTTGATTAAGCGGGAGAAATTTCCCACAAAGTGCTTAAAAAATCCGGGATTTCAAAATCAGCAATACATAAATCTATAAATCGAATGGTTAATGGCTCTCCAATGAAAACGTTAATCCAAACTTTCCAACAATAAAATAACAAATTGAAAATTAAACACCATAAAAAATAAATGTAGACGAAAGATGAAGGCTAGAAATTAAGTTCGTAAAAGAGAGATTTTTAAAATTTTTGTTCGTAAATTGGAACTAAAATTATCATTGAGTCTATAGAACTATATTAGGGACATGAGAGACACTTGTTGTATTAAATGCATAAGAATTTACATGGCAATACAACTACATTAAAAATAGCTTAGTATAGCCCTAATTGTCCCTTTTATATCATTTTTATCGCCACTTTCATGCAGCAACAATTTGGTGGGGAAATGCATCGTTCTCCTTGAACAGGTTCGATACCTGACCTTGAAAGTGTGAGTTTTTGTAAAGTAGATGTTCATAAAAACGAGCGTCTACTGTAACGATAATTTACACGGCAAAGTGTGTTTGCAATCTGTATTCGCGATTATGTGCGAGTTTATGTGCGAGTTTCAAACAGTATTATATCACTTAATAAATGCTTATGTGATAATTGAGCACTCATGGTGAATCAAGATCAACAATAAATAAAACCTGAGACAACTAGTATCGCCTTACTCTTCACTTCTTGGTGTGATTATGTTAATATTAGCATAAAAATCGACTCCCTTTAAGTTTAATTTTTTTCGCATTTCTGTGTGGAAGATATTTGATTACGTTTGAATCAAGGTATTATTTTATCCTACATTTTGGGGCTTAAATCACTACTGCTCTACATCTTTGAAATTGACTTTATTTGCCCTATCATGTTTAATATTCGTCGTAGGACATCTAACTCCGAATTTTACCACCAGAGACAAAGGGAGTTTTGTAGTTAGCCACACATAACCACTTTCATAATCCATGAAACATTTTTAATTACTGTAGTAGTTAATAATCAGAGCAGGACTTTCTGGATATTTTATGTGTTTGAAATTCATTATATATCCATATATGTATGAAAAATGTTTTTCATTCCATGTACTATTGTATCCAATAAAAAATGAAAATACATTTTTTCCCTGTGCCATACATATATTTTAACATTAATGTTAGGTTATTAATTATCACTTTGCAAAATATCCGAAAATTTTACAATTGGAATATATTGTACACGGGTACAAATTATGCAATTGATGCCTAACAGTTTTATCAATGTAATCGAAAACCGTAAACTTGAACTCATCAACAAGTTTTGAATTAATGAGTGTTAATAAAGGAAGGTTTCAAGAGTTCCATCATTAATCATAACTCCGTTTTGCTACTTGGTGCCATTTTCCTACTCAACTCCTTTTTTTTTTTAACTCTTTTCTCTACTTACTATTAATAGACTTTATTCCGCAATGTTTACATCTAATATGTAACAACTACCGGGATATAAAATTACAAGAGACTCACGAGGAAATTCAATAATGATAATAAAAAAATACCTATATTTCTTAGAATCTCAAATTAGCATTCTTTTATTTTTCCCCATCTGAAATAAGTTGGTATGGAATAAAGGGAAAAACGATATGAAGCTATATATATATTTTTTAAAATACCTATTCGAAAACATCGTTGTTAGAAGTTTTTCTCATGTTCGAAAAGACCTTATTATAGATTTTTTTTTCTCGTTTGGATGATGGAAAAAATATTCCGGGCATTCGATTAGGCTACGGTTCGCTTTCTTTCGGCTCATTATCCTGAGGGGTGAGCGTAATTGTGAGGGGAACCGGAAATGTGAGGGGAGCGGGGAGCTGAGAGAGAAAGAGAGAGAGATGACATTATTGGCTAATTAAATCACCCGTTCAATAGGACGATAAATTGCTTCTCATTTTCATCAAATTCCGTCGATTCTCTCAATAACTACAAGCATGTGCCATAAATAAGAAAATCAAATAATGCAATAAAAAAAAAAAAAAAAAAAAAAAAAAAAAAAAAGAGAGAGAGAGAGAGAGAGGATAAAAAATATCTATAACTTCAGAGGACTCAACTTACTTTTCTGTAAAAAAAATACAGTGAATAAAAAGTCAGTTGCATTGAAATTAAATATACTGATAAAATTAATAAAAACTTAAATTATCAATGATCAAATTATTAATTTACTAAACAAGGTTTTTATAGAGAAGGGAATGTCCAAGTTTCATTCCCTGTCCTTGAATTTAACATTTAGAAATAGGTGTTCAATGTTTTGTAAATTGAAAAAATCTTCAACGAAAGTTGATTTTCAAACTTTACAAATATTTCAAAGTTAACATTTATTGGAGAGGATAATTGGGATTTTTCTGAGTGTCTTCAATGATGTCTCTTGTGAATTTGGTCCATTATTTATGGAAAACTGCCCAAAAGG
Organism: Latrodectus elegans; assembly: GCA_030067965.1. NCBI lineage: Eukaryota > Metazoa > Arthropoda > Arachnida > Araneae > Theridiidae > Latrodectus > Latrodectus elegans. Next base: position 31,634,590 of record CM057812.1, read on the forward strand.
CTACACATTATATGTTCAACAACTTTGAAATTCCTTACGATAACTTTCTGGAGCTAGAGTACGCGGTGTCAAATTACAATGATTGATAAAAAATGTGACGGTGATGCATAATAGTATTTGTATAGAATATATTCATAATTGTATTCATGCGGAATCGTGAGGAATAATGACAGATTCAAACTTTTCACTTTCGATATATTTTTGAGGGTGTTACTGCATTATTATCTTGTTTATTTTGTAAATTTTATCTGCAAACGTCATTACATGCGAGTCGTATTAGCGAATCCTTTATTGAATTAGCAAAAAAAAAAGAGCATTAAATGCTTAGGACATTCTAAAGCCATATAGACTCCGTAAAATTTATCTTTATCTTGTCAGGAAATGGCTCTAAATTAATCAGAAATGAACAATGCAAAATACACAAAGAAATAATCTACATATCTACGAGCTGTTTTGTTCATAAATCCATAATACAAATAATGACCAACTGCTACAGTAAAAAAAATGGCAAAGTGAGAAACAGTTTCTCAATTAGGTGAAACAAAAACTGAAAATATTGATTCTTCCATCAGTGATTATGTAAGCTAAAGCTGAAACGAAATTTAACCTTAGGCATCGAGCTGCCTGCAATAACGAATGACTTCTGTATCTGCTAAGTATCTAGATTGTTGTTGTAGATTGTAAATTGTGTGTTGTAAATTCTTGTTATAATCAGTGATTATGTAAGCTAAGGCTGAAACGAAATTTAACCTTGGGCATCGAGTTGCTTGCAATAACGAATGACTTATGTATCTGCTAAGTATTTAGATTGTTGTTGTAGATTCTAAATTGTGTTGTAAATTCTTGTTGTAATCAGTGATTATGTAAGCTAAAGCTGAAACGAAATTTAACCTTGGGCATTGAGTTGCCTGCAATAACGAATGACTTATATATCTGCTAAGTATTTAGATTGTTGTTGTAGATTCTAAATTGTGTTGTAAATTCTTGTTGTAATTAGTGATTATGTAAGCTAAAGCTGAAACGAAATTTAACCTTGGGCATCGAGCTGCCTGCAATAACGAATGACTTCTATATCTGCTAAGTATCTAGATTGTTGTTGTAGATTGTAAATTGTGTTGTAAATTCTTGTTATAATCAGTGATTATGTAAGCTAAGGCTGAAACGAAATTTAACCTTGGGTATCGAGTAGTCTGCAATAACGAATGACTTCTGTATCTGCTAAGTATATAGATTGTTGTACAAAGAGATCAGAAGTTAAAAGTTATCAGTTTCTGTGTGATTATCTGGATATAAATTTAGTAACACGTGCTTGGAGTTTTTATGCAAACGTGTATTCCTTACGAATCACGTTAACAGATGTTGCCCAAAATGGTTACCAGCTTCATGCAATTTGATTATAAAGCTACACACACATTTAGATAATAAAATGCAGAATTTTTGACACCTTGTTTTTAAAGATTTAACAGCGTCATTGATTAATTTTTGAGAGTTCTCAAATTCAAAGTAGATGTATCAGAAGTTTTTATATGGTGTGTAGATACTACCATGCATAAACTGGTAGAACATTAGCACAGTTTATATAAAAAATGTGATTTTCTAATGATACAAATGACTGCTGTGCAAGAAGCTAATTATTATTTCAAATGATTATCCAGCTTCCAGCAATCTAATTGTGAAAAACTCACGTTGATAATTGAACAGTTAGGTGTAAACTTTTTGACAATGTCAGAAAAATACTGGCATTTAAAGAAATTTCATTACTTTATCAAAACATTAATGTTAAAAAACCGATGTGCATTATTATGTTTGTGTGATAATATATATCATTATATAATATCAAATAATATATCTTTAGAGTGTTTATATAAACAAGGCTTCTTGCAATACTATGTAACCGATTCTTGTTGGAAATGTCTAGACAGCTCCACATATTCCATCTATAAAACTATTTTCCGACTATGAAACTCTATATGTTCGGACTATGGAACAATATTTGGAGTCATAATTAATTATAAGACCTTACACAACATCATAACGGTATTATTGGCTATGTCCTTAAAGAATTTTGTAGGAAAAGAAGAAGAATGCATTTGAAATTACATAATGGAAAACCTTACAGACGAGAGCCATTGTAAGGCATCTAATTGTTATGTTTGGTAATTCGGGAGAACTTTCCATTGATAATAAACCGTAAAAACTAGGTGAAATGCAGCACCCACACCCAAGTCTCATTTGCCAACATTAACTATCATTGAATCTGTAACCTTTTACTCAGATGAGCATGTTACTTTTATTAGACCATACTTTTTGAAAAAGGAATAGATGTATCAAAGCATTGCATAGTGGATAACCTAATAGCCGAAGGTAGATGTAAGACAGTTGAATATTTTAAACTAACAGCTGAAGGTCATTGTAAGGTGTCTGATCGTTATGCTTAACTTTTCGGGAGGACTTTTCATAAATGATGAACCATATACACTGGTTGAAATGCTACATCGAAGTCTCATTTGCCAACCTTAACTATCATTGAATCTGGAACCTTTTACTCAGATGAGTATGTTACTTTTTTATTAGATCATAATTTTTGAAAAAGGAATAGATGTATCTAAGCATTGCATAATGGATAACCTAATAGCCGAAGGTAAATAATGTAAGGCATTTGAATATTTTAACATTGCTTTGCATGGATGACAGAATGCATTCACACATCGCGTGGGAAACCATGGCTAACCACTACTTACTCTGATAATTTAATAGGTAAAATCCTCAGATTTTATACCTTGTTAACAGCATAATACTTTGGAAATTATATATTGTAAGGACAAGTTTTATAAGTGTTTGAAGCCGCCATTTTTTAAATTTAATTTACTAGCATATCTAGTATTGTCTAAAAACTGTAAAATGGCAGTTTTTTTATATAAAGAATGCACTTGATCTGTATTTTATGAATTAAATTTGTGTCATCAAAGGTTGTCTGACAGTGCCCTGAAATGAAATCTAAAGGTATTCCTAATAATTTTCAGTTTGAGCAATGAAAATCATATACATAGTTTTATGTATCGATGTTTGAACTTCATCCATTGCTCACTTTACTCTAATAGTATTTCATATCTACTTAAATTTTATCGAACTTACAATTCTTGGTTTCAGGTAAACATTACACGTAAAAAGAAGACACTCTATACCATAATTATCTTTTGTCGATTCAGTTAAGTGTTCATCTCAGTCAAATAATTGTACAAGAAGTCCTCATGCTTACCTTACCAAGCATTTATATTACTTTCGTAATAAAGAAACACACTGTTACTTACATTAAGTAAGTTAAAAATTTATTTTCCTCCATATACTTCGATTCTTTGTTATTAACCTTAGTAATATATTGATTAAATATTATCTCGATACTATTTAAGGAAAGTTTTGTTTTTTTCAAATTCTAAATGATAATATTTTTGTTCACAGTACCATGAGAAAAACATCACAAATGAAAGTAAGAAAAGCTCGTCGTCGCTCTTATGGACATTATTCTCTTTATATATTTATTCTATAAATACGAAATACTCGGACATTTTTAAAATATGTTTTAGCATATATATTCCGAAAGCAAATGTATATCTTATTAATAGACACAAATATTTTTAATACATTTTACTTAAAATACATTAAAAAAACGTTAGTAAGAGTACTATTCAAAAATATTTTTTTACGAAAAGTTAGCTTAGAGAAAAAGAGAGAGAGAGAGAGAGAGAGAGAGAGAGAGAGAGAGTCTGATTAATTCAGAAACTTTTTAGTTTTGTATAGTTTATATTATCCAGTTCTTAATATATTTTTTAAATAGAAGCAAATAAAATTTTCAAATATAAATGTTAAATTGCATTTGAGATGTTATTGTCGTATTCCAGCTAGGCTGGCATTATGCGCGCTGATACACTTCTCCAACTGAACCATAATTAGGTGTGGATTTTCAACTTCTCAGTACACACATGCCATAGGTGCCCGTTTATAGGGCATAGGCAACCATTCAAAATCCGTTCATACAAGGAAAAGACAAAGACTGGATAGATAGAGAGAGAATCCATGTCCGAACCAGGATTCGAACCCAGGACCTCCCTAACCGCAGTCAGGCACACTGACCACTAGACAGGTTGGGTGTTTGGGAAAAATTATAAAATTTCACAAATGTAATATATTTAAATAAAAGGAGTAACATACAAATGCACAAAAATTGAAATAAAATTTTCATTTGATAGATCAGTCTATCAACATAGCGGATCATTGACTGTAATATTAAGGAGTAACTGTTAAAGTTGCCAAAATTTCATACATTGATATAAAAGTTTAAGTTAACATTCTTATTTTATTTCATGTAAATTTTACGTTACATTTAATCTTTATTTGGGACATTGAAAAATAAATATGAATTACTCATAAAAACTTTGCAATTTTTTGCTTTCTAAATTGTTTAATCAATATATAAAGTTTAACAAAAGTAAATACGACGTAATTAAGAATAAAATATTTGCTGTTTAGCTCCTAACTTAATACTGATAATTTTATTGTCTTTTAAGTAATTTTCCTATTCACTTTAAAATTTAAGAGTAACTCAATTTTTGTACGAAAAATAGAATTATATTTAATTAATTTTTCATTAATCTTTGCTTTATAACAACGCTGTTTACTTTTATTATGAAAATCGAACTTTTATGCAAAAAATAAGGAATGTTTACAAAATAAATTGTGTCATTCGAGAACTTCTATGTCAAGTTTTTTATTTTTCATTTTCATTTTTGATTTATATAATTTTAAAAATGTTTCTTTATTCATTAAAACAAAGTATTTTTATAAACAACTATTTTGAATATTTTTGAGGAAATTCATTTGCAGTGTTATTTTTGAATAAATTTAAAATAGTGTTTTACATTAATGGAAAAATTTTCATTTTCTTTACATAGATTTTTAATGCATAAATATATTTTTGTTTTAAATTTTAATATTAAAACTTTTTAAAGCAAAAATATTGAATAACTAATTTTTAAAGTTATTCTACATTTTCCATAAATGTCACATTAATTTTTAATGAAATGTTTTTTTTAGCTAAAAAATTTTTTATAAATTAAAATAATTAAATAAAAGCATTATGAGAAAATATTTTACGTACGAGTTTTCAAGAAAAAATATTTAGTGGTATTCTTAAATTTCCTTTTTAGAAAAAAGAATTTTACAATAGAAATGAAATAGTGAGTCAAATAGACATTATATTCTTAAGTGTTTCAATACTAAATATAAACTAATTTTAAATTAAAAAAATTAATTAAAATTTAATAAAAATTTAAAAATTAAGCTAGCAATTTGAATTTAACTTCTCAAACTACACACGATCATTATTTATTCAGACAGAAAACTGTTTAATAATTGATAAAACAATATTTTTACTGAAAAATAAAAAAAATGTTTACATTTTCTATATAATTCATAAATAAAATGAAAACGTAATTGTTCAGTTAAAATTTCTTGTAAGCTGATGCTCAAGTAAACTGGTAAAAGATAAGAAAAAAATGGTAAATAAGTTTATCGATTTTCCTAAAATTTTGAGATAATTACTTTCCAATTCCCATAATTCTATCTTATCTCATTTCCGGAAGGAGAACTCTATGCATAGAATATTGCTGTTCTATTATGAAATGAAACTAATTCCTTTCGTTAACGCTTAATCTGCTGCTGGACATAAATATTTTGGCCAAAGGTCACTGCTAATGAGAATCTTGTTTTAGATGAGATTTCAAAATCTGTATGACATAATACTTAATTGTGAGGCTACAGTTGACATGATACTGGAATGTGAGGCTACAGTAAAATGCGACATTTCTCTTCATTTGGGGAATAATTATTTTCTGCAGAGAAGCTGAATCAGTTCCATAGTAATTAATATTTCCACTGAATTTTTCTCATATTAAAAGGATGAATTGTTCGCATACTATCAATGCTTCAAGTAATTAGCAGAGAATTTTGATACAAAAATTGGATTTATAAGTAAGATACGAGAGTTACTCTGAAATTTTTGAGATATGCGCAGACGAGAATTTACAAAATATAAAAAACGGTTTGATTTTAAAATACAAGGTATTTTTAACACAGAAGACGATTTTTACTGACTTACTTCAACTTGTTTAGCGCATAAATTTTAGACAGAAAAAAAAATGGAGTTGACGCGAGAACATTTTCGCGATATGATTTTCTACGAGTTTAAAGCAGGATTAAATCAACAAGAATGCGTTCAACGGTGGCAATTAACATTTGGTGATGAATCTCCAGCTCGTGCTACTGTATTCAGATGGTTTAGAGAATTTAGAAGAGGTCGCAATTTTCTTCAGGATGAAGAACACACAGGAAGGCCACCGTCGGCAGTAATCCCGGATAATGTGTCTGCTATACGAAAAATGTTAATGGATGATAATCACTGTACATATCAAATGATACAGAAGGAATTTAACATTGGATCCGCAGCCATACACAAAATTATTCATGAAGAATTACATGTGAAAAAAGTAGTTTGCCGTTGGATTCCCCATAATCTAACTAAGCACCAAAAATAGGAGCCTGTCAGAATCAGTATAGAAACTATTAAATTGCTAAATGATGGTGGTCACCGCATCATTTCTAAAATTGTAACAGGTGATGAAACGTAAATACCGTTTTTTTGACGTTCCAACACGTCAAGAAAGCATGGTATGGGTCTTTGAAGATGATCCCACGCCGACAATGGTGAAAAAACAACACACTCTGAAAAAGTGATGTATGCCGTTTTCTTCAGAAGTCCGGGATTGGTCAAAGCCATCAAGTTAGAAGGACAGAAGACAGTAACAGCAAACTGGTAAACCACTCAATTTCTTCCAGAAATTCTTCAAAAACCGAATGTTAGGGGACTAATGCTTCATAATGACAATGCAGCTTCACATACAGCCGGAATAACAATTGAGTTTCTTAAACAAAAACAAATTAAAGTAATCGAACTTCCGCCGTATTCACCTGATCTAGCTATGGACAACTTTTGGTTATTCTTTAATCTAAAAAAGAACTTACGTGGACGGCTTGTGGCTATAAATGCATTTTTTTCATCTATTCCAAGAAATGAATGGCTTGAGGCATTTAATCTGTAGAAAATTCGTCTACAAAAGTGCATTGATGCTGGAGGAGACTACTTTGAACACACCTAATATTTTGTAAGTATAACTTTAAAAACCTAGTTGTATCTCAAAAATTTCAGAGTGACCCTCGTATAAGTAATACAGAAAATTGGATATAAAATTTATGGATATATGTATTATATTATTATTACACCCGGCTGCCAGGACTTTTTTCGACCTGCTCAGCATAATAAGGGGTGGAAGTATTGGCACGTTATCTAGTTGCACATCGAGTGAGTTTGTTATCTTGGATCCAGAAAGTGGCT